>CAEMYA010000018.1:14751716-14765919 GCA_903131615.1 Diplodus sargus
TATTGATATTTTACTATTATTTTGATGGTATTTTATTCATTCAATTGATTTAACATTTGTTTTGGGGACATTTATTTTGGGGATGTTTTATTATTTTCAGATATTTTGCTATTTTATTGGTATCATATTATTATCATTTGGATATTTTACTATTATTTAAAGATATTTAGCTATTTTGTTGGTATTTTATTATCTTATTGGTATCATATTTGGTATGACATGGATATTTTACTATCATTCTAAGATATTTTATCATAATTTGGGGATATCTTATTTCTCTGATATTAAACTACATGTTATCTGGTACTTTATTGACATATTTAGGATAATTTACTATTGTTAGGTATTTAATTTTTTTTCTTCTAATATTTTACAATAAATACCAATAATGATAGTAATACTTGAATATATTGATAGCGTTACTACTTGTCACAGGCGTTAATAACATTGATGATGGCTCTCTTATATTCAAGTGTCCCATGCAGTAAGCTGTACACAGCAGAACACTGACGTCAAATTAGAGGCCAAAATATTTGACCCTTAACACACATCTAATTATATTCACATCTAAAATAAACGCACTGAGTTCTTACATCCAGCATGTTCTTCCAGCCGTTGGTTTTGCCATTTAACAGAGACTCTGGATGAGCCAGGCCGGCGTTGTTGATGCACACATCCACGCCTTTGTGCTGCTCTTTGATGGCGGCAAACATGGACACGATCTCCTCCTCGTTGGTCAGGTCACACTTGTAGGGCACCAACACCCCACTGTAGCCCGCACTCTGACACTCAGCTGACAGTTTCTGAAATCAGAACAAAAAGAACACCAGACACATCAGCTTTACAGTCCACTGAAAGTCAGTCGCTCGTCGAGTGCAGATGAGAATTTATCAAAACACCAAGTTTGAGTCCTCATCTTTTGCAATAATAGAAAACAATACACAAAGTTGTAGCATATTGTCACAAGATTACATATGATCCAACACAAAACACTTTTCCAATCTTATCTGTGTAATTTACACCATCACATTATATCATCTACAATACATTAATACATCCATTCATACTCTGAAAAACCACGTAACTATCATAAGACAGAACTCATGTCAGCAGCCCACAGACATAAGATTTCACTTTGCATCCATAATAATGTTGCATCTACAATTGTTATAAACTTTTCAAAAAAATAAGGGACATTAGAGAATTTCCCTCACACTGTCATCTTCAAATAAATCTTTTTCTCTCTCATTTACTGCAGGTTTCTCCATTCTCCAAATCCACAATCTGAAGTGGACTTTCAAATAAAAGCTCACAATCCTTATTCAAATTCTTATTGGAGCAGTATGTGCTGCTACACATGCTACACATCTCACTTATAGATTTAGACAGAATCACACCTGCTGCCAGCTGGCAAGGGTTTGAATTTTATGAAGATGATTCAACAGATTTCTGCGATGCAAAGTGCTATAAAACACTGCAGATAACCTTGCCTACACTGACTGATGGACTAAACATTAACTTATCACAGCCGCAGGAAGGTTATCTCACTGGGGGAAAAAAAAAGTCTCAGTCATTGTGGAAGCTTATCAACAAGGTTTGAGACTCAAGAGAAGTTTATGAAGTTTAAAATGTTTTAAAACAAAAACAAAGGAAAGAGGACAGCTACTGGTTCAAATACAAATAATCAACTGAATTCTCTCCAGGTCAACTTTACACTGACGAAGCTGACCTTTGTATGATGTTCCCTCAGACAATCAATTTATAGGAAGGCTTGTTTGTGACTCGGCTATTTCTTTGTTTTGCAAACTTCTTTAAACTTTCAGTTGCTCGAGTATCACTTGTATCTCAAATAATAAGCACAGTTCTCTAGTAGTGTGACATTAGTTTGTAGCTCCTGCCTGATGTTAAGTTTGACTCATTGAGTCCACACAAAACTGCAGTCCAACCTGTATTTTCTCGACGTTTCTGGCACAGCCCACCACCTTCATGCCGTGCCGGACCAACTCCTTTGCTAGGGCGGCCCCGATCCCGACCGAGGCTCCGGTCACCAGAGCCACTCTGCCCCTCCAGCGGTCCATCACAACCCCGCTAACTTTCTACAAGTACGAGACCCTCACAGAACCAAAGAGAGAAACAGCGGAGCTGGCTGCAGAGCTGACAAACGGTTCCAACTGTCGACTGAATTTGAACGCAGCACGGTGGATGTTATTCAGTGCCGCCTACGTCATTTATGTCACCGTGGTGCGTTTACGTCCCTCCACTTAAAACTTTGCTAAACTGTTAGCTAAGAAATGTGACAAAGTGTTGTCATCATGATGTCTCAGAAGACAACGTAAGGAAGAAATTCTCTTAGAATTATTCAATTCAAACAAACACAAATATCACCGCGGCTAAAAAGTACAGTGATTAGCACATTTTCGTAAAGTGTACAGTCTTTATCACAGCTTAGATTATGTTGTATGTCTAGATGGGTGACAGACAGGTGGCAGAGTATTTAAGTGCAAAGGTGCTCTTGATGTCAAACTTACATCAGTACCAAACATAACAAAGACCAGAGAAATTAAACATCAATAAGATAACTTTATTTGTCTCACTGACAGCTGTGTGTTCTGTGTCCTATCTGGGTTGTGTTAAACTATAGCTTGATCCCAGGTGAGTCACTCAGGTGCTGCTCATTTTGCGCACAAGACACGCCCACGACTTCGTAAGCGCGCCAAAACTTTTATATGACCCCTTGGACCCCCCCAAAACACACAACAAACAGCACTGCCCATGGTCCTGAAACAACAGCTGTTTTTCCATCAATGTGTGAAGTTCAAACGGGAAGGCAAGATGTCCAGATCAGACTCCGTACCTTTGCAAATAGAGCCCTCAGGGTCGCAGCAATGCTCTCCCTGCTGACATCTGTAACACGCCATCTATGGACATATATGTGTACGTTAATTACTAGCAATGTAGTAGTACAAATAGCCTAGCTCATTAAACAGAAGCAGTAACAGTAGCCTATAACAGTTTCAGTTCACAATACATTGTCATTTGCTGATAACTCTGTCTTGCATTTGTCATTAAGAGAAGAAAACTATATCTTAATGAGTTTACCATATCTGATCAGGTCGTACCCTGTGAAGAAGGGTCCGGTCAGTATCATGTGAATATCGATCCTCGGATATCAGAATGTGCTGTCTATCAGTGGTCACAGGAATCAGGAGTCATAAAACCAAATTGGGCAGTGTGGGCGGGATTGACAATGGGACCTACCTGTCATATATCAGGCTGGTTGAAATCTGTTTCTGGCATCCTCTTTGAAAAAACCTTCAATACAGGCAGACTTGGACAGATAGAGTACATTCACAATGCTGCTTGTACCTGCTTTGTTTTTCATTGCATCTTCCTTGACGATTGTGTCAGCGGCAGGTACGTTCTCCAAGGTTTCAAATGAGACAAATTTAAAAATGTATAGAGTTTACAAATGCATTGTATTGGACGTGTGGTGCTTCATTTGTGCATAAGTCGGTGGATTTAAAAGATTATTCAACTAAAAGCAAAAAGGTTGGGTTTTCTCATGACAAAGAATTTCAGATATTTCTTCCTTATACATTTGCTTGACAGAGGAATTATTCCTCAGGGGCAGGCATGCATATGTTCTTTGTTTGTTACTTACTGATCTTGAAACCTGTTCTTGTAGATTGGTGCTACCAGTCTGAATTCACATGCAGTCACACCTGCACAGGTAAGCCTCAAGACAAGCCACTGATATTAACACTTTGAATAAAAGACAGAAAAATGTAGCATGGAGTAACATTTTTATGATTTGTTTTGCAGGTCCACAAGTTTGGGAAAGTGTTTCACACCACTGCAGTGGCAGATTTCAGTCTCCAGTTAACATCGTAACAAAGAAAAAGCAACTAGATGAACGTCTCACTCCTTTCCACTTCTCTGGCTATCAGGAGACTTTTCATGGTCGCCTCTTAAACAATGGTCACAGTGGTGCGTTTTTGTGAGATTTTATTATGTTGAATAAGATTTGAAGACGATGAGTCACTGTGCTCCTGAGTCAGCTCAACTGAGGTTGTCTGGTTGTAAAATAAACGTAAGGCTATTACCTCAGTTGTAAACCACTGAGGTGATGATATTATACGGAACAAGAGGTGGCAAGAGTTGGATAAGATTAGGAAATGCAACAAGTCGACCAGAGAAATTCAAAAAAGCCCTTTTAATCACCACAAAACAGGTTTTTTCATGGACCAAATTTTGAAATGATGACTTAAATTTTTTTTCTAGTTGAACTGGATTTGCCGTCCAGTATGAAGATTGAAAAAGGAAATCTGTCTGCGCTATACAAGACACTCCAACTACACCTGCACTGGGGTGAAGATGGAGGACCGGGGTCTGAACACACGATTGATGGAGAACGATTTCCAATGGAGGTATGAAAAATGGAGGCAACGCCATGTATGATACATTAAAATGTTGTGTTCTGTATTTAAATCAATACTGAATTACTGTATGCACTCTACAGATGCACATTGTCCACATAAAAGAAGAATACAACTCTTTATCCGAGGCTGTAGGAGACCGCACAGGCGTGGCTGTTCTTGGATTTTTCTTTCAGGTGATTTTATTTTGTTATTTTAGGATAAAAGTGAAGGAATCTTTTTAATAATCCTTTATTGGGAGATTAAAGGTATGGACATGAATATTTGAATACTGAATATTTGTTGTTCTGAAGTAGCATGTTTCTTCTAAACATGTTCTGAAGGTGGGTCATAGATGGAATAATTGTGAAGATGGCATTTCATAGATTGAAGGTTTGATCTTCAAATCAATAATTTTTCACTTACCCTTTAATCAACTGACAGCAGACTTTTTAAAGCTGTAACAAAGCTTGGATGGAAGAAGATTAAACACTCCTGATTTCTAAGATACACCTTTGGTGGATGAAGGTGATGGACTTTAAACTGAATACGTCCAAAGATGCCATCAACAATGACCACTGTTTTTGTCAAAATTCAACAAAACAAAAATGTGCATGGCCCATGAATTGAGCCTTGAGGTACACCAAAAGACATTTAGACAGAAGAAACATTTCAAGTGTAATAAATTACTTGATAAATAGCAGTTTTTAATGTTGTGGTTATGAAGAAAAGTTGAATGCAGGCTGTGGTAAAGACATTCTCAAAATCTTTGTAATAAAAGTACCAAGGAGTCGTAAACTTGTAACATGTAAAACATAAAATGAAATAAGATAAAAACGACCCCCCACGCATCAGTATGCCATATAGAGCTTTCTGAAAGTTTTCACATTTCCAGCAACTGATGAAAAGCACTGTGTGATTTATGCTCTGGCATCTTATATTGAACTGAATCATTAAGAGGATGTTGCCACAACAGTTACAGAAAGTTTGGGCTCAACATTTTATTTTTCATTTCAGGAGTCCAAGACTGCAAACAAGAAATTTGATCCCCTAATAAATGCTCTGAAATATATCACACAACCCAGTAAGTAACACATTACAGAACATATAATGCGGAAAATTGTGCTTCATTATCTCTCTGCCACATTGATTTTAGAGTGAGCTGCTGATTGTTCCAGCATTAGGCTAAAGTGCAGTTGTTATTTGATAAAAACAATGTCATAAAAAACTTTTGCTGACAATCAAAAAAAAAGCGATTAGTACAATGCAGATGTCACCTTGAACCTTGTATTTGTTAAATAATCGATTTCTTGCTAACATCATTGTCTCGTTAATATAAAACCAGACAACAGCACGACACTGAGGGGTGTGTCCCTGGAAATGCTCATTCCACATCAGGAGAATATGACCAAGTACTTTCGCTACAGTGGCTCCCTCACAACACCAGACTGCTCTGAGGCGGTCGTCTGGAGCCTGTTTGAAAACCCCATTCCTCTCAGCAGGACACAGGTAATGGTATGATACGGTACTGTAACCTACGGTATTGTATCATATGACATCATATCGTATCATGTTGCATCACATCCAACCGTAATGTATTTTACCACATCATATTGCACCAAATGCACCAAATGCATCATTTGTGCATGGTTTGGAATTGTGCCGCCCTGTATCGCATCCTATCATACCGCAACGTTTAATATAAGTATTGTGTATTTAAAGAATTTGACATTTTTCACAGTGCTGTGTACTTTCTCACCTGTCTGTTGTGATTTTGTCGTTGTTACAGCTCACTGCATTCTCCCAGCTTCTGTTTTCTGATGGAAAGCCGATGGTAAAAACCTTCAGACCACTTCAGCCATTGAACGGAAGGCAGGTGTATTACTCCGGTGGCCATGTTGCTCTGGTCAGCACTGTGTTACCCCTCATGTCAGTGCTGGTGTCCAGTGCACTCTGCCTGCACACTACAGGATGAAAGCTATTCTTAAGCATGATCTTTATGAATAATACGGCTGTCTATGTTCACTGATGATTGTCACATACATGAAATCTTATTTACTGTATATTTAAAAGGTAATGATGCATGTCTCAGTCTACTGTTTCCACTTCCACTCTTTGTTCGCTGTTTTCTCAAATATAAGATGTATATATATGTATATATATGTATATATATATATCAAGTTGTAGATTTTTCATCTTATCTCATGAATTATGTCTTTTTTGCACTGAAGTTCACTGATCTGACACTCATTTTTACTTTTGAATGGAAAGTTACCATGAAGGATGGCTGAATTTATAGACTCAGGGACTATTATCTGATATTATTTCTTATGATATGATATCATGATGCTTATGTATACTGAAGTGTTTCCTTCCTGACCTGCAGAACTGAACTCTGAACTGTTCTTCTCTCTGGGAGTTCAGCCTCTCGACAGTAAATCATCTAAATTAAGACACATGTTTCAAATGTTTAATTGACTCAAATTTTGGTACACAATCCTCTCAACTGTTTGTAAAAACAAAAAAAATGTACAAAAGGGGCATACATGTATATGATGTCTACTTTTTATTTTCTTCTCACCAGTTCTTGTGTTTTTTCGTCAAAATAAAACATGATATTAATCCCCCAGACAGTTGTCATTACACAACCTTTTTATTCCTATCGGATCGTTTTATCTTCCTGTAATTTTGGGAATTCTGCTATATGAAAAACCAGACAAACCACAGATATGTTCAAATTTGTACCTTTCATGGGTTATTCCGTTTCAACATTTCCATAAAATGTGTCGGATCACATTCACATTACATGTTTATGACCTCAATCTGACTCAATCTATGCTAAAACATGATCTTTTCCAAACCATAACCAAGTGGTATATAAGCCTAAATCTAACCAGAGCATTATGGCAGGAGAAAAAATTAAAATTAAGTCATTTATTGCTCCTGTAAAGCACTTTCTGTTGCTTTGTGCTTTACAAATAGACCTGCATTGTTTCACCTGGTATGTCTTGATCTGGGTCAGGTGAAGGCCTCCCATTGGCTGATGCTACTTTATAGGCAGGGCCTTGAAACATGTTGCCTTTTTTAATGACTTGTTGTTTATAAGGCGCCTGGAAGCCTCTGATCTTTTTCCCGTTTTCCAAGTGCACATAATTCTCATTTACAATATATAACACTGAGCAACCAGAGACATCCTTTTTCTTATTTGGAAACATTGTCATATTTATTAAATGTATGTACTTACATGCATACTGAACCAGTGACTTCTTTTGAAAGCTAATCTATTTACAAATAAAGGATAAAGAATGTTCTTTTTTTTTAAATGGCATCATATCTACAAAGTGTCACTTTCACTCTCATCCACTAAGTGGCAGCACTGAACAAGTCTGACGTTTGGACTCTGCTTGCACCAGCTGTGGGTTGCAGCAGCACTTTATCACCAACTTATTTTACTTTGAGTATTGAGTCCAGCTGAAGTTTAATCTCTCATCTGGTGACTTGCTAACAAACCACAGCCATGATGTAATGTCAAATTAAGACAAGATAAGATGTGCCTCTGTTGATCCCTTATATGAGAAATTTAGTTGACAAAGCAACTGGAGGGAACGAAGAGTGTAACAGTACCACAAAGTATCAGCACGAGGTAGAAGGCTGAGAAAAAATAGTCTAATAGATGAAGTAGAATAGAAATGCTGCCTTTTTAATTAATATATTTTATCTGTATTTTGATTAAAAGACAAAATAGGGGCGCCCCAGTAGCTCAGTTGGCAGAGCGTGCGTCCCATAAGCAGAGACTCCGTCCTCACTGCAGCAGCTCAGGGTTTGAGTCTGACCTGTGGCCCCTTGCAGCGTGTCATCCCTCCCCCCCCCACCCCCCCACACTCTCATACCATTTCCTGTGATCTCTCTAAACTGTCTTAACAATAAAGCCATGAAAAGGCCAAAAATATATATAAACAGAAACAAACAAAAAGAAAAAAACACCTCCTGAATATCAGATCCAATTGTTGGCCGTTTTGATATTTAGGTGACCAAGAGTATGCAGCTATGCTCATATACTCATACATACATACTCATATACTCTACTGAAGTATATGTTCTTTACTTAAGAATGTCAATTTGCTGCTACCCTTTACAGAACATTTAATGATAACTTTAGATAAGTTTTGATACTGCAAATTGCTTTCAGATACATTTATTTTGATAATGAAACAAAAATAAAACAACTGCTGAATATCAGTGCTGATAATCGTTCAGGCTGGTGTTTGGTTGATCCATAGTACACAGCATCTAAATATATGTTAATGTATTTATACTTTACTTTTACTTGTACTTTTGACACTACATTTAGTATCAGATACTTTAAAGACATTCACTCATTGCTATTTTTATATGTGACTTTTACTTTAATCAACGTAATATATTTTAACCCAATATCTTTACTTTTGCTCAAATGTGACTTCTGGGTACTTTTGACAACACTGCCGTGATCTCAAGTTAAGTTGAATGTTTGACTGGACATGAACAGTCACGGTGGCTGTTTGTGTGCACGTACAGAGTTTCCAGCTGCTGATTGAACAAACAATTGCAAAAGTCAGCAGCAATCATTATTAAAAGGAGCGGAAAGGTCCACACTGCCGCCACAGCCGCCATTACGTAACAGAAGATTGACTTCCTGTCTGAGATCAATCATCATAGGTGAAACATAACTCGATCAGTCCTAAGCAGTGACCGGGCAGGATCACACCTACTGGTGTCATTAGACGCTGCACTTGTCTCTGGCACCGTGACGCTATCTATATCGTCTTAAGCACTAGAGGAGATCACTTTGGATCTAATCCCAAGTTAAACAAGAATAGATGTCTGATGCAAGCACATCCTCTGGCCTAACGCAACAGTGCTGAGATAATCTGCAGGATGCACAGTCATGCCGGCCTGCCGCAGAGGGTCAATCCTCGTTGTCTTGGACGAGACGCACGTTGACTCATTATCTCAACAAGATACAACCTTTATCTGCTGATACTTTTAGGGATCTGGTTCATCCCAGCAAATTAAAGTTTTGGCAAACCCTGCATGTGTCTGTGTTCATCACTGTCATTAGTGCATTACTGTCTGCCTGTCTTTTCGTCTTTCCTCTCTCACAAGGACATCTTCTCTCGGTTTGTGCGTGCCCGCCCATCCCCCACTTCCTCTTATTTCACTTGGTGTGACTCTGAGGTTTGGGTTGTCGTGACAACAGAGGACACAGGCCCGTCTCTCTTCTATTTGCGAAGTTTCTGTTGTTGCAAGCATATTGCACACTTGCTGCTGGGATAGGGAAGAGCCTCTCGCGCCACCATCCCCCACCCACACCTTGTCAGAGACATGCAGGCGTGAATGAGTTCTCAGAAGTACAAACAAGATACGAATCGCTTCCTGTCATCTATACTGAAGATTTTGGACTTGCACGTCTATGAAAGGCGACGCATTTGAGTCCAGCTGCGGGGGCTCCAGATTTACTTTCCCAACATTTAACAGCTCCTACATCTCTGAAACGACCTCACTCGATCGATACCTTTGTGATTTAGTGTGATCCTTCATCATTTTGTTTTCTAAGCCTCAACACCGCTTCAGTGAAGACTATTTTGTCCTGAGATAATTGGTACACACCCACATAAATTATTAGTGGGATCAATATCTATCCGCTTTAGTGTCTTCTGACTTCTTTCTTAAAAGCAGGTGTCGCCTCAGAGCTGTATGTCCTTAAAAGGGATGAGCTCACGCTTGGCAGCGGTGGTGCAGCCTGGGCGTAGGTTTTGAATTTGCATGCGTGGGTGAGCGTGTGATTGCGTGCAGATGTGAAAAGCAACTAATTACACTCTCTAAGAAGTTAAGTTTTACTACATTTTGAGGTACTGATACTTGATTGTGAAACTTTTTTCCTTTTTATCTGATGGCTGCAGTCACTTTATTGAGTAAGATTGTGCATGAAAAAATAGCCACAGTAATACTCTGAAATATACTGCATTGTATATCATTACCCAGAAGTACATGAAGTAGTTTCACATACACATATTTGTAGAAGCTCCAGGTTCTTTCGTATGATTATGAATCTATTTTTTATTTACTTCTTAGAAACTTGAAAACATTTGATATATTCTACAGCAAATACATATTTTTCAGTACATGTGTCGAACACTCCAACTGCTGTGTGTGTGTGTGTGTGTGTGTGTGTGTGTGTGTGTGTGTGCATGAGCTCATGCTCAGTTGCACACACTTCCCTGCATGTATAGTTTTTGTGGTTGTGTGTGTGTGTGTGTGTGTGTGTGTGTGACTGTTAGAGCTCTTCCTGTGCTAACCACGTGGCTCAGACAGGGTTAATAAAAGATCACGTTCACTTCTGGGTTTTCTTTCTTCTGCGGAGTCCAAACGCCGGTAAGACCCTGACAGCAAGTGACTTTGTTTAAAAAAAGATATCTTGAACTTTCCTTTTATTTGTTGTATCTTTCTACTGTGAAGTAAAATGCACTCAAATATACAGGAGGTGCTGCTTTATGTGTCATTAATGTTCAGTATCAGCAGGATTTTTATGCAACATTTCTGTCAAGTACTGCGCGTGCCAAACTGATTTCGCGTGTCTCAGTTAGAAGTCGGTGTCAGAGAATTTCATTTCATGTGTGAAAACTTGCTTTTGCTCAACCAGTCATGTCTTCAACATTCACGGTGGAGTGACCAGAAACTACTGATGTACAGTGTTGTCACCCATAAAGTAGAAAGCACTACTAAACTTCACTACACAGTGTAGTGTTTCCTACTTTATGGATGAGTATACTGTTGGCTGCAGAGAAACGCAAAAGAAGAAACCAACGGACTCTGTGGAAGATTTTAAAACTTGTAGGCCTGTCAAGAAAACTTGATCAAGTTTTCTGTTGCTTTTTGTAATTTAATTGTGATTTGTGTTCATTTGTTACAAGTTGATAAGACAATGGTGACTGTGAAAAACTTTAATCTAGATAATCAATCCAGAAGAAACAAGAAGCTGAGATCTAAAAGAAAGCAAGTACACGTTGTTCAAATCCAGGATTTAGTTTATTGCTTAAGTTTCTGCTTTTACAGGTGTAACATTCTTATTTACAATATAAACACTTTTTCTTTATACAGTTTTTTGCTTTAGATTTGTTTTTACATAAAAGTTGCTGCGAAACTCCAAAGACTATAAAATTCCTCCATATGAAAAAGAACTATGAGCCAGTTTTAGAAAATAATATAAACAGGATTTAAGGCAAATTATGGACGTTCTATAATAACACACTCTGGTCTGCAATTAACTGAGAATTAAAGTGTTTCATTAAGGCTAAAATATTGTATCCATTGCCATCAGGTATGTTTAAAATCTTTCCAGTCTGTTCATGTTATAACACGCTTACAGATATTTAAATATGAATTCAGCCGTTGGCTCATATCTTCTTTTTTTAATCAAAGTGCATCAAGTTAATTATGTACAATTTGTAATCATCTGTAATTTCTTTCCCAAAATGGTTTGTAATTCTTGTTGTAAAAAAAAAATCAATAAATGAAAAACCTGACAATTGTGTGACTCTTTCCACTTCATGTTCTGGTCGTACTGGATTAATTAGTTGGCCATCTGCATAAACTGTGAATTCAAAAAGTTGACTCTACGTTAAAGAAGTCAGGAAACTGAGGAACTCACCAAGTAAAGCAGACTATTAGATTAAAGATGTACAAGCTAAAATGTTTTAAACTTTAAAAAATGAGTCAACTTGACATGGTAATTTATGAGGTTATCAGTGTCTTTGACTTTTTTACGTAGTCACTTTGTCAGATTTTACAGTGTTGACGCTTATTAAGTTGCGTTCTACAGCAGCTGCAGAGCCGATCTATAATAAAAAAGATTTTAAAAAGATATATTTTCTTTCCATTTTCCTTTTTTTGTTATAAAAACTGCTGATGTCTCACTGTGTCTGAGAGTTGGCATCTGAAGCAAGCATCCTAGCATGGCGTTTTTCTTCTAATTCCAGGGAAGTGGCTGCAGAAAGTTTGATGGAACCAACCCTCTCCGTCCACGCACATCCCCCTGAAATTGAGAGGAAAGTTAAACTTGTGCATGAAACATTTAGCGTAAAGACCAGAGAGCAATCAATGTGCTGACACTCACATAGTAAAATCCATCTTGATCCATTTCACCTAACACGTATATGATGTCTCCTGAATGAAAGCCGAGTTCAACCTTTGGCAGACAAAAAGAGGGAAAGCAATTATGTTCTGAAACATCATCACCCAAAAAACAATAAAACAATAAAAAACACAGTGTGGTTCATGCATCCTCATTGTGCTTACTTCACTGTCCATGTTGGGTGAACTTTCCCACGGGTCGTAGTCAAATAAGGCCACCATTCGTCGAACAACCACATCCTCTGGGATGCTCACTGCGTCGCTCAGATCAGGTGTTAAAGACATACCTGCGGGCCAAAACACACAAATACAATTTTTAACAGTGTTGTGTGACGTACACAAAGGTCTTACCTGAGTAGAAGTTAAGATGTCATGTTAAAATATTAATTCGATTAAGGTGAAAGTCACCTGTATGAATAGTACTTGAGTAAAAGTCTGAAATTATGTGACACTGAATGCATATCAAAAATAGACAATAAATTCTCTCTATATACACTGTATATTCACATATATTTATACTGTCTTTCATGGGTCGACAGATGATCAGCTTGCATTGTTGATTATTGCATCTGATATTCAGCATATGGCACAATCAGTTTATTTTCTTTTATATCCAACTGCAGATGAAATAGATTCAAAAATATACAACTTTGGCTCTAATGCAGAAAGTAATCTGTAAAGTAAGTACAATAGAACTTGAGTACTTGAAGTACAATATTTGCTCTTATATGGTGTAGAGTGGAAGTATAAAGTACCTCATACTGTTCTTAAACCCATCGGACTCATTTACTTTTTATTTAGAATTTTCCCTTATTTTGCGCACCCACATGGACGATATACTAACAGAAGACCGGTAAGGCCTTATTGCATGTATGAGGTTTCATTTGAAAGGTCAAATCTGTTATAGTTTCTGGAAGATGAGCTTGTTTGGCATGTAGCTAAAACACAACTTTCATTACATCAGTTCAAACATGGCTGAAAAATGTTTGTTTTTGTGTCCTTGTCTGAAGTAAGTCAGATTCCAATAACAAGAAATATGACATGATTTATGTCAGATCTTCAGATCTCTTGGTCTAAGAAGAATATAGGAGTAAATGTACTCAGTTACATTCCATCACTGCATTTAAATCACACAACCTTGATGCTAAAATAGAGAATGTATGTGCACAGGGGTCAGTGAAAGCACCAAATCTGAAATAGACAAGCTAACACAAGATATACATTCACATTCTACACTCAAGGTTTCTGTTCACTTTTACTTTATTACATCTTTTTTTTTAACTCTTGTTTCTGCTCAGTGCAAACAGCCTCACACGCTACGTTATGTTATATCATCTCCACATTACTGTGTAAGAGCACAATGTCCTGGTACCTGTGTGGTCCACAGGTATGAATCCCTGCTGCATGAGTAGATGCTTCAGGTACTCGTCGTCCACGGGGATTTCAGCCACCATGTTGCCTGGCACGTAACCGGAGAGACCGCCGGACTCGCCATGATAGAAACCATCCGAGTCTTTGTCTCCACACACCTGACAAATGCACAGATAGTTTTGTAGTTTAATTTTTAGGGTTTATGGAACAGAACAAATGCATGTTTGTTAGTGTGTGTGTGCGTG
>CAEMYA010000018.1:14782908-14794366 GCA_903131615.1 Diplodus sargus
TCTTTTTTTTTTTTTCTTTGTGGAGAGCTTCGTCCTCTGAATGAGGGCTCTCCATCTGGCTGCAACATACAGCAACACTGCTGTCAGCTAAAGAGTTTTAGCATTTTCCTGTTTGTCATTTCTGATGATCAAACTGATTCCTAATAACTCCGGAGGAGATTATTCATAACTACAGAGGCTTGTGTGATGAGCAGAAGTTTGTAAAAGGTGAGTCTAAAATTAAGTCCTCCCCCCTCCTCCTCCTCCTCCTCCCGTCTCCGTCCCCCTGCTGTCTCACAGTTACGTCACGCTGCATGTTCTGTCCAGGCCTCCCATTGCAGGAGAATCACAGTCACACCACGTCGCCTTCAAAAAGAAAAAAAAACATCATCATCAAAATGAAAATGTTCAAACTTCATTATGTAAATTCTAATTTAAATGTCTTTATTACATATTTGAGAAAATATTTGGATGACTTAATGTATTCTCAAATATAAACTGAGTTTAACACCCTTATAATGCTAATGATAGCATAATTAACACATTATTGATATATTACAAGACATAACAAGCACTTAACATTTTCTAAATTGCTTAAGAACATTAATGAAAACCTTACGATAAACATTTGTATTATGCTATTAACACTTTTATATATATAGTCTTGTATTTAAACATCTTAACGGCTGTATTACTCTTTTCACACTTATTACAACGACCTGAATTGACAGCATTTCCTGTTTTTCTCCTACAATACTCTGAAATTAAGATCCTCTGCAAACAACTGAGAAACAAAAAAAAAACCACACACATATGAGAAGGTGCAGAATATATTTTGTAAAGCTGCAGTGAAAAAAATTTCTGTTATGAGCAATTTAGGAAACTTGTGTGATGAAACTCTCACCTGGAAGAAAAAATGATCGCCTTGGAACTTTCATAAAGCCAAATGAAGAGCAGTACACAAGAAAAAAAAATCTTTTTTTGCATTTTCTGGATACAAAGTAACTACACTGGCACCCTATTGTCTTTACTAAGACCCTGTACCCCAGGGGTGCCCACACTTTTTTAGCTTGTGAGCTACTTTCCAAACGGACAGGTCAAATGATCTACCTTCATAAAAAATACTAAACATCTATTAATTTATACATACACTGAGTATACTTCATATAACACAATGCATAACTGTGAGAGAGTAATGTAATCCTTGGTATTGCAAATAGAAATTGACAGCAGTAATGCACATAGGTGACAAACAGCCATCAATACTGCACTCAGTTTACACACCGGGAGCTGCTGGTTTTCCCCTTAAAGTTTTTGAATGACTGAAAAATGTCCTCTCCCCGCACGCGTTCTTCTAGGGGCAGTAATGTTAATATCTTAATAGCTTTTGCAGTCCTAACTGTAAACACCATCCGAATAAAAATACACAACTGGGCTGTATCGCTGGTGTCTGTAGACTCGTCTAACTGCAGTGAGAAACACTCGCAGTCTGCAATGTCTCTCCGAAGCTGCTGTGTCAAATCCTCGGCCATTACTTCACAGCGCTGTGTAACTGTACTTCTTGATAGCTGAAGAGCTTTGATTGATGATGATATTTCAAGTTTGTTTTTAAAATCCCGAAACAAGGAGTCAGCTGCCTCAACGAAGGCCTCTTCCATCATCTCTCCATCTTGGAAGGACTTTTTATGCTTAATGATAGAGTGACTCACCCGTAACGATGCCTCGGTGGCGGCCTTTGCTTGTGAATTCCACTGTGTGAGAAATGGCCGTTGTCTGATTAACTGTGATTTTAGTTCCTTCACCTTTCTCTTTCTCAGCTTGCTTTTCGGAGGGAAGTCCGCGTTGTACCTTTTATGAACAGTTCGAAAGCGCCTCTCAACATTCCCCTTCGGAATGGCGATGGTAGTTTGACAAATCAAACAAATGCACTTCGAAAAAGACATAGTGAAGACAGAGTCCTCCTCCTACTTATTTCTGTATATCCCTTCTTGTTGATATCAATTGAAGCAGCTAACCAGGTCACTTAGCTCTCTTGGCACCCCTGCTCTACCCTATGCTAAATAAACAAAGTTTTGATTTTCTGTTTTCTTGGCTGTAGCTTGCAGAAATCTAGCTTCATCTTCAGTCCCACTGTTGAGAAAAAAGTCAGCTGCAGTAACTGACTCACTGAAATGATGAAGAATAATGAGGTTGCAAAAGTACTTTGAATATTTTAAGACAGAGCAGTAAAAGATTTTTGTGAAAAGAATACCCGGTCTTACATTTGGACAACAACATGTGAACACTTGCCTTTTAGAAATGTTCTCGTTAAGTGATTTTCCCTTTTGCGAGTCCTGTGAAGTCTGAGATGCAGACTTCACAAAAACATTTCTATTATAAGAGGGAAACAAATCCAAGAAATGTAATTCAAAACAACATCAACAAGCCACTAATGGTGGGTAAGTGACTTCTTGAAATCAACCCTAAAATGTCCGAATCCTCCCTGGACAGTTGTACAGTAGGAGGTTTCCTCTGCAGTCAGCTGGCTGTCAGAGGAGGCGACCCGTCTGTTTGACCTCCTCTGACAGAGCTCTGACCCGGGGCCGTCTGCAGCCAGGAGGCCACACACAGTGAAACAGTTAACTATATTGTATGATTATTAGAAAGATTTTCATTCATACTCATGCTTGTCATGAATGTTTTTACACAAATTAAAATGAGTCAGTTGTCTGGCAGGATGTGGTGTGAATTTGCACATTATACCTAATATCTATTTTGGATGTCTGAGCTCCCACCACAGACACAAAGTGATAACGAACTGTTAATGACTTCATGAAATATGAAGACTTCTGGCGCTGTGGAATCATCTGTTAAAGCTGGGGTCTGTAGCATTGTAGATACCAGAAAGAGCAGGTTAAATTTTCTCCATTCACAGCTGCTCCTCCAACACACATGAAGATGCACTCTGACCATGCTTACACCGATTGCCCTGTTGGTCCCGCTGAGAGATGTGTTAGCAGCTAGTTTGCTACGTCCAATTAGCCCTCTTCGGTTTTTTTAGTGTAACAAATACATAAATAACCAACGGTGTAAAAGGTACAATCATATAAACACAAGCCGAATAACCACCAAGGACATACCTCAGTCTGAAAAGGCTACTGCAACAGTTACTACTTACTGCTTCTGCTGTATTGGATTCTATGTTTTGTTTGTTCTGTGTTCCCCAGTTCTATATATGTGTGTTTTCCCAGGGTTCTATTTTCCTAAGATTCTATATTCCAGGGGTCCTATGTCGCTAAGGTCTGATGTTCCCAAAGTTCAATGTTCCCAAGATCCTATGTTCTTGAGGTCTTATGTTCCAGGATCCTAAGTTCCCAAGATCCAACGTTTTTCTGGTCTTACGTCCCAGGGCCCTATGTTCCCAAAGTCCTTTTTTTTTTTCCTCGAAGTTCTTATGTTGTCAAGGCCCTATGATCCTGGGGTCTTTTGTTCCTGGGTTCTTTGTTCCCAAAGTCCTTTGTTTGAAGATCTTATGTTCCCAAGATCCCGCATCTGACATGCAGTCTGTTGGCTTCTGTGTATCATTATCATACCGTTTTGAACTTTCCTTGCTTTGTATTTCCAGGGTGTTCCAGTGTTCATCTCTGAAGGAGTCCTGTCTGCGCTGCTGTTCCTCAGCATGAGGCATCTGTGTGTGTTCTTTTACCTTAACAGCGTCTAGCCAGTCATGCTTTGTTTTACAATTAGCTCCTCAGGTGCCAACCAGCTGACAAATTATACCTTCCAGTGTTTGTGGGGCTGCCTGACGTCTGAGCTGGTGACTCATTATGAATGTGGGCACAGGGGATTCCCAACAGTGCAGGGAAGAAGGAAAAAAAAGGGAAAAACCTCCCCCCCCCTTTGCAGCCTTGAGGGGGATGTACAGTTCAGTTGACAGCGGGCCACTGGGGTCAGTCGTGGTGAATAACAGTCAGTGAGAAAGAGAGAAAAGAGGGGTGAAACGTGGCGTGATGACAGGAACACAGGGTGAACAGTGAGAGCCAAGGGTCAGTGTTTAGCTAAATATCTGAGGCTGAACTGCTGCTGGCTCTGGATGTGGAAACTGAAGGGAGTCTGGGTGTGGACCCAGACGCTGGAGCAAGTTTCCTCTGCCCATCCATGAGACAATGACACCACAGTTACAGCCCAGAAAATAAAGAGCGTATTGTGTATTTTAAGATGCAGTAAATACAGGAGAATAGAATAGAACAGGATAGGTCGGTGCCTTACTACTCAGGCAGTGAGCTCAGGAAAAAGAGCAGTCATACAGTGAAGTTACTACTCTGTATGAGCGCAGTATTGTGCTGTTGCATGGCAACTGTTTCCACAGAAATCTTTGCTCAGAAACACTCCTCTTTGGTCTTCACATAACTGCAACGGCTGAAAAATGGGCTGACTGCAGGAATACAAATGGTCTCATGAACCATTTCAGCCTGCAGAGGCTTAGTAGTTGTTTTTATCTAAATTTTAACATATTTATGGAGCAGCTCACACACAGAATGTAACGGAAGAGTGGATTTATATTTTAAACCATTTTTAGGCTGTGTTTGATTGGAGGCTACAGGCCACTTGAGGATATAAGATGTTTATCTGTGATAGAAAATGTGACACTACAGCTTTCATGAAACACCTGATCCAATTACAGTAATAATTTAAGCTTTTCTTTCTATAAAATTGTGACATTAGTCCTACTATCTCGATGAGAAATGACATAGAGAGCAAATGATAGAGACAGTGACTACGCTAACAAGCTGTGTTTGTTACAGAGTCATTCCTGTGTTCCCAGGGTCCTATGTTCCCCACACTTATATGGCACAAAAAGGGAACATGACAAAGGGTCCTGTGTTCCTAAGGCTATATGTTCCCAAGTTCGATATATCTGCTCTCTTGGAGTCCTATGTTCCTAGGGTCTGATGTTCTTTAGGCTTCATGTTCAAGGTACCCTTGTTCCCAAAGCCTTATGTTTATAATGACTTATGTTCCTTAGTTCTTGTGTTCTCAAGGTCCTATGTTCCCACAATCCTATGTTATTTAGGTCTTACGTTCCAGGGTCCTTTGTTCCCAAAGTCTTGTGTTCCCAATATCCAATGTTCTTGTTGTCTTATGTTCATGGAACCTTTGTTCCCAAAGTCTTGTGTTTCTATCATGTTATGTTCCTGAGGTCTTGTGTTCCCAGTGCAATATGTTCCCAAGGTCCTTTGTTCCTAAGGTCTTTTGTTGCTGAGGTCTTTTGTTCCAGGAGTCTTTGCTCCCAAAGTCCTATGTCTCTAAGGCTCTATGTTCCCATGGTCCTATGTTCCCCAGTTCTACATCATGTGCCTTCCCAAGGCCCTTTGTTGACCAGATCCTATGTTCCTCGGGTTCTTTGTTCCCAAGGTCGTGTGTTCACCAGCTCTAGAGTTACGGTTACCTGACCCGAACACAATTTGTGCTAACTTATACTGACCTGGGAAACACAGCACCCTGGGAACATTGATACGTTCCCATTAGTTTAATTATGCTAATTAGCAACTACTTTTACGGTTTATATTTGTTGATATGAATTCACATTTATTCACTTCATGTCAAGAATGAAATAAGACCATTGAAAAACCCTCTAATGTGTCTCCAATAAATATGAGACTGGAGCCTGTTGTCTTAACTTTGTGGCCGTACTGGCAGCAAAATGTTTACAAGCCAGCCCAGCCTACATCAAAATATAAACAAAAAACATGTTAATCTAGAGGGGATGCCCAACAACAGCTACTTAGACAATAAACCAGTCAACAAATGCCTCTTCAGGGGATAATCAAACTGAAATGTGCTCCTACAAGCCCCAGTGAAATAAGATGTAAAAACTGAAGGTGTGTAGGGGCTTGAGTTTCAGGAAAGAACACTGTTTCCTCACTAGAACGACGGAGGGCAGCCAAGAAAACAGGATAGGACCAAACAGACCAGAATTTCCGGCTGGCAATCTGAGGGGACGAGGTTCTCACTGAGTCAGAGACTGATTCAGAATGAGTTTGAGGGGCCACCTGGGTGCCATTCCCCACCTATTTTAATCTTTCACAAAGAGGGCGTCATCACAGCACGACTGGCTGGGAGGAGAATGCCCCAAGCTGCTTCCACTCCTCAATCAGGAGTCAGTCTCCCCAACCTGCACACAGGTGATCTGAATCTCCGGCAATTAGTCCAGAGGGATTTTGAAAATCCTTCCAAAACAAAAGAAAGATAGCAAGTGTTCAACAATGGGAACTGCTACTACTTAGCATAAAGACTTGGGAAACAGTTCACCTGGCTCTGTTTAAATGCTGCACAATCCACCTACGAGCACCTTGAACACAGTGTCTCTTATTTATTTAATCCGTACAAAAACTGAAATGTAAAAACAAGTTGTAGTCTTGAGGAAGGGATTTTTTTTTCACGTTCAGTCAGAACCAGGCAGCTGTTTCCCCGAAGAAAGGGAACAAACATTTCTCCCAGAACGTCGAACTATTTCTTCAAGGTAGTTCATTCGTTAGGTTAACTACAGAAAATGATATATATATATATTTTTTTACTTTTCATAAGATATCCAGATCTTTTCGTCTCCACTCAATGCTTGTTGAGATTGTCTCTTTTCCACATCGCTCTGTTCCGTCTGAGACCATCACAGATGTTGGTCCACCAACAACACACACCTCCAGAGAAACCTTCATGCCCGCTCTACAGCACGCTGTCGTCTGTTTGGACCTGTAGGTTTAGCTTAATAAAGCTTGCCGCTCCGAAAAACCAGCGCTGCATGCACAGTGTGATATACCTGAAACTTGTGCTAATCAGTGTGGTGGTGACTGGCAGAAGCTCTCTTAGTCAGTGATCAAGTTTCCACTTGTTTTGGGGACTCGAATTTAGGAAGATATTTAGGTTTTATCAACACAACAAATTATGTTTCTTCAGATATTCATTGGCTTGGCAGTTTTGAATTTGCTTAAATCAATTAAATTTAAACTGAGAACAACATGAGTGAATGAATCTTCCATTTTCACCTCGTATTTTCCAGCACCTGAACCAACAGATTCTTTATTAGATGTTGCATTATTTTTCTGCAAGACTTCTGTTGATATTGTGAACATGTTCCAGGAGATGATGATCATATGTCAGAATTTGACGATCATTTGACGAGCTCTAGCAGTGTGGGTTAATGCTGTTTCATAGATCTCAAGCTCAGGGCCTCCTGGTTTGTGGATGATATCTTTACTTGCAACAAAATGCCGCCCTCTACTGGTCAGGAGAATTAAGTGCACTTGCTAGTGACAGGCTTAAAAATCAAGCCACTGTCTGATTGTTTTAAAGTGGGTTTTTTTCCCCCCAATTTCTTGCTATATTATTATGACCCAAAAATAAATAAGTAAAGGAATAAAAAAAAAGGAGTGAGAGGCGAACCAAGGACAGGAGGAAGGCTTGGTGTCACGAGGTCGCCATCTAGTGTTTCACATTCAACACTTGCTGTGGTAATGTACATTACAGAAGATGCATTTTTCTTTGAAATAGGAGCTTTTATTGTCTTAAACAGATGTAGGAAAATGTAAAAATATCATCTTTCATATAATTTTTAACAACCCAAAGATCACCAATCATGCCATCTGTGTCTGAAATATTAACAAATTAGTAAACAAGCAGAATGAAATCTAATCTTGCTTGTGATCATCCTAGGTCATGAACTATCCATCTTTTAAATATTAGATATATCACAGGTTGTCTGCACTAAAGTGATAAAAGCATGTAAGTACAGCGAGCAGGAAGCAAAATTAAGAGAGAATGAAAGAAGAAAAGGTAGAAAAACAAATACATTTCTGCATGGTCGCTCCTGTTTTATAATCTGTTTTTATTCTGTACTCTCTGTAAATGCTTCATCTTCATACAAGTCCTCCAGCTCTCCATCTCTGCTCCCCTCGTGGCTCGCATTCCTGCGGGTGAGAAAAACGCTTGATCATGTTGTTGGAGGTAGGACTAAGTGAGATTGCAGATGAGGAGGAGGCGGAGCAGGAGCAGGAGGGGGAGCAGGAGCAGGAGGGGGGTTGGAGGGAAAACACTAGACTAAAAATGTCAGAGAGTGCACGTCCTCCACAGCACAGCTCATCACATCAACCTCAAGAGGACACAAGAGAGACAGCAAAGCCAACACAAAGCACTCCACTACGGAAGCCTAGAAAGGCCATACTTGCATTTATTTATTTTCTATTGCCGTCGTCATAATCTTGAGATATTTTGTACCTAAAATCCGGTATGCCTGCCGCAGTTACTTACCAAAGGTCATGTACAGCAGGCTATCTCATTTTGGGAGTGATTTGCAATTTACCCATTAAGTCGTTAGGTATGCGGATGTCAGATCAGTCTGCGTCATTTAAATGGAAGACTTGAATGCTCCCTGACCGCCCTGACAGGGATCTTGAACAAGTCGTTTTTGATCCCCTGATCTCTAGAAATCAATTGTCCTCCTGTGTATCTCTGCCTTTTGACCTTGACGATAATGAGATCAATTTACCTATTATCACAAGGAAACAAGCTTAGTTATCTCAGGACAACTAACTAATTACCCTGTGATTTAAAGATACTGGCAGCCGATCACACATTCTCAGCTTCCACACTCAACAACAACAAACCATGTGTCCATGTATTTTGGGTACAGCTCGTTGTTGAGAGCCTTGTGTTGTCTCGTCTCTCTTAAATCCTCTTAAGGTTGAACAAACAACCAATGAGCCGTGCCGTGTATGAAGCACACAAGCTCAGTCTAAGCAGTTTTATAACATTTACCTCAGGGAGGGATGAGGCGTAGACCCCAATAAGCCCCAAGAGCCCCTGCAAGGAGATGTGATGTACAAGGCCAGAATTTAAACTCATATCAGTTTGCAACACAATTAATGATTAACAGATAAAAATACATTTCACTGTAGCAGGACTGCAGCATCTCATGTCAGATATTTTGGAAAGTTAACTTTCTTTTTGCAGAGAGTTAGATGAGAAACAGTAAATATGAAGCTAGAGCCAGCAGGTGATTAGCTTAGCTTAGCATAATGACTGTAAACGGGGAAACAGCTAGCTTCCCCTATCAAAAGTTTCAAAGTCCACTTAGCACCTCTAAAGCTCACTGATTAACTGTTTAAGTGGAGTCTTTGTGCTAAGCTAAGCTAGCTGACTGTAGCTTTGAATTTAACTCACAAATACAACAGTTGTATGTTGGTATATGGTGTATTCTTATCTAATGCTGAGCAAGAAACTAGATAACTTTGAGCTTCTATTGGAAAAGTTTTCCCATTGATGACTGGTTGGTGCCGGAGAACACATGGAGACCAAAGGTGTTCAATATTAAATGCATAAGATATTATGACATAGGTAATTAAGAAATACAAAATCTGTAAGTTTTATTTTTAACATTTAACTCACTTTCATCCTTCAGAGTTAATTGCAGATTTCATTTTCTTTTCTTTATATTTCCAGCAGTTTTTATTTCCAATTTTCTTTTTTACAACTTTTTTTTTATTTCACAATATTTCAGAGTATCACATATAACTGCCTTACTTCATAAAAAGTATGTCTTGTCGAACAGTTTTTTCTTCCTGTCAGTGAAGTCAAACAGAGCAGAGCCTGTTATGTAATGGGCTGTTGAGTAGGCAGCCAATCACGACTGACATCACTTATATTTTATTACAACTGCTGAAATGGAAAGAAAAAACCTGCAATAAACTCAGTTATTGTATAAAGAAGCTTGGTGAAATAACATTTAATAAAAATAAGTAGAAATATACTGAATATTGATACGGTTATTTTGCAAAGTCATAGTTAAAGACATATTATGTTTCTTCACACGGTTACTAATTTCATAATGACTCATTTATTTAATATTGTACACTATGGATTTCCATACACCCAGCAACATCCAGCTCCTGTCAAATAAAACCAGACCTTTAAACAAATGATCCCTATTACTGTAGCCGGAGAGGTGAAATGTTTATTCTCTGGAGCTCGATGCCACGATACATCATCCCTCCAAGAAGATCAAATTCAAACATTTTGACCTTCTTTAAGCCAGCGGTACAGCCAAACTACACCTGTCCAACTGGAAAATATTCACCTTTAATAACTACATCCTGTTTAATCCACTCTGTTACAAAAGTTGTTGTCAAAGATTTCACCATTTGCACATCACAGATGTACAGACATCTGCACAGATTTCACTGCGTGGGAGACTGCAGTGGTGTAGGACTGCTGCTGCTGCTGCCGCTGCTGCTGCTGCCTGGACATGTGTGGAGGAGGATGTAGCTGCAGCTCTACATCTCTTCACATGTAGGTGTAATTAGCTGTGCCAGCGGCCCCCCCGCAGACAAGACTGGCTTGTTAATGGAAAACAAAAGCAGCGCAGCCATTACTGCTGCCGCAGGGGCATCCATTTAGCTTATCAGGAGAGGACAAATGCTTTTTATCTGGCTGAGCGTGCTGCTAATTTAGGGACCGAAACAAAACAAATACAGTAGAAGAGCCAGTCAGTATGTAAAGATTAACGGTGAAGATATGATGGCAGATTTAACATGTTTAAAAGGTGAGAGTCTCACAGCACATTCAAAGTATGAAACTGACTGATCTATTTTTATCCAAGCATCTGCTCGCTGCTTTGTTTTGTTAGAGGCCTAATCGCAGAGCTGGCAGTTTGGCTGAGCAGGATTTGCAGAGTAGGCTACTTACATAAGAAGACCTCCAGGGGCAGACATGGACCTCTCTGCCCGTCTGCCCTGACACTCAAAGGGATTACTGAAAGAGCGCTTCCTCAGCATGGACTTCACCAGAATCTGCAGTGGACACCGGAGACAGTCTCAGTCAAAAGATAAAACATTTACATATTGTCTCCACACCGAGTGATACACCTTTAAGTTATTACAAATACTATACCAGCAGTCTCAACTTTTGAGGCAGCAAAAGTAAGTGTTGCCATGCTATAGCAGAAAACCACACACCTTATTCCAAAATAATCATTAGTAAATATAATCAAAATCATAATAACTCATAACAAATTGCCAATTTTTAAAATGTAGTAATAATGTCATGCAGTTTTCTGTGTGGTTTGTCCAGGTGGAGTTGCAGAACCTGAGCAAAAGCCATTGCTTGACTGTTTTGAGCACAAACAAAGTCAAACACTGAAATGTGGAGCCTTCTATTGTATTACTTTAAAATGTGTATCAAAGTGGAAAAACATGCATATAATATGAGAGTTACAGCAGCTATATATAATTATTTAAAGTGTTAGGAAAATGAAAATTCTATGTTGTGATGTTATGCTAAATTCCTGTCAGAGTATAAACAAGCTAGCATGAATTAAAAGTTAAGGCCCGTGTCCATTTAGAGTTTTTTCTACTGAGAAAAGGTTCAGGTGAGGTTTCAAATTTTGAAGTTCAGGTTTTGTAAATGTAGATGGTTGAAAGTTCATAAAGTTACACCCCCCCCCCCCCCC
>CAEMYA010000018.1:14810840-14837450 GCA_903131615.1 Diplodus sargus
CTCGAACCGAGGGTCTAAGGACAGAGGATGTTGTTCACTGTACAGACTGTAAAGCCCATTGAGGCAATGTGATTGTGATTTTGGGCTATATAAATAAAATTGATTTGATTTGATTTGATTTGATAATCATTTTGATCTGCTCAAACTGCTTTGTCATCTCCTTTCCCAGAGTAAAACTATACGAACTGAATGAACAAAGACATTGGGACAGAAACTAACCTGTTGCCACATTAACACTATAACAGAGTCTGAATGAAGGTAGATGATATGTTGACATCGCTGTGTCAACCCTGGACGAACACCAGATGTACTCATCATCCTATAACTGTGTGTACAGTGTTTTTTTTTGTTTGTTTTTAAATATTTAACAAAATACATAATAGTGAGTACATTTCAACCTGCCAGTGTTGCACAAATAAGAGTAAAATTATGCTGAACTTCAGCAGGCAAGCAAAGTTCTTGTGATGTTTATAATGCACTGGTTTGCATTGCAGCTAGGTCTGGATGTCAGATGACTAATTGGTTAAAAAACCTATAAAATATACCAAACATCGTAATTAAAACCAAGACATTCAGATACTCAGTGAGAGAGTGAGTGAGTGTGAATGTCTGAAGTAGAGCTGGTGACAAACACTCACCGGGTCATTGGTCGACTGGGAGAAAGAAGGAGCTAATCGTATGGCTCTCATGGACGCCTCCAGTTGGTGAGAAGGGAGGAAGAAATTAGGGACATCGACAGGCCTGGAGCTTCAAGATTGAATGTTAAAAAAAAAAACTGAAATACAGTATAATGGTGTATGGTGGTATGATGATCTACAGGCCAAAGATTCAAGAGATGAAGCTTGTAAGTGCCAGAAAGGTTATCTAATAACATGAATGTGACAAAAAAAGACAGCATTTAAGCATCTTTCCACTGACTTCACAAGCCTAAAGCATCATAAATTCACCTCCTAATCTGTCTGTACACACATTTACACTGTACAGTTTCAAACTACATCGCTACAACCAGTGACAGAGGGTGGCTGCATGCATCTGTTCATGTGATTATACCTAAATGTCAAAGACACAAAACGCCCTTCTGCTATCCATGTGTTACTGTTACAAAACTCTCTGTCGCTACAGCAAACAACCTCCTTAGCTAGCAACCAAAAAGTCGATGATGTGAAGTCACCCTAACTCGAACCTGGTCACAGTATGAAAGTAAACAACTTGGCGCATGTTGATGAAGGTTCTTCAAAGGTCACGGTGAATCTAAGTGCTGCACCGATCATAATCATCTTAGGCAGCACCAAGCCCAGGGTGTAGCAACATGCACCTGCCAAAGCCCTGGCGCTAAAAGAAAATCTGAAATCCCCACAAAAGAAAAGGTGACAACTTGTACTGAGTTCTCTCCCCAGACAGCTTAACAACCATTAACACCTGGGCTCACCTAGCCTTAGCAACCCACATGAAGGCCGGTTGAATCAACGACCCACAAGTGGCGCTAACGACTCTGTAAGGTTAAATGCACACAGAGTTTAAAAGCTTGCCATCTCCCTTCCACTTAGTTAGAAGTGAACCTTTTCTCTTGTGGGGACTTTAGATTTTCTTTTAGTGGGTTTTTGCAGGAGCATGTTGCTGCACCCTCAGTGCTCACTCAGTCAGCAAGTTTTGTCATGAATCTTTGACCTGACGTGGACTTCATAAGCACATAAGAAAGACAAATATAAGAAAAAACTGAAAATACAGATCAAGGATACGACTGGAGTGTGGCATCTTCATTCTCCAGGGAGCATGAAGCATCATGGGTATCGGTGACATGCTGTACTGTGAGCGATGTCCCTTCGTCACCCGACCCCTCGTTGGAGCTATTGGCTTCTGTTTCTCGTCTCTCATCTGCAGTTTGTATCGTGCGTTCATCATCTCTGTCCGTGTCTGAACTATCATCTGCTGATCCACTGAAACGGTCACTTTCTTCTCCTCTGCCACATTCATGTTTCCCATGAGTCTGCAGCTTTAACGTCTGCCTCTCCTCCTCCTCATCTTGGCTCAGATCCGGCTCCTCAGGCACCTCCAGGCTCTCCAGAGAAACCAGGTCAGGGTCTGACAGGATGCTGGTCCAAGGACTGGTTTTGTCTGTTAAAGATGTCACCTCATTCAGATGCCTCGGCTTCACCACAACCTCCTCGTAATCTTCATCTTCCTCTTCTTCCTCTTCATCATCCTCGTCCTGCCTGCCACCTGTCCCGTCTTCATCTTCCTCCTCTGACTCAGTAACCTTGTAGTTACCTTTCTCCTTTTCTACCTCTGGCTCAGAGTCTGTGTCTTCAGACATTTTTTGAAGTAGCGAGGGCAGAGGAAACTCTTCTTCTTGGGAAGAATTTGAAGCTCTGTGTGGACTGGTCATATTCTCAGAGATAGTTTGAAGGTTGTTGTCTCCAACAGGAGAAGATGTTGAGCTACTCGGTGGATTTGAGAGAATCGTTTCTAGATGGTGTTCTCGCAGACCTGTTGAAGAGCACGGTGAAGATCAGGCTTATTTATTCATCTAATTATCGTTTGTAAGTTGTCATCAAATTTTTTTCAGAACTACTTTTACACATTCATTTTCTAGAGTGAACTTTTAATGGTAAAAATGCTGGGAAATTCTTTAAAGAAATGTAAATGCTAAAATTATGTATTTATAAAAGATAATTGATGGAAAAATGCTGCGTTTGCTACTTCTTGGCTGGTAATTTCAGACTCACTAAGGGGATCCTCTCACCTGTGATGATGTTGTTAACTTCTCCAACTAAGTGGTTGGACTTCAGAAGAAGCTGACAGGAGTCTGTGTCCTCCTGCTCCTCATGCCTGTTGTGACAGTCCTGCTCACTCATGGGCGGGAATGTGGGTGTAGAAAGCTTTCGACTGAAGTACCTCTGGATGTTATCGAGCTCACTTAGTTTTCTCCTGTAAAAATAAAGAGTCATGGTCAAAGCTCAGGTTAAAAAAAAAAAAAGGAAACAGAAGCAGTGGTGTGGGGCTTTCTATCTGAGGAATGTTACCTGAGTGCTGAGAACAGAAAGGAGCTAGATGGATTGATGTCGGCGGCGCTGCTGCTACAGGCAGAATTAGCTGCCGTTTGCTCCTGCAGACTCTGATGGTAAAGACGTACTTTGTCCATGTGTTCAAAATGGCGATCGCTCTCACTGGACCTGAACAGTTGTAAAGACGACGAATCAATGCAATGAAAGACAAACAGTAGAAGCTTATTTTAAAAAGTGTAACTGTTCTTCAAACCTTTCAGAGAACAGCTTCTCCGTGTGGTCAGGTGACGAGATCTTCTGCTCGGGGTATCGACTGATGTGAGAGGGGAAGCTGCTGTATGTGGCTGTGGTTTGATAGCTGACAGGGAGCGCCTTGAATAAACCCTGTTAATAAAACACAGTCAGCATTATAAGTTTAGTCTTGTCAAATTTTGACATCTATGTTTTAGAACAAAGAATAAAATGCACATTGTGTGTATAAATACTTTCTCTCACCGGTGAGTTTTTAGCCGCTTCTTCATTCACAGTTTTTCTCTGACCTCGGAGCTCTTGGACCCCCTTTAGTGGAGTGACGGACACTTTGAGCTGACCGTGACACTGACCACTGAAGTCTGTGATGTTGTACCAACCACACACCGACTGGAACCCACACAATAAGGGGGACAGGTCTACAGAGGCAAATCCAATCACCCTCTCCATTTCTATGGAAGTAAAACAACCCAACAAGTGAATTAACATATCAAACAAATCAATGTAACATAAATCGTGAACTCAAAACTGCTTCCTGTACCTCCTTTGTGCCAGACTTTGAACACGAGAGATTGTTGTGGATCAACCAGGAGCTGATTTGAAAGCCTGTGCATGTTAAAAAAAATCATCAACCTGATATTTAATTAATAGTGATTGTGTTAGTGTAGCACAGAAAGTTGAGTCAATGACTGTGATGTAACTGGACCTGCACTCTTGTTGATGATCCCACACGGGGCAGTCAGTGTTGGCTACGACAGCAGTGGACGCTGGTTCAGCAGAGTCAGCAGTGACGTACGAGACACAGCAGCATGGAGAAGCCTCACTGCGCTCTGCTAGAGGACAGCCTGCCAGAGACACACAACACAAACATCATTTTTAGCATTATGTCGGCTTAACATAGCTATCAGTTGATATTCAACTTGTTGACTGCTATGAGCCTATTGGCCAATAAGATGACATTCACTGATATTCACTTTTGGTGATGTTTTATAATTGACCAGGCAGCTGTATATCAAACTACACAGGCTTTTGAAGAAGTAACTTTTCACTAAATAATATTCTTTTTCATGTGAAAGGTTATAGTATAAGTGAGTGTAGTGATATGTACATTTAATATATATCTAATGAAGATTTGTTTTGTTTTCAACAACATACACTTGTGTCAGCAGTCTATCAGTCAAATTGTTTCACAGATTTTCTATATGGGAACATCCCTATTAATAATGTATTGCATGTTAAAATAAAAGGGCAGAGGAAAGATGATTTGGGGTCTGGAGCTCACCTTTCAGATTGAGGTGCATAGCCCGATCCACTGCAACTGTCACAGGGAAAGATTCATCCATGCTCATTTCTGTGTGATGCACAGACGTGATGTCTGGAGTTGTTCTGGAGGATTTTTTCTTGCTTTTTCTGGGTGAAACTGGCAGAGGCACTGCTTCTTCAGCTTCTTCTGATAAGAAGTCCATCTGGTTGTCCGAGTCCACCTCAGAGTCTGGTCCAGCAGAGACCTCTGCAGGGAGGAAACCCGCTGTCAGGGTGATGTGTACCCTGAGAGCAGCTCCTTGTAGATCTGCTGCTGAGCGTCTGAACAGCGGATACACTCCTGTAAAACCATAAAACTGTGATAACACTCATATACAGCCAATAATAATCAGTAATATTATGACAAAATCATTCACATCTTACCGCTGAGAGTGAGCTTCTGCTCAGGTGTCTTTGCAAGAGAGGACAGATCAACAAACGCTGAGCCCACCAGCCGGTCTGTGTCTGTGGGCCTTCTGCTTTTCTGCTTTTTAAAGGCGACCCACACCTGAACTTCCAGCTTTTCCTCTCGGAGATACCACATCAACGGCTGAGTGCTCCTCAGCTCCACAGTTCTACTTCCCTGGAAAGACACAGAGGCCTGGCCTTCCTCCCCACCCTCCTCAACAGTGGGGTGTTTCATCTGCGAGCAGAAAGCCTCCTGGTCGTAGAACTTGTACCTGAAGTAGCAGTAAGTGGAGCGCTGAAGCTCACTTAGGCCAGGCAGAAGCAAGCAGTGGACCGGTATCCACACTCTTGGCATTGAAAAAGTCAAAGACATCTTCCTCACGCTGTCTGCCCAGGCGTCTTCATCATCTTCATACTGGACTACTCCCCAGCCCACACCCTGAGCAGCTTTAATGACTCTCTCCCTGTCTGAGTGGTGGGCGAAGTTGATGGAGATCTCGAGGCCTCCGACCAAGATGTGCTGATTCTGAGAAGAACTTGTTTCCCTCGGCATATACACACCAAACCAGCCAGAAATACCTTTATGTTTGGAAGAATGAAGATAATGACTGTGTGTAAATCAGAAAATCTATCTGGTCCAAAAGTCACAAAGAGTGCAGCATACCTGTTCTTTTATGGACAAGATCAGCCAGCGGTATTTTCACTGTACCCAACATCACATCTTTAGGCTTATGAGTGATCACTGCTGCAACAAATAGCACATAAGTTAGTATAATAAATAATGAATCTTCGACAATTTCATGTAATTGTGGTCAATAAAACAAAATAGGCTTTCTTAAACCTTTGCGACTCTCTCTGTTCCAGACAGTGAAGACAGCCGATGCTTCCTCCAGCTGCTCAGCCAGGCTGCAGGTTTCTCCGCTGCTCCTCTGAACCAGCAGATCACAGGACACCTCCATGTGGTGATCGAAGTCCGGACAGAAGGTCCTGGCAGCGACGCGGGTGCTCCTTCTTTCACTCTCAGGCAGGAAGGAGAGCTGGATGGTGATGTATGCATTCACTCCCACACTGGCAAAGTAGCTGAATCTGTCATCTTGTTCAGATACGACCCTACGAAGCACAATAGCGAACTGGTGACATTGGTGTAGTATCTATAATTATGTACAAGGTAGTAATGAGCAAGTACTTTTAGAGTGCAACAAGTTCTCTTTCAACACAAGTATTGCTCGCGACTAAACATTTTAGGAGCACCAGTAGAATATGTTTAGGAGCACCACTTAAATCAATATCCATGCCACACGTTCATACTTTGTTTATTCTAATACCAACCAAACAGCCAACCCACCCCTCCTTGGTGGAGGTTATACGTAACACAGAAGGACAGCAGTGGTCATGTACCTTGCTGCGGCCTGCAGACCTGATGCTCTGTGCACCTGAACCACAAGTGTCACAACACGAGCGGCAGCTCCTTTACCGGTCCGCCCTTCAGGTCTCACTGGTCTGTGCTTGTATCGTATGCACACATCAAGAAGACCTAAGAAAAGCAACAGATCAGTCACCACATTTAAGAAACGAAAAGTTTGAGTGCGGTATTATATTGACATTACTGTGTGTCTGTGTACCTGAGGGCTGAGAATGTTGTCCTGTGGGACTGTCCGTCCTGGGAATCAGGGGCAGGGAGAACATTTGAGCCTCGTTAGGATGCTGTCTCTGCATGGTGACCATGGCACACAGTTTGGACAACGGCAGCATTCCTTTGGCCACAAGTTGGTCTCTAACGTTTGGATAATAATATCTGCAGAGACATAAAGATCCTTCATATGAATCATTACGTATTAAGCAGTACGGACATGCAATCAAAAAATAAAATCACATCGAGCAGTTACATTATAGATGTGTGTATGTATGATGAAGCATCGCTGTACATTAAGACACTAAGTAATGCTGTTTATGTTCTTTCATTCACAAGAAAGAGAAGGTTGAAACCAGAAGCAACTTTGCCTGGTGACAAAAACACAAATTTGGGACTGCTTATGTACCTAAGAAAACTCCTCGCATGGGGAATGTGAAACTGGAAATCTAAGGAAGTCAAGCTTAAGGCAAAAGACGGTGATGACAGCATTCTGGCTGTAATGAATGTGTTTTACGAGCACAAACCTGCACCACACTTCGAACTGGACACCCCCTCCACTGCTTAGGCCTTGACTTGAAAGAGAGCTGAGCAGCAGCCTCTGAACAGGAACTCCGTCAGGAGCCAGAAGCACGTGAGTCTCAGTGTGGCCAAACACCGGGTCGGGGACACACAGAGTCGTGGTGGTACGAAACAGTTTAAGATTCACACCTGTTGGAGGTGAGATACAAGTCAAAGTGAAGCAGAGGGAAGAAAAACTTTAAGGAAGTGTTATACATTAAATGGCCTTACTACTCTCGATGAGGTTTTGGTCCACTTTTGTAGCAGGGTCGGCCTCCTGAGAGGGGAAATTGTACTGGATGTAGCAGTCAGCCTCACCCCAGACTGTTGACTGCAAAGGTGTTAGACCATTCACCTTCTCCACCCTTATCACAAACAGATGCTCTCTCATAATTGCCTCTTGTGCAGCAGTCGCCTACGGGAGAAACGATATGGTCAAAGTAGGTCAAAGGGACAAAGATTCAGCATATTTTTATTCATGTGGATCAAATCTTTTGAAGTTACCTGCATCCACATGACATTTGATGAATTTACAAGTAAACTTTTCAGTAAACAGCCCTGGAAGGAGCTGTCTACCTGCAATTATTTTTTTGACAAGAAGACACAAAAATGCCACAGTCGTGATGGACACATTGAACACAGACCTGTGTGTGTAAACTTGGCTGGTGATCAAGCAGATGAACTGGTCTCACAAGATGAGATAAAGAGTCGTATTCTTCATCTCTCGTGCGCTGGAGGGAAATGATCTGTTCCGATCGGCCCATAGCCAAAACGACCCTGAGATTTCCTTTACAGCTACCTGAGAACACATCGATGACTGGCATGTAACAGTCCACCCCTAAAACAGGGTACTGCGCCTGGAGAAGAAGGTGGGTGATCTTTGGATCCCTGAAGAGGAAAAAATGAGAGGAGTTGTGTGCAGTGCAATTTGTGGAGGAAATTCCCAGTGTTTAATTTTAAGGAAGTATTTCAAGAAGTAGGTGCAATTCATGAGTTTATGTGTGGCCTAAACATTTTCTATTTGGAGGAGTTGTACAATAGTGCCACCCAGAGGCAGGTTAAATAAAATGTTTTTCATGCGTGTTCCCTCCTGAATGACACAAAAAATTATATTCAGTGGAACCATTTTCTTCCCATGACTTGCCTAAATGACATGTAGAACTGGTGAAGAGGTAATTTAACGAGGCCTAGGAGTCGATCGTGCCCTGAACTTCCTGTCTTCTGCCACACCTCGATCACCATCACATTATTCTTCATTCGCTCCAGCAGCTTAGCTGTTAAAGCAACAGGGGTCACCTGAGAGAAAAGATGGAGAAAATGTTTTATATGGCCATAGGAATTTGCTCCTTTGTAACCTTATTTAAACTGTTAGATATGGTTCGAAGACTTGATCCCTAACCTGAACAAAGTTGAAGGAAGGATTCGCCTGACCCCAGCTGACGCCAGATCTTGCCATCTCATCGCACCAGAAGAGTTTACAGTTCAAGTACAGGTTTGGAGCCTGCATGGGCCCACAGCTGAAGTTCTTTCCATCTGGCACCATGAGTAAGGTGTGCAGCAGGACCTCAGGGTCATCCTCCACCGGCTGCCTTGATTTATGAGGAGATGTGAGGAGACCTGGACGGGGAGACAGTTCTCTGGAGGGTCTCTGAGGACTCCAAACGTTCAGCCTGGAATCTTCAAAATATCCAGCTGGCATCTCCTCACTGCCAACGTCAACATGCTGAGATCTGGGACTGGTCTCTCTCACTGGGCTGGGAGCCGTTTGTGAAGGCGATGTGTCTCTATGAGCCAGCTTGCTTTTACTTCTTTCGGAGGAGAAATCTCTGTTGCCTGTTGCAAGTTCAAGTGCCACCTGAAAAACAAAACAATATTACTTCTATGACTGTCCACTTGAATAACAAATACCAGGCCCGCAAACATTATTTCCTGGGTAGAAATAAAAACAAACAGTGTTACCTTGAGAGGTCCAATCTCCTGAGTTTCAGTGGTTCCTTCCAGACTCTGTACAGGTAACATGACAGATTGACTCAGCTGCTTGCTCAGGAGCAGATGGCGCAGTGGAAGAACGGCCTTACCAATGGGAACAGGCTGCAAGAAAAGTATTTTTCCATTGAACTGAACTGACCAATGTATTCCCCACAATTTTCATTTTTGCTGAAAAAACTGATGTTTGAATTTAAATTGTTGAAATTTATATCATGATGATGTGACATTTGTTGTGGTCTGTCACAAACAAACATGTTTTCTTACATCTGGAAAACAAAATGTGTAGGCCAGGGAATCTCTGCAGCACTACAGCACTTTATTAGATAAAGCACCTCACCATATTGCAATTTTCGATTTCGATTACCCAGAACAACTTATACTGCATCAAGTAAATTCAGGTAGATCCAAACATACACTACTGTCAATGAATACAGCTAATACCCAAGAGTTTAGACCCAGTGTTAGTCATTTTAACCCATGTTTAGCCCAAAGCTACTTACTTTCTTTTGGTCACTCTTTCGAGCGAAAATCTTGAAAGTCAGTTCAGTTCCGCACCACTGTTTAACTGTTGCCGTGCTGAGGTGGACAGGAAACACAGACTGCTGGTGGAACTTCACCACTAAAAAACACACAAGAGTGCATGTGAGATAAACCAAAGGCTGTCAGAAACCGAGTCACTCACTCCGGTAGGTTCTTCTGACAGGTCGTACCTCCACCTGCGACTTTACTGGCAACAGCCCTGGTCACCTCCCCGTTTCCACCCTTACTATGATCATGTCGACTGGAAGTGGCAGCCACTGGGAACACGTACTCTATAAAATATGTGCTAATGAAAAAAAAAAAAGAGACATCACAGCCTTTTATTACTCATATTGATAATGTCATTTGAAAATGAGACTGAAATAATATTAAATGTTTTACTCACCACTTCTTGTTGGTTAATGGTCGAGGAGGTTTCCCTTTAATGAAGGCCTTTCTAGGTGTGGTGGTTGTGCTGCCTTTAGGTACGGTCAAGGAGTCAACGGTGACTCTCGCCAGACGGATCATACTCAGCAAAGTCAACTGCTCTGCACTCAGGTCAGGAGGAACACCACCAGCATCTGCAGGCTGCTGAGGCTCTGGATTTGGACTAAACACAGTGAAAATATGGTGAACAATTAGGACTGTAGCAAAGATATTTTTATGTATATTTATTCTATTTGAGTCCAGTACATTAGGCTACACTAATAGAGTATTATACTATTAGCAGTATTAGAATTTATACCTTCAGTGTAGGATATGTCCTTCCAGTTCAAGATCAGATCATCAATAACTACTTATTTTTTCAAATAGCTTCCTTAGAAGGTGAATGAATAATAAAAATGGATGACACACCCTCCCAACCCCCACTTGATCGTCTGAGAGGAGCTTGTTGCTGTTTACCGTCTCATCACCTTGGCTTAAAGAACATGTGAAGGTCCTTACCCTCCACTAATCTTGGGTCCAGACTGTGTCGGCTGTTTTTTAATGGAAGATACCGTTCCTTGACCCTCGGCTTCAGTGTCATTTGATGGGATGTCTGACATCTGAAAGAAAGAAATAAAGACTTTCAAAACTCTAGTTTACTGACTCTGATATTGCATAAAATATATGATTTTCTCTAACAATTAAGAGAAAATCATCTACTTACAGGAGTTTTGTAGAACAAATTTTCCAGTAGGCTCTGATCATATTGTGGATCACTGAGCTCACTATCCCCACACACGCTGCTGTGGCCAGACAGAGATTCAGGTAAGATCTCTCCATCCCAGAGAGGCAGAGAAGTGTTTAAGCTGGACAAGAAAGAACAAGTAAAGATCTGGAGGGAAAAACTGCTTACATTTTCTGTCACTTTTGAACGTAAATGTGCACATAGTTACCTGCCAAGGAGCAGATCCACAGCTCTGTTGTCCATGTCAGTCGGACAATCTAAGCTGCTATCTGAGATAACGACGACATCATCAGAGTGCTTGAGAGCTGAATCAGCATGAAGAATGTTTTGAAGAAACATCCCAGAGGGAGAAGAGATGGGCCTGCAGACACGGTAATAAAGTATTACAGAGTGCACTTTATAAAATGATAGAAAACATTTTTTAAAAATTTATGAAACACTAACTTGGAAGCTGGCAGGATGTTGTCCTTCGGGAGAGGCAGAGGAGTGTCTTTCAGAGCTGGATCCATGTCGCATTTCAAAGCTGATACCACCATAGCGTCTCTCAGCTTGTTTCCACGCTCTAGAATAACTGAGATGGTGTTGGAACTTTATTAAGAATCGGTCAGATATGTGAGTTTGTGGTTATGATGTGTGGTGTTGCTGCAAACCAACCTGAGAGGATATCATTGGCTGGTTCCTGGCTTGAAGGATTCGGAGGCGTTTGACTGTTCTTTGGCATCTGATTCTCCAGTGATCCTTCTTTTGTTTTCTGGACATTTTGGAAATATAAATGGTCTTTCCCTCTGAAAATATGACAACAATATATACATTAAGACTATTAAGTTCAGAGTTTTATTATGACCTCTTACAACAGGACACAGACATTTGATAATCATATATCAGTGTTCCAAATAGCATTTATAAGGCTTTTAAGCTTGCGCCCATCCACCTACAAGTTATTAAACTTGTGGTCATTATTTACCTATATATTTAGCTACAATTGTAATCATGAGATGGAGATTAATGATATCAGCCACCGTTTCTTTGCTGTTTTTATTTGTGCAGGTTTTGGGACTATATAAACACCACTGTGGAGCTTATTTTCTTACTCTTTCTATCAGTCTTTTGCCTCCTTGTTGGTGCAGGCAAAGCAATGTCTCCTTCCATCAAACACTAATTTATACATCAATTACAAGGACAAAGTTGCAATGCATTCGGGTCAGCCTTACTATGAACGGTAAGAACTTCAAACCTTGGTGTGTTTCTACCACCGCTCCCAGCTGATTCTCTTGCACTGCCAGCTGACAGTGATCTGGGCTGTGAGGGAACAGTCAGTGTGTTGACCTGCGGCACCTCGATACTGATATCTGTGGTTGGGAGCGAGCTGCTGCTGTCATAGGCTTCTGTCAGAGCCTCCAAATTAAGGGAAATCTGAGGGGAAAATGAAAAAGCTAAGAGTTCATGTCATGTACTACTGTATGTTACAGGGTGTTTCATAAAAATGTTAACTATCTATGGCAGTTTCAGTGGTTTGTTTCCACTCACTTGTAACTCTCCCAGCTTCTCAGAAGTCGGAGACACAAGTGTGTAAAATCCGCCGATTGGGTGTGACAGAGAGAGACGAGAGATGCCCGCAACCTGCGCACGTGCAATCGGCAAATGATCCGGTTTTGTCAGAACTTCCAGCACCAGAGAGCCCATATCTGTTCATCATTGACAGGTTAGTGTTTGATTTTTTAACAGAGAGCAAATTCAAGCATATTAAAGCCTTCTTAGTTACCAGTAAGATATGAGGTGAACTGCTTCGGCCCACAGCGGATGGGGAAGCGAGCTGTGGTCTTGATGGTCTTCTGAGACAGCTGCGATGCATCTCTTGGAAAGAAGTGTGTCCCATTGGAGGACTCTCCCCACCACCGCAGCCTGACGAATGTTGCAGACGGAGGCTTGTGAACCGTCCATAATACCCGGCTTACTGTCACCTGCAGGAAGCATCGTAGCTGGCCCTCAACCAGAGGAGGGAGGCTGGTGGAGGGGGACACATCGCTGGGGACTGCAACAAGTTATTTTGATTACAGCAATGTTGAGACAAGCAATGCAAACACAGTAAATACTAACATCAATTGTAACCATATGATGAAATGTATAAAAGTGGTATTTGCTGCAGGTTTTAGCTTCACACTGTCCGGTCTAACAGACATATGATGTACTGTTGTTAGCTTGTGCAATAGTTAATGTTTACATTTCTGTATAACAATATTATCATGGCACAATCCTTACATGTTGTCTAAATTAATGATCTCAACCATGCTGGAATTAAAACAACATAAGTTCCTGAAGTTTTCATTTTGTACATACGAAGAGCTAGAACACAGTTCACTGGTTAAGAAATCAACTTGATTCTTTTGCATGTGATTTTACATTTTCATTGTGATATGGTAATAACTGCAAGTACTAGTATTAATATCGTGATATTAACAACTTAATCCATAACTTCCAGATCTGCTGCTCACAGCCTCAGATGTGCAGAAGGCTTACAAAACCATTACTTATAAGAAACATCGATACTTATTTCCTCTGAGCTACTGTACATATCCCTGATTTTAAAAAGTGTGTCTATTTAGTTTTTTTAGGTGTAGAAATCAGTCAATGAAGATCTTTTCTCTTCTGATTTATTTTCTTACCCAAAACTACTTTTACCAGCTCGCTTATGAGGTGATGAACACATCAACATCAACAATTGTGTTTCAATAATATAATAAAACATAATTCTGAGGAGGGCCATTCAGCACAATGACCACATTTACTTCTGACATTTTAAGCATATCTTGATGCGAATTCTTATATGAACTTTTGAATGCAGGATCTTAATTTGTAATGATAACGGAGTAGGTTATTCATATCTCAGTAAACAAGTTACAAGTTAATAAACACACACTTATGAGTGGCCAACATGAACAACATCGCGAGCAACACACGCAAAACAGCATCCAAGTGAAAGTAAAAACTTAGCATAACATTAGCAACTGAGCTAAGCTAGCCTGAGACTGACAGCTGACGCTAACCTAACGTAGCTGAGTTGCTAGCAGGTGGCTAAGCTAACAACAGTTTACCTTTGCTCTTGCTGCTTCCAGCTTTGACGCTCCTCTGTTTCCTGCTCTTCATCTCTCATCTCAGTAAATACAGAAGATGAATGGCAGCCTGGCCGAAGCAGGAGCTGAACTGTGAGCAGACATGACGTTTAACACCCTCCGGCTAACTAATAATCCGTTTAATAGAGCAGAGCACACACACACACACACACACTAACACACACATACACATACAAACGGCACCGCGCAAAACTGTTCCCGAGCAACAAAGTCCCAACGTCCCGCCTCCGCTGCCGCGGCCGCCGCTGTTCACAGAGGCATGCTGGGAAATCGAGTTTATTTTGTTACTGTGTTAAAAATCGTAATCTTAATATAATCTAATAATTCATAGTGATAATTTACGATTGTAGCTACAATTATCACCCATGAATTCTAACTTTAGGTTTTGAGTTATACTCTTTATAGCACATGTCTTACTCCTCACTCAGAAATTATTATTTATCCAATGGATTTATATGACATATTGCAAAGGGGAATAAAGGGGCAAAAGATGAAACAATAAATGAAACAATGGGGAAAAAAACACCTAAACGTAAATGTGATGCCTTTAATGCAAGCAAAAAATTATTTTAAAAATGTAAATATTAAAATCACACGCATTGTAATCCACATTAATGCCAGAAAACCAAAAATACAGCACACATATTTGCTGAGAAATTAAATTCCACTCATGCATCCATGTATTAGCTCTACCAACGTATTCTTTTATAGGTAGACACAATGTAAACCATTACAAAACTTGAGTTAGGTCCTTAAAAAGCATTACATACAGTACATTTTAACAACTCCATGCAGCCTTCTTCTGAATCACCAGCAGAGGGAAGCACTGACCTTCAATAATCAACCATCAATATAACAAAGCTGCTCGTTTCACTGACAGGAGTATGCAGTGCCTTTCTTTCTTTGTTGAACCTGAGATTAAAAGAAGCTTGCTATGTTTCTGTTCTACTTTGTTTGCAGTTGCTGGGCAGCTTCTCTGTTAGTCAGCATTATAATCAAGTCTTTCCTTCACTCAGTTGAACACTCACTGACTCTGAAGCAAAAACACATTTAAACTTGACTCAAAAGTTTCCAAAAGTGTGAAAAAAAGTCTGTTGGTAATGTGCAAATTTACTTTACGTTCTTGACAATGTGTTTAGGTAGACCTAAGGTCCTGTCATGCTTACTATGCTCTTGCATGGCAACACTGCATCCATGTTTGTTGTGGTGATCATGGTAACAGTGAGGGCCGCTGAGGGTGTGTAGGAAGAGTGCAGGACAAAGCCCTTTGAATTCTGGGAAAAGTGAGGTTTAAGGTTGGAAGATGGATTATTTCAAATCTTCTGTTTCTGGTTTTACTGCATCTTAACTTTGAGGATATTAATCACTGCTGCCTCAAGTCAAAGTGAAAAACATAAATCATCTGACAAGTAGCTCCAATATGTGTCACTATAAATAAGAAGAAAGTAATTTATAACCTTTTTTTTGGAATATTGTGTCCATTTGGTTTAATTAAATAAATTGTGGTTTCAGATACGTGATGTTTGGAGTCTTAATGCAGTTATAACCACATTTAAAATGACCCTTACATGAATACCTGCAACGAAACAGAAAAGCTAGAGAGAGCCGCAGAAAAGCAGCATCTTCACATCCATCAACTCCTGCAGTTTAGTGCACACTCAGGAATGTGCAATATGTATCCAGCATATATCCGGTTCTTATGTTTTCTGTGTCAGTGTGTGCTTGGAGTGTGTCTGTTTATGTACACTGCTGAGCTGGAAGGAACTTGTATCACTGTGCGAGGGGAGAGGTATTACTTACTTTTCATTCTCACAGATCCATTCATGCCACGAAAAAGACCTTATATAGAGGCTCCCACCTCATTTTGTTTTAAGATATGTTATGACCTACTTAACCAGATATCTGAGTGGTATGCAGACAGTGTTGGTTGTGTGAGTTCAGACATGAATTCTGGAGCAGACAGGTTACCGATCACTTAGCTACAGAGCGTGATTAATGAAAATCCGGCCACAGAAGCTCGACAAGAGGCTGACAGATCTGGTTCATTTGTTCCATTAGACGAGCAGTGACAACAAACTGAAAGAGTTTCCCACAGGAAGCGATGATCACATCGTTCAGTCAGCTGGGAATAAACAGGCACACTCACACAATGACTGGTTGCTTTGACTCATAGCATCGGTCTGAAAGAGGCCTGGAGGTCTGAGATGACAAATTACACAAGAACTTTGGACCAAAATGTGTTGCTCATCTGCAGTGTATCAACCAAATCTGGAAACATTAGCAAAACCAACAATCATCAAGTCCAGTGTGTGGGATTTATCAGCAGAAATTGAATATAATTCATAATTCTGTTATAATAGTGTATAATAAAATAAGAATCATTGTGTTTTCGTTGGCGGAGCGGGTCATACGTCATGCTGCTCCCACATTGCGATTTCACGCACATGAAGAAACTGACAACTTCAAAATAGGGAGTGTGAATGCAGCATTAAGTCAAACATTTTTCCACATCACTGTCACTAAAACCTGTATGCGCTTGTTGCAACAATTTGTGAAATAATTATCACATTAAAATCGACTCCAAAATCAAAAAACTGCTTTTATTTTCCGGAACATCATCACATCACACAGAAATTTCCAGATGACCCGTGTTTCGTTTTATACACATTTCAGTGTCATTCAGCCCTGCACATTAAACTTCTATTTCAAGTTCTAAGAGTCTGCATAAAGCTCAGCCGTGTTGATTTGTAACGACAGACCCTCTGGTGGGCCCAGTGTCGGCGAAGGGCTGCATAAGATGTCAGTAGGAGGCAAACAGCCCAGCACAGTTAACTGAAACCAGCTCAGTGTCCGAAGGCAGAGGCCTCTCTCCATCTGCAGGAACTGGCCAGTAGGAGCAAGAGAACATTTGGCCTCTGGGGGCTGATTGCCAGCTGCCCCACTCCTCCTCTACCCCGCCTCTCAGCCTTGTGCGATCCGTGTCCACTGCAGCAGTGCACTGTATGCTTCAGGCTCCCTGGGGCCCCGGGGCTCCAATCACAGATGCAGGCTCTCTCCCCTTCCCCTGCTCTGTGTGCTCACTTTTCTGGCTCCATACTTCTCTCTGCCTGCGAGGGTGCCTCTCAATTGTAGAGGCTGGACTCTTGTGAACGAAAAGGGGCCCAGCTACTGCTCCACCCCTCTCACTCATCAGGGTTCAGGCTGCAGCGATGTTGGAACTCTTGGCCGTGCTCGTGGATCCATTTGTTTGCCACTGGAATGCACAAAAAGCAAAGAGGTTTTCTTGACCTTGCACCTTTGTGCAAATACGTTTAACGAGCACAGCCTTGACACTAATTTCTCATCAGGAAAGTGGCTGCTGGAAACAACACGGCCACAAAATTCCTCTACAGCTGCTTAGTGATGATTAATATCCTTCTGTTGGTTTAACTGGTCCCTTGCAATTGTTTCAGCTTTGGGAGTTTGATGATCTGGGCCAACCGGCAGCAGATGTTGAGCTTTCAAGATGAGGGCTCAGTGTCTGAACTGCACTCAGTAACATCTCCTAATGCTTAACGCAGCACAGATGTGAAATAGCTCTTGTGCATTAGCTCCCGTATGAAAGGAGAGCTCAATACTGGATAATGATGTGAATAATCATAATCTGTCTAAGAGATCAAGTCTGCTGTTTTCCATATTCGCATCACTTTCTGACTCCTGCTGACAGCATCTTCACATCACACTCAGTCTACAGACTCTTACCCCATTTATCACCAATAAGCACGGGGCAGCCAGCGTGCAGCGTGTCTTCATCCCCTTGACCGTTTCTGTGGAGATTCCACCAGAAGATTGCAGCTTTCTGTGAGGTGGAATAACAACAAAGATCACTTTCAATAAGTTAGAAAAGTTCTTCAAAGCCTGGAGTGCTCTGGATGTCCAAGCAAAATTTGATTTGATAGGGAACACAGCTGATAAAAAAATGTATAAAATCTTTATAAAGAGCCTTTATCAAGAAGGCTACTGCATTCTGAAATGCTTAAAAACACTGACAGTGCATGTTATAAATGAGCGTAGCCTGGTCCAAGGTGATGTCTTTTATGTTTTGTTGGATTTTGTTCATATAAAACAAAGGAAAGAAGCAAATTACCTCTGCTAAAGCTTACTCCTAATCCTAATCATATACTTTAAAAACTCACATAAAGCGGAGTTTCCCAGCTCAGATTTACACAAAAAAATCATATGGAAGTCTAAAGTGCATCTTTTGACATAAACTAAACTTCCTGAGGTTCTGTTTGAGTTCACAGTAATAAAAAAACACAAAAAAACAGGCTACAGGATAGCCAGGCCATCGTTAAGAGCTGAAATGTAGCTACATGATTAATAACCGGCGACTATTCTCCCGAGGAACAATTAATTCATTTTAATCTAAATTTATATCTTCGGCTGAATTTCAAGCACAAGAGCCCTGCAGTTACACTATTTCATTAGCTATTTTATGGGCTTATTAAGTCCAGCTATTTTCTGTATAAACAGGCAGGAAGTGAGAGCTCAATAACATGAAAGGTGAGAGGTTAAACCCCGGGGAAGGCCTGGGGGAGGCTCGACTATACAATAGCAGTATTGTGGTGAAGAGTCTCATGTGCTGTTGTTGTTATGATCTGACCTTTTACCATTTTGACAGCTGAGAATGTGAGGGAGGTGAAAACAATCAAGCTCGAGGCAAGTAAATGACACGAAGACAAAAAGAGGCTGCGTTAAGCTCCTCTGGGATATTAGCAGTGTTTACCTCCACAACAGGAACACTGAAGTTGGCGTAGATAAAGGCTGTGGAGCCACCTGCCTCGACAGAGCTGAGCTGTGGAAAAAGGACATTCCTTCAGTGTTGTGTCTTGTGTTTACGAGCTCATGTTATAAAAAGCCACTTTGTCTGCTGCCATAGAAAAAGGCTTTCTCTTTTTTTTTTATAACTATCAAATTTAACTAAAATGTTCACATTGGATTCATGCGTATGAACAGAACCAACCAAAAGCAGGCTGTGTAATGGAGGTCAGAGACGGAAAAGAGAGTTTGGTTTAAGTTTGTTCCATGACCGAACATCTATAAAAGTAAAATCGAGACAGTGAGGTCAGATCTGGTCTGAGTTTCTGAGGCAGGTTGTTCTGAAGTCTTGCAGCGCTCAGGCAGAGGCCTGTCCAGTGTCTCTAATCACGGCTTTGGAAAAGCAGGAACATGAACCTCTGGCTGCTGTCAGGGACATTAGACATTTACAACAAGACTCCACTCACGTATATCATAAAGGTTGCCACTCGATTCCCAGTTTTCAGCTTGAACACCGGACTCGAAGCTGACTGGAAAATTTGAAAGATGAATAATAGTTATAAATGTAAGCACAGACAATATGCAAAATCTACAGCCCTATTAAAAGGTGCAATATGTGGAAGTTTCATTTGCCAACACCAAAAAAATAACTAAAATTGGCAATCGAATGCGAGGAAATGACATTGTGACATCAATGTATTGTGTTGCAGGGATATCTACTGAAGTTAGCATGCTAACCAGCTAGCCTCGGCCCGTCTCTGTCCAAAGCTGCTGTGTTAGATGTGTAAACACCATGTGACCATCGACATGTGACTCAAGCCATTTTTTCTTGGGCAAGTCAATTCAAGACACAGGTTGTGACAAGTCGAGTCTAGTCGACCTAAATAAAGTCAGTTCCACCCAAGCCAGTGCAGTCTTGCCTGCAGTATTGAAAAAGATAAAAGATAAGGTGGTAGTACCTGTCTAATGATGATATTATTGACCGATATATCGAACCTGTAAAAGTATAAAAATGACTTTGATTTATGCTTATTTATATTAATTAATCAATATTAATTAACAAAACAGTCAACTTTGTTAAAGTTTATTTGTTTTTTAATTTCTTCACAAACAAAAAAAAATTACAATACAACATTATTTTAAAGCCTTGCCGCCCAGCCCTAAGCCATATGAACAAACCACTTACTGTAGCATGGTCAAAGTGAGGTTCATAATGGCCACCAATCCCATAATTCACCACTTGGAGGTACTCGCCATATGGGTGCCTCACATTCAGACCTGTGAGCATGGAGATCTTCTGGTCCAGCTTCCCAACAGTGGACTGTGCTGAACCCTTAAGCCATGCACTAGAAAATAAGGATAAATAACAAATTACAATTAAAAAAGTATATTTTCTACAGCATTCACATACTGTTCAGTGCTTCAGGCTGCCGATTTATATGGCCACACAAGAACAGCCCATTCCAAGATTCAGTTTGATGATAAACAGACCGTCATACACAACACAAGTGTTATAAGTCATTTGTACCTCTTGCTGATGCGATACTCTGCTGTTGCTTGTTTCTCTCCAGCTGCCACCACAGAGCGTCTCAACTTGACAGAAAAGACAGAAAAACAGCATTTTAGGTTTGTGGTTGTTGCAACAGCCGAGCTTTGATGTCCAGCTGCAAAGCCCAGACAAAATGTGAGCAATGTGAGTAATGCGAGCATTACGACATCCTCTGATCACATGTCAGAAATAAAAACTGAGAGAAAAGCGGCAAGAATACAATTCCAAAGGTGCTGCACTGATGGATTTCCATTATTCTTCTATTATCTGACCACAAATGTTGCAAAACTGCACATAGAAGTTTTTATAGAGCTCAGATATCATACTTCTGCTACAGGTTTCATCATCTCAGAGGGGAGGTTGGGTTAAGTCCAGTTGTTTTGGACAGCCCGGCTTAAAACTAAGCCTCTGTGATTTATATAGACTAGTCACTGAATTCTGCTTATTTTATTTGCAACGGGTGCTTTGAGTGGCACGATGTTCTCCAGAAAGCTGGTAACACAATATTTCTGTTAAAATTGGTAGCTCCAACTCCTGATGACTTCCCCGTGGCCGCGAGAGGCATTACTTCATTCAACTCCAAAGAGCTCACCGCACACGGACCATTTAAAAAGAAGGAAAATAGTCAAAAAACGTAATCACTAAGGAACCAATAAGTGAAGGATTTGTTATCTCCAAACAACAGGACTGTGTTACTGGTGCACAGGGTCTATGAATGAGCAAATGGTAAACTGTGCTCTCTGCTCCAAACTAATACCATACCCTGGGCCTGTTTTCAATAAACCCACAAGCTGACATAATGATGAAATAAGTACAGGGGTTTCCATTGGAGCACAGGACGGAAAACTCATTGAACAAAGCCAAAACCTCACAGAAACCATAGGGCAGCGATCGAGTTAGCCCACCAAGTATTCCCTGAAGTAACTGAGTCAGCGAACAGTGAGGACAATGCTCTGTCCTTTTCCATCTAATCGAAAAACTGTTTTCAGATAGATGCTGTAGCTCGGTGATATTAGACTGAATATTCACCAGTGGAGCCCAGCGGGGTCATTTTGACAGTTTGAGGCTCTCAGCCAAGTTTACATAGAAATGTATCCCTCATTCCTTTAGGCCTTGCTAAATGTTTGGAAGCAGACCAACTCTTCCTCCATACAGTCTTTCCAGTAGGAAATCGTACACGGTTGGCTTAGACCCCAGCAGCCAAAAAGCCCCACAGCAGAGCAGAGTAATATCTGCATACTCACAGGCACCTTTACTCTTACAGGTAGAATCTGCAGGATTTTCGTAAAGATCATAGCAAAGTAATTCCTCTTCATCATCATTTATGCCAGGATTCCAGACTTGCACTCTGCATTGAATCAAGCCCACAGGAGATAATATGGCTGCCAATCGGTTCACAGCCACAAGCAATGCAGACACAATGCGTTTTCAGTGGCAAAATAATCCTTGGTGCATCATAATCCATCCACTCACCCACATCACTTTCTTTTCTTCTGCTGCAAATCAGTGCATAATCAACTTGGACTGTGTTCTGATCCATTACTGCGTCTGGTCTTGTGCGTGTGATCTTGCAGTGTGTGACCCCCTGTCGCTGATCAGTCAAGCAGTGTGACAAAAACCTGTAACAACCGTCTGACTTGAGCTGACGACGTTGTGTAGTGTGTTCGGGAGCACAAACTCTCAGCCATTAAGCTGCGACAAAAAGTACCAGTGCCGATGAATACTCAGAGTCGGAGGGCAAGGAAACATTAAACACGATGACAGTAACAAGGATGTGGAGGAGGATCAAAAAGTGACCACTCAGTCAGTGGAGAACAGCTGTAGAGTGCCTGCCCATGCACAGCTCGCGGGACATGAGGACAGTCTGTAAACGGAGGCCACAGTAAAAATCTCCATTAGAGATAGAACTACAGACGTAATGACAACATTTCTAGTCCTGCTCAAAGGCTGCCAATTTCATTACACTTCATTTCAGAGCTTACAAATGGGCAAGTAATGGGAAACATCCTGAAATAACGGTAATACCAGGAAAGCCAAAATTAACACAAGCACAATAAACCCTAAACAAACATCATAGACATGGACACGTAAAAGCAATTTCCTTAAATCTGGTTAATTGTAAAAGAAATATGTTTATAAAGACCCAATTCTTCAGTGTGAGTACCGAACGTTCACATGGAAACAGTAACGCATCTAATCTGTTTTCCAACATGATTCATCTATTTGTTCAATTCAATTTCAACAAACTCAACAGACTGTCTCGCTGTTGTCAAGGTTCAGAAAAGCTTCAGAAAAATCCCTGAGAAAAGAACAAAACATGGGATTACAAAATCATAAGAAGACCTAATTGGATTAACTAAAAAATGCAGAGTGTTGGTTGTAAAAAAGCTGACATACTGGAGACACGTGTTAAGCTTTGGAGTTAATTTTTTAGCGACAAGTGATGAGGAGAAATGCGCTGTGCTGGCTCTTACTCCTGGCTGGGCGAGCCCCTTGATGTCCTCGGCCTCGGTGTCAGTGATGAAGTCGTGGTACAGGACCACATACGGCTGCAGGCTCAGCACTTCTCGTCTTACTGGCAGCAGAAGCAGCCTGGGATCGTCGTTGGTGAAGAAGTCGCAGAAAAGTTTGGGGTTTTCAAAATGCGCTGGCTGCTAGGAGAAACAGCTGAAGTCCATTAACAAGATCAAAACAAGAACTCTTTTTGGTTTTCATCCACGAACAATTAAAATCAGCATCGTTGTCTGCCCACATACAAGTCAACATAAAAGCAAATATGACCTCAGAATAACTAAAGTCTTTGATGGCCAAGAAAACTCAACTCAATTACATTTGTCATGGATTTTTCTTCAAGATCGAACATAAGATCAGAGTTTTAACATCCTCCGCCAAGGCCCAACAGTCCCCTTTAATTCAATAAAACCTAATCCAATATTCAAAATATAATTCTAAAACACCGATAACTGCCTAACCATAAGCGCAGCAGATCTAGGATCTGCACCAAATTGTGCTTGATCACAGATGCCAGCCACCCAAGTACTCTCGATTTTTTTCATCAAGATCCATGTGTTCTTCCCTGAGAAACGAAAACAAAAACCTATAAAGAAAACAGAAAATAAAAACATTGAACATGCCTTGCAATGTTAAACTAAGTGAGAAAAAACCAGTGGAGTCGCCTCCTGCTGGACATTAGAGATAATGCAAGTTAAAAGCACTTACAAATTGGCTTCACTTTTCAGACGTAGAAGCAACGCTGACTTATCAAACTGTCTAAAGGTCGTCAGCGATATAATAAACATTACACCTGCTAAAGATTAGCATGTTAGCATTTTTCATTGGGAACATGTTAGCATGCTGATGTTAGCATTAGGGCCAAACCTCTGCTATTCCTAAAACTCTTAATCTTGCTTTTTATTGAACCTTTATTCAATAAAATGTATTTATTTTCTCTTAAATAGACTCGCATGTAATAAGGCAGATGAACATTTGGAAAAGCAGGATTCCATTGTAGAATTAGACAATTAAGAATTCTCCGGTTGTTGTGTTTAATTATCCCTGATCCCTACCAGATATTTCCTCACACACAGTATGTGTTCACAATGATTAACCGTGATAAATACCTGAGAGCCTCGAGTCTGGCAAAGCGTCTCGTAAGCTTCCCTGGTTCTTAAATAACTGGAGGTTGGTCTCCTCAGCCCGTCACCCCGGTGCGATGTGGCTGAACTCGTAACCAGCAGCTTCTCGTATTTCTCAACATTCTGCAAAACTCTTCCATTCAAGGGATCTGAGGAGAAAAACGTGTAAACAACACAGTTGTCATACATTATAGGGCATGTTTCATAATTACAGTACAGGCTTTGTTTTAAAAAGGCCAGTCATGCTGTTTTTCAGGGATTGTTTATGCACCGCAGAGAAGTTGAATGAAAAGAACTTACCATGATGCAGTAACTCCTGAGACAGACTGAGAGCATAGGAGACGTTTCCTGTCTGAAACAATGAGAGGAATCACAGGAATTTAAGCCATGAATCACGCTACAAATGAGCATTTCCAGTGTGTTCTTCCACATACTTTAAAGTGAGAGAAGGCCAAGTGGTCCAGAGCATCCTCCAGAGTCCCTTCGTTCTCCGGGCTCCACTCGCCTCCTGTTCCCCTGAAGAGACGCACCGACTCCTCCAGCCACTGCACAGAGTGGTAGTAGTCTCCCTGCTCGTAGGCCACCTGTGGAAACACCTGGATTACTTAAAAATAACACTATTGGACATTTAAATGGAACGTCTTATTGCTAGACAGTCATTCCAAAGTGTTGGCACACTTGGTCGTCTTCTGGCGCTGGACTTGAGGACAGAATGTCAGCCAGCTCTGGTCTTTATATATGCATGGCTGCTAGATCTTGCTCTGTTTTTGTAGATTTGTGGATTAATCTGAGCTGTGATGATAGCTTTGGGCCAGAGGCAGCAGCCTGAATCAAAGCACTGTCTTCAGCCAATTCTATCACGTCATTCAGCTGGCATTATTTTGTCTGCATTTGAGCCAAACTGCTTTGGCTAATTCAGTTTATATCGGAGTCGTGCTGGGACATTACAACTTCATTTTGGACATTTTTAGAGATCTCTGATTGTTCCTGATGCTGCGTTTGTGTTGCTGGCTGTATTTTGTTGTGTTTGATCTCTGCTCCTGTCTCTTCTGCTGTACCACAAGTACTCTCTTGGATTAGAGATGTTGATCATAATGAGATAATGATGGTTATACTGAGAGCAGGATTAACTGACTTAAATGCTGACTACAGGCTGTGAAGTAACAATCAGTTGTCTAATTACTACTTGACCTGTTATATATTTTGTTGTATACTTCCATTTTCCTAAATGTATCCAGGATTGTTCAAACCCAGCGAAATCCACAAGTTTACTCAAAGTAACAGTGCATTTCATTTAGTCGCCTGTCGCGATAACTTCTGAGAGAGAGTCAGAGAGTGAGGAAAGAAGTTTGCGAACCAGAATAAAACGCGAATGAAGCTAAAATATTCTCTCGTCCATGAACCAAAGCCAAAGATTTATCATTTGATACCATGTAAGACCAAAGAAAGACACATTTGAGAAGCTGGAATGATTCATCGACTGTCCAAAAAGTTGATGAAATGATCAACTGTTGCAGCTCTCGTCTCTGCAGACTTTCTCAGCCTGGTTCACTGTGATGCAGTTTCTCTGCGTCAGGTCCACACATTACACCTGTCTGACTTCTCAAGCAGGTAAACTGTGGCCTGTTGATCAACGAAACACCTCGAGCATTATTTTCACCTTCGTGAACACTGGCTGCACTATCTCTCTTTTCTTGCTCTCAAGCCCCTTTTGTAGCTGACCTGACTTGATGAAGTAGGTGCTGACTGCACGACTGACAGCACCCACAGAGAAACAGGGTGGCATGTGGCTCCTCCCATCACGGAGATCATACGCACAAACAAAAATCACAGTGTACCATTTAACCCCACGTACCCACCCACACACACACACACACACACACACACACACACACACACACACACACACACACACACACACACACCAACTTATCAATGCTTTTACAACCAGTTCACAACCTTACACCCTGTCATTTGGGAGCTGTTCGTTTTAGGAGGACCAATGAATTCTTAAAAATAGATAACATTCTGCAGATTTCAAGGGCAAACATCAGCTGGGAGTCACTTGGAACTGCTTTAAAACGCCTCCAAATGACACAGAAAAGCTACAAACGTCTGTTAAAAAGTCCTGCTGGTTATGAGGAGCAGTTTAACAGCCACATAAAAGCACGTGCAGGCAGCTCTGGTACTGACAACACCCTAAAACTAAGCATCTCTGTTTACAGGTTGTCTCAAATAATCTCAGCTGCAGAACAAGTGAAGGCAAGCTCTGCTGCAAACTCGTCTGCTGCGTGAGATAATGTCTTTTCCACACAAGACGATGACTCTCCCACACAGCTCCCCGCCCTCACACATCACCACCGTTCATAAACAGTGGAATTTATTGTGGGGAAACCTTTTTTTTCTTTCTTTCATACTTGTATAATGGTATATTTATCTTCACGTGAAACTGATTCCCAGACACGCCATGAGAGGAATTCCACTTTTTTTCCAGGCCGACTGTCTGTATTCCCACCAAACAGCGATGGACAGGTTTGGGATAAAACTGTTTTGCAGACCTTCGCAGTGGGAAGTTCATCGAAGAGGGACATTTTCACAGCATCATCTTCCAAATATCTCTCTGTGTTATTAGTTTACATGAGCACTTGTAGCTTATCAATTTCA
>CAEMYA010000018.1:14846064-14858396 GCA_903131615.1 Diplodus sargus
GTCTTTGGAGCCGTTCCTGGTTGTGCCACCAGATGTTCCCGCCTTTACCCTTACGTCATGATTTCGGTCACCATTTTCTCTTCTTCTTTTTCAATCTTGGGATATGTGAGGCTACGAAGGATAATAGCGGTGCATCCTCCAAAAACAGGGAAAAGGAAGCTGCATTTGTGGGCTGTATTTGGAGGAGCCTTTGAATTGGGACAGCCTTCATGCGGTGTTGTGACGTAATTGGCCTTCAAATGCAGCCTCCGAAGCATGCAGACCCTGAATAGAGACACAGCATCTATTTTTACTTCTAACTCCTTCAGTGATCAGTCTGCTTCCTGGCCTTCACGCGACCCAGCCTCCCACTCCTCTGCCACCAGCCTGCTCCACCTGAGGTTCCTTGTTTCACACTCATCCAAGCTTTCAGCCGACATTACTGAGAGTCACCTCTAGTCAAATTCTCCACTCCTCCAGGGCCATTTTCACAGCCAGCAGCTCACGATTCCCAACATCGTAGTTCCTTTCAGCCAGCGAAAGCCACCGAGAGAGGAAGGCACAGGGGTGAAGCTTGTTGTCCTTTTCGGAGCTTTGGGAGAGGGCAGCTCCCGCCCTATCATTGAAGGCATCGACCTCCACAACAAACATTCGGCTGGGATCAGGAACTGTGAGGATGGGCGTGGTTGTGAAGCGTGTCTTAAGCTGCTGGAAGGCCTCCTCAGCTTGAGGGGACCACTGGAATGGAGTCTGTGGAGATGTGAGGGCATGGAGAGGTGCAGCTGTGGTGCTGAAGTTTCTGATAAACCGTCTGTGAAAGTTAGCAAATCCCAAGAATTGCAGAACCTTTTTCCGGCTATCAAGTGTAGGCCACTGAGCCACAGCGCCAACTTCAGCCGGATCCATTTGCAATATCCAGGGGCTATGATGAAGCCAAGAAAAGATACAGTGTCGGCATGAAACTCACTCTTTTCAGCTTTAAAATACAACTGGTTCTTCAGCAACCGTTGGAGGAACTGATGTACATGGCCAACATGAGAGTCCGAGTCTGGGGAATAGATCAAAATGCCATCCAAGCAGACAGAGACAAAGTGGTTCAGGAAGTTTGAGAACATCATTAATCATGGCTTGGAACACCGCAGGAGCGTTGGTCAAACCGAATGGCATAACCAGGTACTTGTAATGACCACTGGGTGAGTTAAAGCCTGTCTTCCATTCATCCCTTCTCGGATACGAACCAGGTGGTAAGCATTTCTCAGGTCCAATTTGGTAAAAATCTTTGCCTGTTGGAGCTGATCAAAAGCGGATGACATGAGTGGCAGAGGATACAGATTTTTAATAGTGATGTCATTAAGTGGCCCATAGTCAATGCAAGGTCTGAGAGACCCATCCTTTTTTCCCCACAAAAAAGAACCCTGGCCCTGCCGGAGATGAAGAGGGGCGAATAAGACCAGCCTTTAATGAAGACTCAATATATTCTGCATATATACACAATATATACAGTCTCTGTCTAGGAATAGGGGTCCCAGGGATCAAATCAATGGGGCAATCATAAGGTCTGTGAGGAGGGAGAGAAGCAGCCTTATTTTTGCTGAAAACTTCTCCAAGATCATGGTAACTTTTCGGGACTGATGTCAGGTCAGTGGGTTCAGAGTCTGTGTCAGGATGAACAAAGACAGTGTTAAATACAGGTTTAATATTCAAATCATGACATGACTTCAGACACTTCTGTACAACCCTCAGCCCAGTTCAAAACTTTCCCAGTACTCCAGTCGATGTGTGGGTTATGTTCCTTTAACCACGGGAAGCCCAGAATAAGAGACTGCTGGGTAGAATGAAACAAATGAAAACACATGAGTTCATGGTGGTCACCTACAATGACTTTGAGAGGTTCAGTCTTGTGAGTCACCTTGAATATCAAGCTCCCGTCAAGAGCACTGGCCTCTAATGACTGGGATAATTGTTCAGTTTTCAAATTAAGTTTTTGGGCAAAATCCTAGTCCATGAGACTCTCATCAGCCCCTGATTCAGAGAGTACCCCAAGAGAAATTGTGGTGTCGTGATGGTTTACCTTTATATCTGTTAAGGCTCGGGGAGGGAATTCAGAGGAAGAGAAATGGACCACCACCGTGGTCAGGGTTAGTGATAAGTGCTCGTCTTACTGTTGCCTTGATCTCCCAGGTCAGTGTTGCCACCAAGGATAGTGTCAGGTGCGGCTGGTCCCTTCTCCACAGGACCGAACTGTCTGGAGAGAGCATCTGGCTTGATGTTCTTGCTGCCCGGACGGTAGGTGAGGGTGAAGTTCAAACGGCTGAAGAACAAGGCCCACCAAGCCTGACGTGAGTTCAGACGCTTGGCCGTCTGGATGTAGGCAAGGTTCTTGTGGTCAGTCCAGACCACAAAAGGTGTCTCTGCTCCCTCCAGCCAGTGTCTCCATTCCTCCAATGCCAGCTTTACAGCGAGTAGTTCCCAGTTGCCAACATCATAGTTTCTCTCAGTGCCCTTGGATGAGCACTGGAGCAGAGGAAAAGTGTCCTTTCAGGACCAAGAAGACCTTCTCAGCAGCTGGGGACCACACAAACTTTATAGAGGGAGATGTTAAATTGGTCATGGGAGCCACAACCTGGCTATAGTTGCAGACAAAATGGCGGCAAAAATTAACGAAACCCAATAAGCATTGTAGCTGTTTCCTGGTTGAGGGTGTAGGCCATTGCATCACTCCTTGTACCTTCACAGGGTCTGGCTTTACCTGCCCGCTCTCCACTATGTAGCCCAGAAAAGTTAGAGATGAGGCATGAAAGTCGCACTTCTTGGCTTTCACGTACAACTTTATCTCCATTAACCTTTGGAGGACCTGGCGGACGTGGATAATGTGTTCATCAATGTTCTTGGAAAAGATGAAAATGTCATTGAGGTAAACAAACACTGACCGGTTAAGTAGATCTCTGAGGTCGTCGTTTATCATAGCCTGAAAACTGCAGGAGCGTTAGTGAGACCTAAAGGCATGACAAGGTTCGAAATGGTCGAGAGGTGTGTTGAAGGCGGTTTTCCACTCGTCTCCCTCCTTTATCCGGACCAGATGGCAAGCATTGCTTAGAAAAGACTGTCGGGCCATGTAGGGGCTCAAAAGCAGAGTTGACTAAAGGCAGAGGGTATTTATTCTTCACAGAGATGTTATTAAGCCCATGGTAGTCAATACAAGGCCTCAGGGTCTTATTCCTTTTTTGCCACAAAGAAAAAACCAGCACCCAGAGGAGAAGAGGATGGACGGATAATACCTGACTTGAGGGAGTCACCTATATACTGTTCCATAGACTCACGTTCCGATGCCGATAGATTGTAAAGCTTGCTTTACAATTGAGAGCTGGTTTAGCGTCTCCATGATGCCTTGGAGCGTCTGTGAGTGTTGACCAAGTAGTATTCCTTGGGAGGACACTGCTTGGTGGAGAGAAAAACCTGGCAGGTTAGCTTCTGTGTCTGCTGGGGCCACGTTTTTGGCCAGATCGTTCTGTTATGAGTGATGCACAGTGGAACTGGACCCAAATGTAAGACACGATAACACACAGACAAATTTAATGTGATTTAATGTGCAATAAATATCCAGAGCACAGTTCACGGGGGTGGGGGAGGGGAGGGGTGTCCGGGATCCCAGTGGTGAGTGGTGGGTGGTGGTGAGCTCTCCAGAGCATGCCCAGTGATGCAGAGTGGCGTCTCTACACATGACAATGGCGTCCTCCAAGTGAACAAACAATTCAATAATCTGGAACAGGTCTGGCAGGCGACAAGCAAGCAGGCAGGCAGGAGGAATGGCTTAAGCAAGCAAATGAGGCAAACTGTGACAAAAGAACACAAGGAACAGTTAGCTGCACAAGTTAAGGACACTGGAAAAACAACAGTACTAAATGGCACCAGGATCTAAACAATAATACCGCTCTTGCTGACTGAACAATCTGGCAACAAGTGAATCTCAGGCCTTTTTATACTGGGGGTGGGATGATTAGTGCTGATGATTGCCACCTGGCTGCGACTTGAAGGAAGATAGCCACGCCCACCAACTGACAGAGAGACAGACACAGAGCAGGGGACAAAACATGCAGGATCACACACAGGGGAAAACAGACAATGACACAAGAGGGAAGAGGAGGGCTGCCATGATGCCATCGTGACAGTTTTCCTTCTAACTCTTCCAGTGATCAGTCTGCTTCCTGGTCTCGCCATGACCCAGCCTCCCCCACCTCTGCCACCAGCCTGCTCCACCTGAGGTTCCTTGTTTCACACTCACCTGAGCTTTCAGCCCCTATGACCGAGAGTCACCTCGGTCTCAGATATATAAAATACACAGATCCTATATACTGTTTATAGACACATTATAAAATGCAAATGTGTTAGTTGCACATTGACCAGCGTACACAGAAACACATCATGAATATTAAGAACATTTTGTAGGCCTATGAATTAATGTATTAACTGGTTTAACAAAGACATGGATGAATTACATGAATTTATTCTAGTTATACATCCATGAATGAATATCAAAAATACGCAAAAGAGCACATTCTAAGCTGCATAAATCATATTTGGCCACCAAGGGGCAGAATACCTCCTAAGCAGCGTCACAGTCAAGCGTGTCATATTACGTCGGGCACAGCCACACTACATCAGCACCTACGTTACGCTAATGTGTTAGCAACAAACGGTCGACTACTTTCACTTTCAGCTGAAAATGGAGCAAGACAATCATCCCACTGAAGGTATGCTTGATATTCACTCTTTTAGATTTAGTCTCCATGAAGTCCTGAGTGAAATATCTGTCTTTCTTTACCAGTTAGCTTAGGTGCTAACTTTGCAACTGCTGTGTGGTTTGGTTCAGTGCGGCAACTGTAGCATAACTTTACAGTGTGTTTTTGCTTGTTTGCAGCCTGCTGTTGGCATTGTGACATTAACTGTAAATATGTCACAAAAACAGAAAAAATGAACTTAATGTGGCTTTGCTGTCGTTAACTTTTGCTTTTTATAAAATAATTAGTCCTTAACGATGTTAATATGCAGTAAGTTGAGAAGAGTCACAACAGAGGAATGTAAGAGTAAAAATATGAAGATAATAAATAATTGATTTTATGAGGTTTGAACAGTGCAAGCTAGCTGACAGAGCCAATTATTACTGGACATTATTGGCCTGAGTTCTCAGGTAGGTAGAAATTGGCTACTTGGTATGTTATGTGCAATAATAATTGTTTTTGTGTCTTTGACAGGCAACAGAAATGTAATGATTAGGTCTTTGCTGCCAGCCAGATGAACACATTAAGTAAGTTTTACATTGGTATGTCTTAGCTGTTAACTTGATAGTTACTGTATACAGAGCTGAAGTCAGGGCTGGTCTGTTTGACCAATGTGACCTTATTCTGTAAAAAAATGTGCCTGGTAGTGAATAAAGACAGAAGAATAATGTGTTGGTCCCGCTTGACTTGTGTCATGTATAACACATATCGTATTTGATCAATTGAAAAGTTAATTTTTAAACTTCACAGCCAACAGTCGCATCAGTGACATTGTTTCATTGAATGGTCACCTTAAACATTGTAGAGCTGGTCCTGTACGTATATTAGGTTCTTGATGAACTGACAAACTCAACATTCACATAATTGTGTTTCTTTGGGTGACGTACATTGAGCGAGGTGATGCGATTCACTGAGTGGTTTCACACAAAACTAGATGATATTGAACTGTCTTAACGACAGACAGGGACTTTATTGAAAATATATATTTTTGATTCACAACCATGTGTATTTCATGGCACAATTTAAATGGGATCAGAACTGTTTTTGTTTCTCTCCTTTCTACTATGTACAATTCTTTTTACTGAATTAAGATCCTAGGAGGTCCACTGGAAGGGGCTTGACTTCGGCTCTTAATAACTACTTGTGTGTCTTTTGTGTAACTTGGTGCCCTTTAACACCTGCTTTTTAGTAGGACAACAGAACACAGACTGAGCAGTTAACCCATCACTTCAGTGGCATATACAAAAACAAAACAATAAGACAGTGGAAAAATTAACCTTCTGACCAGTCTCATTGTTTTTCCATCATACACTATCAAAATTAGCCTCTGAAAAGTGCTGAAACTAGCTCCACTCCCTCCATTTTGAAAACATGCAAAACAGTTCACGGGGACAATGTGCAGCAGACTCAGTGAAAATCTGTACAAATAAAATGCACTGAAATGGTTATCTTTTTGGGGTAAATAACTACCAAGATAATTGTTCCTTTTACACTATTTTCATAAGACTGTAATTCAATTAGAGTGATGCAACATTGATATATGAAGATGGTAAATATGTTACAGGGTTTCTGCATGGTAGAGTAAAAGTAAAATTTAAGATCTTAAGGAAGATTAAATACGGAGTGCTCAAGCTCAAACAGAATGTGATGAAGGTGGTTTGGGGACACACAAGTTAAAAAAAAGAGACAAATCTGATGTTAAAAAGCCAGGGAAGAAGGCCCTGTGTGCGGCTACGTGTGGGTTGCTACTCAGCTGATTTTTAGATTGAATTGTCAATTAAAATTCAACATTATATAACTCTCTAAATAATCCCTTTTTAATCCCTTTTGCCAAAAGAGTTGCTTGGATTGTTCTCTTTTTAAATCTAGACCTAGATCTCAGACCTTTTTAATATCACACAATGCAATTTAATATGAGTAAGTTATGTTTAAGTTGCAAAAGAGCACATTTTAAGATGCATAAATCATATTTGGCTACTAGGAGGCAGAATACCTCCTATAAAGTGGCACAGTGAAGGACTTTATATTACATCGGGCACAGTCCTAAGCATTTTTGGATTGTTCTCTTTTTTAACATCACACAGAATTCAATTTAATACGAATAATGTTTGAGTTTTAAAGCATGATAGAAACCCAGAATTGTTTAATTGCATTTTCAGACGCGTTGTCCTGCAATTTGCCTTCAGAGTTTTTACTTCACTTTGTTTGAGCAGCAGAAAAATGTTTCCTGATGTAGCCCCTGAGACTCTGGTCTCTGAAGCCGTAGATAACCGGGCTGAGAAAGCGTGGAATAAGAACGAAACAGAAGAAATTAAAATAGGAAATGTCTTCTGGTCTCCAGTTGGAGTGCAGCACTATGACACGCTCAGTGATGGGGATGGTGAAGGCCAACATGCACAGCAGCAGCTGGAAGCCGTGCAGCAGCACAGTGTGCATGGCTTTACTCACAGACGCTGTGTCTTGTCTGAGCTTCCTGGTTTCCAGCAGGATTCTCACATATGTAAAGAGGATGATAACAGCTACTACTGTAAACAAGAGAATACTTGAAGCAGCTTTGAACAATGTCTGAATTTGAGATGAGTTGATAAGTTTAACATGGCAAATCACAGGGGTGGAGAGGATATCCACAGCTGGATCATGCTCCATGATGGCGTGGTCAATAATCGGGAAGATGCAGTTGATGAGCCACAGGGACAGAATAATGATCCAGATGCGGTCTGAGCGCCAGGCGACCGGGCGCTGCAGGGGGTAAAAGATGGCAACATAACGCTCGAGTGACATGGTAGCCAGGATTAACGGTGTGTTCTGGAAAGTGGCAGTGGAAATGATCAGCAAGGGAATGCAGTAGACAAGAGCAAATTTCACCCCTCCTATGGCAAAGAAGAAGAGCAGAACAGAGGACAAGAGCTGCAGGGTGTCATTGATCAGCATGTAGGCAAACAGGATGTAACATGAAGTGTCCATGAACTGCCTGTGAGATGCAAAGATGTGCAGCATGACAGCAATGCAGCAGAGGAAGACACAGAAAAAAGGAATAACAACACACACCTTAATGATCATGGACAGGCTGTTGTTGAATGTTACATTGCCTAAAAGTTCAGTCAGATTCTGCATTTTGCAAATGTGGCCAGAAGCAAACCTGTTCAAGAAAAAATAAGTACAATTTACACAATTTAAAAGACAAGCACCAACAAATTCAGTGTGATATCAATCAGAATAAAACTTGTGACAAGTCGTTGAAGGTAAAATTAACAGCATACAACACATAAATGTCTTAAATTTGAGATGAAACCTCAACCTCAACTTACAAACACTTTACACTGTAACTGAACACACAGGCAATATTCAGGACATGAAATGAACTCCTCTCACCTGAGGACGTCTTCATCAACCAGAGGAGTCAATGGTTTAGGTCTTCTTATCATGTAACATATCTTAAGAGAGCAACATCTCTGGGATGTTCTTCCCCTTATCTGAGTGTTTGTGGAATTCACAAGTCTCGAGAGAAATATTATGTACATGCTGTCGTCATAAAGCATTACGTTTGTCATGAACAAGAGAATTCAGTGAGGAGCTGGGCCTAACTAGACCGTTTTTTCTAACCTTTTACAATGCACTTTTATCAAATATTAAAAACTCAAAGTTTTTTGTTAGCCAACTTTAGCCGTGTATCTACAAAAAGGCACAGCTGAAAACTGTTGTGCTGATGAGAATTCAAATTGGCTGTTATATTTGTTGTGGTTAGTTGGTGGTGTTTTTGTTCTTTTGTGGATTTGCTGGGCGTGGCTCCTGTATGGCTGGATCTGATACCTGTCACACACCTGCAGCCAGGGGCGCCGCCAGGGATTTTGGGCCCCATGAAAAGACATCTAATTGGGCTCTTGTATAAGCCGGCGAAAAAATGTTATTCCATTTTATATAAAACTATGCATTTTAATGATATTTTTGACTATCATTCCCATATTTGTGAAAAGAACAACATGACAGTTACTTGGTTACTGCTCACTGTATCCCTTGTAGTCCCACATGCAGGTCTAATTTATCTCCACAACTGTGGACTCACAGGTGGTGGCATTCGATTTGGGGTTAAAAAATACATATATTAGGCTATATGGTCGTTAATCTTCTGATTAAATCGCAACTACCATATAATCTTCTGATTTCCAGAAAATATAAACATTTCTCTGCTTGTATTTAGAGTTGTATTGAGTCACACAGTCTGCATGCAACAGAAATGTTCTCCTCTGTTCCTACTGCAAAGCAGGAAGGTGAGAGTCCCAAACTACTGACCATTCTATTTTAGTGATAACTTAAATAAAGCTATATTATATATACACGTGCATAAACTCTTTTTATTTCATAACTGTTTTTAATACATGAAAATCATTCTGAAATAAATATGGATTATAGACTATTTTTATTTTATAGGGGGCTGACTGCTGCTGCTGCTGATGATGATGATGATGATGATGCACTTGATGTATCTGTTCGAACGACATGTTTATTTTGATTATACTCTGCCTCATTGAGGGAAAAAAAATTGTGTTTGAATTTCTATCATTAATAAATATTTCATTTTCTTTTTTGTAATGGTACAAAGAGCAAGAGCCACAGAGAAATCCCCAAAGACTCCCTGCAATGATGAATGAATGTCATTAAACACAATGCTGCTCACCTTCTTCACTGGGATAGGGAGGGGGACAGTTATGGGGAGACTGGGGTGCTGCTGACTCATCTGTTGTTACGTCTGCTAAAAGGGCCAGGGACATGATTTAACATGTATATCTTGCTCGTTTCCCTGCACTGATTAAATGTTGATGACAGCCAGGGGCCCTTGGAATTGTGTCCTAATTTACCCCCCCCCCTATACAGCGCCCCTGCCTGCAGCACATTGATGCAGCACGCACCAGGTGATCTGACTGTACCTGTGTACAGGTATATATAACGCTTGAGTGAAATTCACCCCTCCCATGACAAAGAGGAAGAGCAGCACAGAGGACAAGAGCTGCAGGGTGTCATTGATCAGCATGTAGGCAAACAGGATGTAACATGAGGTGTCCATGAACTGCCTGTGAGATGCAAAGATGTGCAGCATGACAGCAATGCAGCAGAGGAAGACACAGAAAAAAGGGATAACAACACACACCCTAATGATCACAGACAGGCTGTTGTTGAATGTTACATTGCCTGAAAGTTCAGTCAGATTTTGCATTTTGCAAATGTGGCCACCAGCATACCTGTTCAAGAAAAAATAAGTAAAATTCAGTGTGATATCAGAGTAAAACTTGTTACAAGTTACTGAAGGTAAAATTAACAGCATACTGTTAATTTACATGTTTAAATTTGAGATGAAATCTAAACCTCAACTTACAAACACTTTACACTGTAACTGAACACACAACCAACATTCAAGGCATGAAATGAACTCCTCTCACATGAGGATGTCTTCATCAACCAGAAGAGCCAAAACTTAAGATCTCTGTTCTCATCATATAACACTTCTTAAGACAGCAACATCTCTGGGATGTTCTTCCCCTTATCTGAGTGTTTGTGGAATTTACAAGTCTCCAGAGATATATTTTGTACATGCTGTCGTCATAAAGCATTACGCTTGTCATGAAAAACAGAATTCAGTGTTTAGCTGGGCCTAACTAGACAGTTTTTTCTAACCTTTTACAATGCACTGCGACTCAAGTAATAAAAACTCTATGAAGTGTTTTGTTAGCCAACTTAAGCAATGTATCTACAAAAAGGCACATCTAAAAGATCTCGAGATAGTGAAACTTTGTTTTCCCTTGATAACATAATTAACTCGAGATCTTAAGAAAACAAAATGATCGTGTAGTACCAGGCTATTCAATTGGCGGCCCCAGGTTCCGGCCCCTGAGGAATTTTGTACCGGCACTTGGAGTGAAGTTTACAGCACATGACTGTGGTTAATTGTCCATTTTATCATGCAGTAGGAGGCGGTATGCACCCCTTCAAGCCATGGTGGCAAAACAGGTAGAATATCTACTTGTTTCACCAATCAAATCATAGTTGCCCATTCACGCTCCAATGCTGCGCTCTGATCGCTCTGACTTGTTTCTTTCAAGCCAAGCTTAGCTTGGAGAGATTATAAGATTATAAGAGAGATTTGCACTTTTTCGTCTGATAATGTTTGGCTCAACATACACTTGTGAGTCGCCATTCTCACACTTGAATGCCATTAAAACTCACAATTGCATATCCCTCACTGACCAGCATCTGCAACACTGCTTGCCCTGACAGCATATACACCTGACTTCACTGCTCTTGCCAAGTAAAAAGCCATTTCTCTCATTAGATGGCAAATGTTTATTCAAGCAAGAAATCAGGATTGATTTTTGAACAGTATGATGCAATCAACATGTTATTCACCTCATATAAACCACTTAATGATTTTCTTGATGTGGTATTATTGTTGAATGCAGTTTGAAATGTTTTGCCTTGATAAAGTGTCATGCACTGCTATGTCGTTATAGATATATTCAGAGGCATACTATGCATTTTTGTTTGTATTTGTTGGTGCACTTGGACTTGAAGTTGTTTGTTCAATGAATGAAATTCTATACAACTGATATGGCTTATCTTAACTGAGTGATGTCATTTGAAATACATTGATAAAATACCATGCACTGTAATGTTGTTTTAATTCTATTCTGTACCATACTATGTACTTTGGTTTTATTTTTGTTGGTGGAGATACATTTGATGTTGCCTGTCACTCAAATGAGTGCAATCCTAAATATCTGTGATATGGCTGACTTAGACTGATTGTTAAGGTGTCTGGTTTATGTTCAAAATGGACAAAAGTAAGAACATTAGTAGTCCATGTGTGGATTTACAGGGCAGTCTATTCTTTTTTTTAAGAAGGAAATAAAGTGAGAGTTGTATTCAGTAACCAATTAGCTGCATTTATGTTTTTAGCCAGTAGAGAAGGGGGACATTTTGATGTTTCTGAGAATTATTTCCCTCTTTACTTGTCACACTGACACTTATCTCCTCATAGTCAATTGAGGATAGCGAGCTGTAAAGTTGTTCCGGTACAGTTTTATGCAATTAACTGGATGTTTTCTGTTACTTACTTGCATTTCTCTAATTGTCTGTGTCTCTGATCTTTCAACATTGTATTGCCATTTGAATGTAGCAATGTGTCTTAGTGCATCACAATGTGCAAATGTTGTTCTGCATTTACAAAATAAAATATATTGACTCCTTCAGTATATTGTTGAAATTTCTTTATGTGTTACCATGATTACTCACATTCTCTGGCACCTTGTTTTGCCTCTGTTTCATGAACTGGCTCCAATTCCAAATTAATTGATGAATAGCCCTAGTGTAGTCTATTAAATCATTGCAGGAAACATCATTCAGTGTAGCAATTTCAGAGGAGTAGGAGCATATCAATCACTGGTGACATATCTTTTCAATCAATGCCTGACACAGGCTGAAATAACATTATGCCTTGCTATTACAGATTATTTACACATTAGTGTGCGTAATCTAAAAAGACGGTTAGTAAGGCTTCAGTAGTAGTTGTAGTATTGAGTGTTT
>CAEMYA010000018.1:14883193-14908784 GCA_903131615.1 Diplodus sargus
TGTAAATAAAACAATTATAAATAAATACAATAAATAAATAATAAATAAGACTTTTTCAGTCTCCAGTCCCCAAATCCATGATAACCACACTAATCCACCAATCACAAGGAGGCAAATACACTGTGTGGGAAGACTAGGGTCCAACCTACTCCACACTATACGTGTCCTTCTGGAACCGAAACTTATCCTGAACTGTCAGGAATCATTTCAAAGTGACACAGACACATTGGATTAGCCGGAGTTTATAATCACAAAACTGCCAATGTAGCACGTAATTCATGATCATGTGTGTATAAAGTGATGTTTAGTTTTGCTCTTCTTCGGCGGCTGTTTCAGTGAGTTTTGGGCGCAGAGTGATGAGACATATACCGTTGAAATTTGTAGAGTCCCAGCTTTCACATGGCATACTGTATGTAGCATTAGCATGAAGTAGCGTATTCGCTATTGCCAATTTTTCGGACATGCGCCATTAGCGTGTTTTTTCCATGTGCTCCTTTAGTTGCTTGGTGTCGGAATTGAGTTTCGATTAGGTGAAAATGATTATCATGAGCGTTTAGCCGAGCTTCTTCCCGTTAAATTGGTGTGCTGCATTAATATGTTGCTACATGGTTAGCATGCTCTTATAGGGTGTATAATGCAACATGCGCAGCTCTGGTTAAAGTGGTTAAAAACATCAAAGCTAAACATCATATCCAGTCAAACCGCATCACGACGTCACTACAAATACAGAGTTAAATTGTGCCAACCAGCTGAATTCAAAATGTATGATGCGCTGGTGTGCTTCCTGAACAACGGTCCGTGTGGAACAATCAGATCCCTGCGCGTATAGTGCGCGTCATTGGAATTTAACGAGGCTTCGAGGCAGAGTTTTTGCCTCGAGGAATTTTTATAATCGAGTTAATCGAGTAACTCGATGAATCGTTTCAGCCCTAGACATCAGCTTAATGTAGCTTTACTTTCATTAACTTTTGCTTTTTATATGAACTAATTAGCACCTAATGGTGTCAGTAAGCAGTAAGTTGAGAAGAGTTACAACAGAGGAATGGAAGAGTACAAATATGAAGATAATTCATTTTATGAGGTTTGAACAGTGCAAGCTAGCTGACAGAGCGAATTTTTAGTGAACATTATTGGCCTGAGTTCTCAGGTAGGTAGAAATTTGCCAGTTGGTATATTATATGCAGTAATAATTGTTTTTGTGTGTTTGATAGGCAACAGAAATGTAATGATTGGGTCTTTGCTGCCAGCCAGATGAACACATTAAGAAAGTTTTACATAGGTATGTCTTAGCAGTTAACCTGATAGTTACTGTATACAGAGCTGAAGTCAGGGCTGGTGTGTTTGACCCATGTGACCGTATTCTGTAAAAAATATGCCTTGTAGTGAATAAAGACAGATGAATAATGTGTTGGTTTTGTGTCATAAATTACACGTATGGTATTTGATCAATTGAAAAGTACATTTTTAAACTTCACAGCCAACAGTCGCATCAGTGACACTGTTTTGTTGAATGGTCACCTTAAACATTGTAGAGCTGGTCCTGTATATTAGGTTCTTGCTGAACTGACAAACTCAACATTCACATGTTGGTTTGGGAGACATATGTTGAGCGAGATGATTGGGTTCACTGAGTGATTTCACACAAAACTAGATGATATTTAGTCTTATCTCAACGACAGACAGGGACTTTATTGACTTAGAAAAATATATTTTTGATTCACAAACATGTGTATTTCATGACAGAATTTAAACAGGTTCAGAAATGTTTTTGTTTCTCTTTTTTCTACTATGTACAAGTCTACATAGGACAACAGAACACAGACTGAGCAGTTAACCCATCACTTCACTGGCATATACAAAAACGAAACAAGACAGTGGAAAAATTAACCCTTTGACCAGTCGCATTGTTTTTCCATCATACACGATCAAAATTAGCCTCTGAAAAGTGCTGAAACTAGCTCCACTCCCTCCATATTGAAAACATGCAAAACAGTTCACGGGGACAATGTGCAGCAGACTCAGTGAAAATCTGTACAAATAAATTGCACTGAAGTGGTTATCTTTTTGGGGAAATAACTTTCAAGATAAATGTTCCTTTTACACACGTTTCCAAAGTCTGTAAATTAGAGTGATGCAACATTGATTTATGAAGATGGTAAATATTTTACAGGGTTTCTGCATGGCAGAGTAAAAGTAAAATTTAAGATCTTAAGGAAGATTAAATATGGAGTGCTCAAGTTCAAACAGAATGCAATGAAGGTGGTTTGGGGACACAAAAGTTTAAAAAAGAGACAAATCTGAGGTTAAAAAGCCTCTGCTGATTTTTAGATTGAATTGTCGATAAAAAATTCAACATTATATAGCTCTCCAAATAATCTTTTTAATCCCTTTTGCCAAAAGAATTGCTTGGATTGTCCTCTGTTTAAATCTAAGACCTTTGTAATATCACATGGAATGCAATTTAATTTGACTAATGTTTAAGTTGCAAAAGAGCACATCTTAAGATGCATAAATCATATTTAGCTATTAGCTGCTCACTTTGTTAGAGCAGCAGAAAAATATTTCCTGATGTAGCCCCTGAGACTCTGGTCTCTGAAGCCGTAGATAACCGGGCTGAGAAAGCGTGGAATAAGAACGAAAGAGAAGAAATTAAAAAAGGAAATGTTTTCTGGTCTCCAGTTGGAGTGCAGCACTATGAGAGTCTCAGTGATGGGGATGGTGAAGGCCAACATGCACAGCAGCAGCTGGAAGCCGTGCAGCAGCACAGTGTGCATGGCTTTACTCACAGATGCTGTGTCTTGTCTGAGCTTCCTGGTTTCCAGCAGGATTCTCACATATGTAAAGAGGATGATAACAGCCACTACTGCGAAGAAGAGAATACTTGTAGCAGCTTTGAACAATGTCTGAATTCGAGATGAGTTGACAAGTTTAGCATGGCAAATCACAGGGGTGGAGAGGATATCCACAGCTGGGTCATGCTCCATGATGGCGTGGTCAATAATCGGGAAGATGCAGCTGATGAGCCACAGGGACAGAATAATGATCCAGATGCGGTCTGAGCGCCAGGCAACCGGGCGCTGCAGGGGGTTAAAGATGGCAACATAACGCTCGAGTGACATGGTGGCCAGGATTAACGGTGTGTTCTGGAAAGTGGCAGTGGAAATGATCAGCAAGGGAATGCAGTAGACAAGAGCAAATTTAACCTCTGCCATGGCAAAGAGGAAGAGCAGCACAGAGGACAAGAGCTGCAGGGTGTCATTGATCAACATGTAGGCAAACAGGATGTAACGTGAAGCGTCCATGAACTGCCTGTGAGATGCAAAGATGTGCAGCATGACAGCAATGCAGCAGAGGAAGACACAGAAAAAAGGAATAACAACAGACACCCTAATGATCACGGACAGGCTGTTGTTGAATGTTACATTGCCTGAAGATTCAGTCAGATTCTGCATTTTGCAAATGTGGCCAGAAGCAAACCTGTTCATGAAAAAAACTGTCAAATTTCCATATACACTCCAACACACAATTTAAAAGACATGCACCAACAATATCAGTGTGATTACAATCAGAATAAAACTTGTTAAATGTCTCTGAAGCTAAAATGAACAACATACAACACATCAATCCTTACAAAATCAATAATCAATTAAAAAAAAATTGAGATAAAACGTCAACTTCAACAAGCATACACCTTAACAACAACACACAACCGACATTCAGGACATGAAATGAACTCCTCTCAGCTGAGGATGTCTTCATCAGCCAGAAGAGTCAAAGCTTTAGATCTCTGTTCTTCTTATCATGTCATGTGTCTTCAGTGTGCAACATCTCTGGGATGTTTTTGCGGGATTATCAAGTCTCCCGAGATACATCTACAAACTAGGCACAGTTTTTTTAAAAACGTTTTACCATGTTTGGCACTCCAATTATGAAAACTCCATGACGTGTTTCTAGGGTTTTTGCCTTTCCTTTATTGTGTAATGTAGCACTTTTATGCATGTAAAAGGTCTGCAAAGTGAAAAAGCCCAAGACCTCGCAAAGGGAGTTACTCTCTCCCACAGAAAACACTGCTCCTGCACTGCCTTGACCTCTTTAATTGTTTGTTTGTTTTTTTTTAACAATAGAAATAATATCACATTGATCAATGGAATACCTATATAAGTGTACAAAAGCAAATTTTCAGCAAACCATTACATGTGTGGTCCAATGGCTATTATACAACAAGTAGTTCCGACCAAGCAATCTGATTGGTCAACAAGACATTTTGACCGTGCTCAAATCAGCATTACAGCACGCCTGACTCATTACTCAAAATATTACTCCGCCAAGTCTGTGTTTTTCCATCTCCATGGCAATGTAGTAACTGTCAGCTGGAGCAAACGAATAAAAAAGTACGCCTTGAAATTCAAACTTTCTGCCGTAAAATATGCAGTGGACAACTCAGGAGATGCAGCCGCTAGATGTTTCTCTGTCGACCCCAAGAGAGTGAGAGATTGGCGAAAAAATAAAACGGGGCTGTCCGAGGAGGACAGCAGCAGGGCCAGGCTGCCTGGTGGAGGGAGGATGAAGGCTAACGAGGAGCCTGAGATAAACATGCGGGGATGAGTTATCAGCAAACGGGCACGCCACGAGAGAGTGTCCCGCAAAATGATCAGGGCGATGGAGAAACAAATGTCCGCCACCGTGAGTGACAGCAGAGATGAGGAGCTTGCAGCGAGTGCTGGTCGCTGAATCTTGTCCTCCGCTGTAACAAGTTCACTTAGTTGCCCATAAGCATGCCAGAGAATTCACCGAGAAGCTGGCGAAGTTTGTGACATTTTAATGCCCGATTTTTGAGAGGAAGGAATTAAATACTTCTAACAAATTGCCGCCTGGTCTGTTAAGTGACTTAAACAAATAAACACCCCAGCTATTATTAAATTCCGAGACCGCGATAAAACATTAACGTCAGCTCAGAGTTCACTCATCTGGGACTAGAAAATCCTTTCTGTTGCTAGGTCATTACTAAGGGTTGGATTATTTGCTGGAGTGGTAAACTACGTTCCATTACACATATGAGTCTACTGACGTGACTGATTTTGTTTCAGTTATTAGTCAGACCCCATGTGTTTCCATGGAAACGTGACGCACACTCGCAAAAACCTTTAAAATTTGAGAGCAAAACGCCATCAACATGGATATATTTTGATTATACATTTTATTTGTGTTGGTATTAGTTGTATAATCGCAATATTACCCTCAAGGGTGTGCTTTAACGTCATTTGAGCATCACCGTCGTGCTCAAATGAAGTTAAAGCACACCCTCTCGGGTAATATTGCTTAAATCCAAGATTGTTGTGTTAAAAGGCTAATTCATGTTTCGAAACCTCTCAAATAATGCTGGTACAATACAATACGAACGTACAATGGGTTGCAGATTATGAGCTGTTGAATATCTGTGAATATGAATGGCAGTCAAGTGGTTATCAATGTCCCTTTAATTTTAATGTCCCCACAAAATGTCTCTTTTAGTATTTAGTATAGTCACTTAACTGATTCTTTTACAGCAGAACGGAGAGCCCTGATATTGATTTTTGGCATGGCGGTGATTCTGCTGAGTGGACACTTTCAAATGAGCCCTGTTCCAGCTGTAACTTGTACAATGTAGTTTGTGAACTGTTGAGCAAAGTGTTTTGGCAGTGTTCCTGGAGGCTTGATTTACTTTAGATTTAGTGTGACTGTGGAAGTTTTTTTTAACTGCAGATAGTGCTGTCAGTAAAATGAAGTAGCTTTTAAGATAAGTTCATCACACAGTATTATAGTTTTTCTTGATTGCTTTGACCTGTTTAAACAAACTGTAATACACTCGGTTTTCATCATCACTGTCTCAGCAGAGCACAAGACACCTCTTGCAAATGTGTTAACCCTTTCTCGTTGAACTGACACATTTTCCCCACCCTTTTGCAGAACAGTTAACACGGATGTCAATCAAGCAGTCCAAACTCTATTGTTATAGCTATGGTAACCAAACAGAAACCATCTGTTCCTAACTATTATAAACTACCTACATCAGAATGAAATCACTAAAGCACCTATTTGACACTCCTTAACACAAATCTTCAATGAGCAATCAGTCTGCAGGCCTTAAAAAGTGCAGGGGCTGTGTTGTTCTTTGCCAACATGGATTGAAGAGGTCTAAGGCAGATGAGAGTGAGAAATAGCTGCAGAGGAATGTCAAGGTTGGATGGCATGCAAGAAGATTTTTCCCTTGGTTCATTGCAAGAGAGGATAATGAATGTGATGTGGATGAGGCCATGTGGCCCCATCGTCAAGACAGAAGAGACTGAGTATCAATAGTGGCTATTTCTTATACTCTACAGTAATAGATTGTTGTACTTTACTGTAATATTTTATATCTTTAACTTCTTTTCTATGTTTTAAAACAGGCCAGTTGTTCAGGAAAATGCTTGCTGTAAAGCTGCAGAAATGTTTTGTGAACTATGAGACCACCAGCTTTCTTATTTTCTTATACTCTAATAGATTTTGTTTTGGTTTCCATGTATTTTGTGTAATATTTACAGTATTTCAGTTTTCAGCCACAGTTCGAAAAAAAGAATCAATGGAATCAAAAAATGCATCAAAGCATTTCTGATTCTGGATTCAATTCTTTGCAAGAAGGCACATTTGACAACAAATGGCACTGGCATGAAAGCTACATAGAGTAATAGGCCACAATGACAAGCAGTGGTGCACTGATTCACACTGAGTGCTGTATTTTGTTGTCCACTGTGTAATGGTTGCTTGGAAGAGCTCATACACTAGTTTACAAGTTGTGTTATTTGAAGGCAAAATTAGCTTTTGTTGCATATTTTAAATGTTTTGGCACGGTTAGAGCATTCTGCGAACAAAGTGAGTCATTTTGACCATGAGTGCCACTGTTTGGCCTGTGTGTTAACTGTTTTGAAAATGTGGAGTTTGAATTGACTGCTGCTTCAAAGCAATCAAGAAAAACTGTAACAAAAGAGGTCCTGGGCCTTAAGAACTGTTCCTATGCTGTGTTACCTATACTACTGTACTATTAAGTATATCCCAATACATAGTATGTCAAATATAGAATGCCTGAAAAATACAAGGCTGTCCCACTTCATCCAGTCACATTTTGCAGTATCCAGCATGTCTCTGTGGTTAATCTGACCCACAATCCTCTGTGCAGCAGAAGATGCGCTGACAGAGCTGCAAAGAGAGCGCAGACAAACGAAAGCTCACTGACAGATGACAGACGAATTATGAAACAGATGAAATATGACAGCGCATTTAAGTGTAAGTATCACATATTTTTGCAACTCATGTCTATAATTTGTACATTGATATACGTACTAAAAGTAAAATGAAAAAGAATGCAATTTGCATTGCTGTATCTTTATGTGTTTTGATTTTCTTTTCAGGAACGGGTGTTAAAAAAAACAGTAGTGGTTATTTCAGTTTTGTTTTTAAATACATAAACTTAATTAAAATAGAAGGCATTTTTCTTGGTTTCTAATTGTTTGCACTTACATTTTCTACTTCTTAGAACAAAAAAATATCCCAAAAAACACTTTAATGAGATTGACTGAGACTGAATGTAGTCATTTACTAGCCAAGCGTGCCAAATGTAGGCTTGCCAGTGTGTGTTACAGTGATGGTTTAGCTTGGTCTGTGTAACCCTTTTTCTTAAGAAATGGCAAAGCCTGTCATCTGCAGAAATCTCACTGCAGTCAAGCCGCCTTTTGTGAAACTCCCATCAAGCCAGCCACTGCTTTGATTTTGATGCACATTTGATTGTTGAATGTGACATCACCAAACATATTTACATTTATGAAAGAACATGTGGTAAGTTGTGACCTGAAGGAATACATGGGAAGTCTCTTAATTAAATTAGTTTGGTGCTTTATCAATCGCCAAGATTGTGTGGCAGTAGTATCTTTAGGATAGGTAGATAGATAGATAGATAGGTAGACTCCAAAATCCACAGGGTTGTAAATGTGCGTCTGCAAATGAATCGACATACTGGATGTTCGTTCATGTGAGGCAAGTAAATTAAGGCCAAAGGATGAACGTATTCGATTGAAACCTTCCTTGCTACCCTAGGAGCAGCCTCTCTGCCTCGGCAGCAACAAAGCCTGCCACCACAGCTGACAGATGGTATAAGTAGAGAAAACAGGTGTTGAAATTGGTGGGTCCCACCCTGTATTGTACCAAAACTGGATCAAAGAAATTAAGACTTAAGATGGTCAAGAACTAGTGCAAACAATTCATTTTGTCCAATTCTGGCTATTAGTTTGTGAAACTAATATTTATGGCTTCAGGAGATACTAAAGAGTGTACCCTGTTAACTGTCAAACCTGACCTGCTCCCATCACTATCAACACACTGGGGGTTGTTGACAGTGAATGTAGAGATCAGAAGTGTACATTTCAGGACTGTATATTTGTACTTGTCGACTGGAGTAGACAAGTTTGCATCATATTGACGTGTTTGGTTTCCTCTGGACATGCCCTGGTTTCACGCACCATCAAAATCATGAATGTTAGGTTCTTTCTCCTTTCAGGCACAAAATACCTAATATCTCTCATATCTCATATTTCTTTGTCAGCAATCCACTTCTGCAACCATAGGCTGCAGATTTGTAATCCAGTGTCTGTGTGAGGCAGCTTATATGTTTATGAACTGCTGTGCAAAAGGTAAATGAACACCTTGAAAAACATGCTAAACAGGTATATGTACTGCATTATTGTTTTTGTCAGTGTTCAAGTGTCACACTCTTAAACAACATTATTGAAGTCAGTAATACAGTTGAGTATAAAGTTGAAGGTGTCACATCAGCATTGTTTTGAAGAAGATTATGAAACCCATAATGAGATGTTGCTGTAGTTTCAGTGCTGTGTAGCATTGGAGTGAGGTATGGTTAGATTTCTCCAGGGCATGTTAGAGAGCAGGTCTTGTATTCCCTGCTTAGTAATTAACAGAGTGGCTAATAATTAACATAAAGCTCCTGAGTCTAATTGTGCAACCTGAAGTTTTTCATTTGTTTGGCAAACAAGATGACTCTGTTGAGAGCAGCTCACTTGGGTTCGTCAGCTCTTTACGCAGGTTTTGCGTCAGTAGTCAGGACTTCAGGGGGTTGGGCCAAAATCTGTGGTCAAAACAAACTGTCTCTGAGCACCAGCCAATACTACTTCAGCAAATACAATTTGCAGGCTATCCAACAAAAAATATGCTATTGCTGACTCGTTGGCAATAAAAGTTTTAATGAAATATCAAATGACATGGAACAGTGAAGTATATTGGGGAAAAAAAAGTTTTTACTAAAGGCATTGTGTCCTCTGTATTACTGTAAAAATGTGTACAAAATAGACTATACTAATCATAGAAATGTGTAACTTCACACACACAAAAATATTTTCTTACTTATCACGTTGACAGTTTTTTGCACACATCTGCTGTTTACAGCATCACAGTTATTCTGCTTTGTTACTGCTATGTCACTAAATAGTTTGTACTTAATATTTAAAAAACAACAATGAGGCACAAAAATAACAAAATATCCAATTCAATTGGAATCATGTAATCAATGAAATCATTCAGTAAAGTGTGCTTACAGGCACGTTCATTTGTGGTACGTGTGGTAGACTTCTTCATTCACAGATGGCAAACAATCTCCAACCAAATAATAGCCATGCACCATTTGTATCTGCTTTCACATCTCCATCATAAACTGAATTAATGAGGAAACTTACACTTTCTTACAATCTTCTTTGTTGCTATTCTGAGAGAAGCAGAAGGATGATGTATACTTGACACAGCGGTTCCAACAGTTATACCTCCATAAAATTTTGGGCTACCAGAATTGATAATTATCCAGAATAAGACCCACAATTCCTTCATGATTCAGCATATGTGAAGGTTTACATTCTTAAGCCTAAAGACTGGCATTGTATAATTATTGATGTAATAAAATACTCCACATCTACTTAGTCTACAGTATGCTAATGTAGGGTGTGCAATATGACAATTTTATATTTTGAATTGAAGGATTATACAATCTAGTTTTTGAGGCAAATCATAGAGTTTTTGACTTTAAATGTCCTCTGAACAAGCCAATAGAGTGATGTGGCCAACTGTGTACTGTAGCTATGCTGATTGAACGAATTACTTCAAGCGGATTTTCTTAGGTGATGTATTGTAAACTAGGGCTGGGACAACGCTTTAACGTTGTCGACGTAATCGACGACATAAATTCGTCGACATGAATAATTTGCATCATTTGCGCCGTCCAAAACAGGAAGTGGTAGGACCTGCGGAGACTGAGAATAGCCCCTCTCACACAGAGATGCAGCATTAACGCTGCAGCGGCGGTTCGTCAGTTCTCCGCTGTTGGTCATTCACACAGAGCGCTGCACTGCTTGAGTACAGACAAACCGCTGTGTAATTCACACAGAAAGCTGGCGCTGCAGCTCTGAACGAGGCATGATGGTACACGCCATGATGATGTCGGTGTTTTCCAGGTGTCCTCCTGTCAGTCTAAACCCGCGGACCGTTTATAATGTGTAGTGATTGAGATCCTGTCTCACCAAAAGTCCTGGAAAGTGACAAAGTGACATTTTTCGTGCTAAATTACACTGTCACTTTGGGGGAACGTTAACTGAAGTCTCGGTTGGTAGGGCTGACGGTTGCGGTGATTTATATCAACACAACCACTTGAGTGAGTTAAAGTCTTTGAAGGTGACAGACGCTGTTTTTCGGGCAGAAATGTGACGAAGAGTCGGTAGGACAGGCGGGAGGACGGACGCTGCCACGCCTACATCTGCAGTATTTTTTCCTCATATAAGTTACCAACGACAGTTACAATTACTACGTTACTTTTGTTTGGTCATGAAACATTAAATTAGTCGTTAGATTTGTCGACTAATCAAAAAAATAAACACTAGATTAATAGTTTGATAAATAATAATTTGGGACAGCTCTGTTGTAAACAATACAATGTGAGTTAGGTAGTGGCATGGTGGATGAGTTTATATCCAATTTATATCTTGGATCGTGATTGAGATTAAAAACAAAGTGACTTTTTTTCAACCAACCCATTATATAACAGATCTTCAGCTGTCTTACATATGTGTGGTTTGCATGTACAGCCATTTGTCAATGGAGCTCCTTGTGAGGCATTTTGTGCAACTTGGCGTGCCAAGTGCCGTTTTCAAATCTACAGCCATTGTCATGACATGTGGTGAATCAGTTTGATTTGTAATACCTTTTATTAATTGTATGAGAATTTTATAAAATTCCAAAACAAATCCTCATTTAATGCGTAATAAACCCAAATAATTAGGATAGTTATCACCTAAAAACGACAGAACTTTTCCAGAGAGGATATTAAAAAAAATTCTAAAAGGTTTATGTTTATTTTGTCATGAACTACAGATATACACACACTCACACACGTAGCAGAGCACAACTGTGAGATAGACCTGCACGTAATTTCTGTCTCTGTGAGCTTTTTTCAGATAAAGCCATGTACGCACATTGACAGGCAGAGTCAACAGATCAATGCCTTTTACGCAATGAAACGGTGCTGCAGCCCTACAAATACCCAGAGGACATGACAGTTGGTCATTGTCGAGCAGACAGAAAATTGCAAGCAAGAATACTCCTCTGATTCCTCAAGGCAACAGTCATTGGACAACGGATTAGTTTGAACTGCTAAAAACAGAAGACCAACAATCAGTAACTAGCTTAACACACATCAAATCAAGTACATTCTTTAAGTGCTGCAGTTAATCTGCAAGATGCAAGCTGTTGGTCAGTGTTCAGTGTGCACCAGCCGTGTTGCTGGAGGACTTCTGCGAAATCAGACAGACTTTTCACTGTTCCGGCCCAGCAAGAGTGTGGTAAGGAGAGGAGCAGCCTGCATCCGTTTCCTAAGGTATGTTATGAATAGTAGTGACGTATATGCAGTCAAGTGTAGCCTGCATTGCTGTTAGTGCAGAGATTTTGAAATACCACTGATTTTGTCTATAATAGCCTGCTTATATTCTTTCCTTCTTTTTCTACAGCAGTACTGAGAGTGTCCTATTCAACAGCAGGAAGACTGGAGTCCAGAAGTTGGGGGAAAGGACAGATGCTGTCCACATGAGTATAGCATCTCTTAATGTTGCCCGTGGGCTTTGTGCTGTCCCATTTGCACAGGTGGGTAGGTCTCCTGCCAGAGACAGTATAACACAAACTGCAGCAAATCCTCAGAAAAAAGTTTGTTCTTGTTCTTCATATTTTGTTTGTGGGGAGTTAAAATACTGATCTTCTGTTTGTAGCAAGTGGAATACCTCTCTCATGTGTCCCTGATCAGAAGAGCAGCCTCAGTGGTTACAGACAGTTCAAGTACTTTCCTCTCCCAGACCACCTTGGCCCTCATAGACGCCATTACAGACTATTCAAAGGTAGGTTTTTCCTCAAATAATATAGCAATGTTCACATTTTTTTACTGCCAGCCTCAATTTAGAAGTTTAATTCATCATTGGGAAGCAAATATTTTCACACAATATTTAATGGTATGAGAAAGACCATTATCACAATACAGAACTTATTCATGTCTATTCTATTAAGTAGAAATGGCCATAGGTCTGAATCTTTACATCCACATATAATTACAAGAAGATGAGCCCTGTTAGAAAGGAAAATAACATTGTTTAATCATGCGTGGTCTGTCACATGTTATGTAAATCATGTCAGGTAGAGAGAAGTACTGTAATGTTATTATTTTGAAAATTGCCCTGTACTGTCCCTGACTTTCTGTCCTCTCTCTGTTTGCTAACAGGCTGTGTACACACGCATTGCTGTCCAAAGACGTTATTTAGCTTCACTGGGAAAACTGACCCCAGCAGAGGAGGATTCGCTCCTGGAGGTGATCAATAGCCAGCGTGCACAGGTTTGTTTGCTTTGCCCTTTTGAAGAAAGGTTTAAAACAAATCTAAACCTACTCTAGCATTCAGTTTTTCCTCTTCAATCAGCTGTTATTTTTTTGCAGAACCAATAGAAAAACATGCATGTATTATATTGACTCATCATCATATTCTCTTTGTCCTGACAGATTAGTGTTAGACTAGAAGAATGCAGACGTTTTGAGTCAAACTGGATCAATGCTGTCAACCTGTGTAAAATGTCAGCTGAGGCAGCACACACTTCAGGTGAGTTGAATGAGTACAGCTTTATGTCCTGGGTCTAGCTGTAATGCTGAAGTACCACTGCATTTATAATAATGGAAGAATGAAAGGATTAAAGTTAAATTAATTTGCTGCCTAAGTTAGACTTTGGAACATTTACAGTTTTATTTTAAAACTGCGATTTGACAAAATCTGTGTTTTTCCAGGAGCTGAGCAGGCGTCCATCACAGTGAGGACAAACATTCAGGTGGCCCAGTCCCAGGTGGAGGAGGCACGGAAGCTGTCAGCCGACGCAGATAAGAAGTTGGCCGAGACTAAAGTTGAAGAGATCCAAAGGATGGCAGAATATGCTGCCTTTCGAGGAGATATTGAAGAGCCTGAGCTGCATGAAGCTTATCTCCGTGAAGACTGAGACACATAGATAGAGGTATTGGGAAATGTATAAAATCACAACAAAACCCCCCACATTTTTAAGCCTGTAAAATGTTTACATGTTTGCAAAGAAAATGTTGAAAGGAAATGAAATGACTTGCTAACTGCAAATGCTGAGGATTGCAAAAATCATTATTTAAAACTATTTATTTGATTTGTTAATATCAGCCAAGAGCTTCTTGAAGGTGATTTTAAAATGTCTATATTGTGTAGCAGTGGGGCTTGTCCAACATCAGATCATAATGTTGTTTATTTAATGTTTTATTGTAACAAAGACTTTCTTTTTATAAAACTATGGTTTGTAAGTATTCATGTTAGCAATAAATATAAAATAAACCTTGTATTTGACTTGATATATGTGTTGATGTGTCCTTGTTTTTACAATGTCAAGTAAAACTCAATCATTAGATATTACTGGTTACCACAGACAACTGTTACTGCACAACAAAAAAGGTTCAAAGCCATATGTTTTTTGCCTCTGACATGTGTGATGGCAGCAATATCGGCAGATTTTTGTTTGTAAAAAAAGCATGATCTCTAAGCAGCGCAGTTACAGAAAAAGAATGCACAGTGCATCATGAACAATCCACAATAGCACAAGAATTTTAAAAAGCACTATTTATCTATATCCATATCTAACCTCACTATAGATGAATCCAATTTGTTTGTTCTGCCCTCCAGCATTGTTACCTTTACTACAGTGGAAAATCATAACTAGTAGTACTGTAGATTAGGTAATAGTAGGGCTTGTTCTAAAAAAGTGAATTGCAACCATAGTGAGTCATTTTTTTCAAGTGTGTTGTGCATTTTTTCTGTTAAAAGCCACTAGTCTACCTTGAAAAATATTTATGTTAAACAAGTCAAAGAAGGCATAGTTTTTCAGTGCATGAAAAAAATGATCATCCCTGAGTCCATATATCAGAGGACTCAGGCATTTTGGAGTAAGATAAAACAATACATAGTTAAAAAACCTTACATTAATAAATAAACTTAAATTCAGCTGAAATACATAATTCTCTATGAATGGGGTCCATAGCTGGATGAGACAGAGCAGCAGCTGGAAACCATGAAGAATTACTGTTCTAAGACCTTTCCATGTTGACTTTTTATTGTCTCCGGATGCTGTTTTGGCCACTTTCATTATCATCACATAACAGAATACAATGGTGATAACCATAATGAAGAAGTAAATCTGTTGTACAGTTGACCATATGTGATCCTGCCATCTGTGCAAAATATACATCTGCAGAGAGCATATCCTGTCTTGTGTGTACAAGCTCAGAGAGGCTGATGCAAAGAAAGAGGAAAAAACTGCAATGCAGGGTAAAGAGCTGAGGCCATGAATGATGAGGATGCAATGCACATGGATGCGTTGGGAGCACAGCTCTGCATGGCGCAGAGGCATGCAAATGGCAACATATCGCTCCAAGGTCATTGCTGTCAGAGTAACTGGTGTGACCATCGAATACAGAAGCACTACCATTGAAATATTGATACATAACCAAACTTGCATGGTAAAATTAAAATAGGCCAAGAGGAACAGAATATTAGATATGAGTAATAAAAAGCTATCAGAAAGTAGTGTAACAGCAAATAAGATGTAGCGTGCAATTGTGTGGAAGGACTTCTTCTTGAAGAAGGTTAGAATGAGCAAAAAGTTGATGCCAAGAAACATCATGACCAGGAGCTGCACAGAAATTACCCGATCATTGATCTGTCTCACCTCACCACCAACCCATGAGCTGTTGTCCTCCATCACTTCTTTAAGCAGATGCACAAGTTGTTGAGGTACAGCCAAATGCTAAATCGCCATTCGTCAAAAGACAAAGTGATTCTCATCACAAAAACACTATATTGTCCCTGCAATGGCATTCACTGTGGCACTCATTTCCAAAGGCAAACGTCTGTTTGGCATTTGTTCTGAGCGAAGGCTCTGCATGAAGACTTTATAGGAGTGACTCCACTACAAGGAGCGTATCCGCTACTTAAACTTTGCTCACCACAGTGTTGTCATCAACACCTGCTCATCGTCTCAATGGCTATCTGTAGAAATATCTGGGTGGTAAGCCACCATTGCTGTTGTGGCCCCTGACTGACTCTTTTTCAAATCTGACTTGTAAGCCACAGTGAAACACTATATTTATCTATACATTATATTGATTCAGAGCTCATGGGCCCTAGACAGAGTTTGATTTGGGGCGCCTAGCCCCCCAGCTAAACACACCACCCACCTCTGCTCCGCCACTATTAACCATGTATTGTCCATGCTCCATTGTTTGTCCATTCTACATCTCACACAACTATTACCATGACTTACTGGTGAGCTAGAAAGTGACACTACTCACCGCCTCCACTCAAACTCTTAACAGAGTTAGATTGACCAGTTCGTACGTTGTCCCTGAGAGCTCACAGCACTGCAGCTTAATAAAACACATGCAAAAAGACAAAACACAATCAAATTAAGAAAACATCTTCATCAATTTGACAACAGACAGCATTTAGAAAACACGCTGCAAATACCACAACGCAACACATTCGAAAAATGAGCTGCAAAGATCACAACGCAACACATTCAAAAAACAAGCTGCAAAGACCACAACGCAACACATTAGAAAAAAAGCAATGCAAATAGACCACAACACAATGGAAGTGTTTACAGAGGACACTTAAAAGTAGAGTTATTTCAATTACGATACCAGTATCGGAAATGCCTCCGATACAGCCGAAAATGCTGGCATCGGTATCGGCGAGTGCTGGAGTCCAGGCACCGATCCGATACCACGTAATTTATTAGAAATAGGAACCTATTTACCGGTTAAGAGTGTTGACATCCACCAGAGGGCACTCTGCAACAGGTCGAGTCTATGCCACCTGACTGATGTACAGGACAGCAGCAAGTCTGAGATCTCTTCTTGTACGCGTCAGGGGTCGGAGGTCACAGGTCACGGGTCATCATACATGTGCAAACACACTAGTTATTCAAAACATAAGCGAGCTAAGTGTTATCTATAAACGAGACGCTGGACGAGAAGTTTATGCACGCAATTCTGTTTACTTTCGATCAAAACGAAACTTAACTATTTCAGACAAAAACAGCTGCATACTGAACATGCAGCGAGGCGTTACCAAATGAACACAGATTAATTCCACGGACATTTGGAACTCCGATGTGTGCCCCATCTCTTTGCTAGGTTTAACGTCACACTGGGTAATTTCTGAGTAATTTAAATGCCTTTTTTATTTTACATGTTGTGACTGCACTTTAATTTAAAAAAAAAAAAATTCTTCCTAGATTTATTTAGTTAAGTTGCTGTTGCACTACTGCTTTATACTGTTCTATTTAAAAATGAATTAAAAAATAAATGGCTTCCATTTGCTGTATTCATTCAGTGTGAAAAAGGGTTTAACCTGAGCCAGGCCTCACCACAATGATAATCATATCACAGTCATGCAGGCATAGTATGATGGGTTTTTTTTTTCATATCACACTGGTATCGGTATCGGTACTTGGTATCGACCGATACCCATAGCACAAGTATCGGAATCGGTATCGGGAGGGAAAAAATGGTATCCGAACATCTCTACTTAAAAGTGATGCACACGTCCAGACATGCTTGTTGTTGATTTTGAGTCACACCGCTATTAAGGTTATCTTTCCGTCAGTGGTGTTGGAAAAAGAGATAAAAAGTAAGTGTTTTGATTTATTTTAACATTGTGATCGCATGATTCAGATATTAGCCCATTGCAGTGATCTACTGTTAAACTATCGTTAACCTTTTGCTTTTAATTAGCGATAGTTTAACAGTAGATCACTGCAATAGGCTAATATTATATTAGATGTTATATTAAATCAACGTCAACAACAAGCGTGTCCCGACGTGTGCGTCACTTTTAAGTGTCCCGGAAACACTTCCGTTGTGTTGCGTTCTATTTGCATCGCTTTTTTCTAATGTGTTGCGTTGTGGTCTTTGCAACGCGTTTTTCTAATGTGTTGCATTGTGATCTTTGGGATGAAGAAGCCATGCCAACAGAGACTTGTGCCCATCGAGATGTGCCCCAGCTCTGAGTCACAACCTCCCCGGTTCTCAGATGGACTAGCCACTCTGCAACCCAACTGAAACCCCTCTCTTCATCCACCAACCCCCTTTCCTTCATCCACCAACTTCCACCCCTTTTTCCTTATCTTCCAATCTCAACCCCCCTTTCCTTCATCCTGCAACCTCAACCCCGCTTTCCTTCATCCATTAACCTCAACCCCCCTTTCCTTTGTCCAGCGACTTCAACCCCTTTTCCTCATCAAGCAGCACCGACCCCCCTTTCCCGTCCTTCCTAGTCCTCTACCAAAAACCAACTACCTTAACGCTAAAGTATGGTGTGGTTTTGTTAGTGAAAATGTTCATTGTTCATTTCACCGGAGTTGCTTAGACCGCTCAGTCACATGTTACTGAATATAATATCTTTGCTTCGGCATTTTAGGAGCAAATCCTCACAGTATTTTCTCCATTTCGGGAGGGTAACATCAGAGGATCAATACTAGTCTCATAGCTGTGTACTGAATATGTAATTATACAGTAAGGAGTTGGTATGCATTTAAAGATTTAAAAAAGAATTTATAGAAAATCTCTGGATTTACTTTATTTTGAAGAGATCAAAGGTGTTACCAATTTGTACATTTACAGATATTTACATATCAACACTGCAGTTTTGTGATGAAAGCAAATGTAACCCGTCTTTATTTACTCAATTAACATAAAGAATGTCGATTTCTGAACCACAAGGCAAACTGCTTCAATTTGTTGAGCTTATAGACAGTGGATTTTGTATTTGAATAAATACGGAAAAGTTTGAGTATTTCCAGTTCTTTTTAGGAAAGTTCAGGCAAATCTTCACCTTTTCGTGTGTTAACAAAAAGTCAGCATTGTCACTAGTTGTTTACATTATGGTGAACCTGGAAAAATGCATGACTTTCACAATTTGTTGGTACTGTATCAGGATGTAGATGAAAGAACTATAAAAGATATGTTGGCTTGTGACATTAAAGTGTATAGTACTGTAAAATCATGCGCTCTATTGTCATTTTTTTCCAGAAGAATTCTTTTGCAGAAAAAGGAAGTGGTACAATATGATATAATATATTTTTTTGATAAAGAAGTAGGCTACGAGGCTGATTGGCCTCCTTCAATATTTCTGTAAGCAAACTTGATCTGATTTTATGTAGCACATAGTCTGAGTCCTTTCCCCTGCAGCTTCTTATGTGACAGCTCACTGCGTTCTCATGTTCCATTACTGAACTTCCTGCAATAATTCAAACTGATCCACGGTCAAAAGATGCAGAAAAAGAGCGTTGTCTTGTTCATGGAAGCATACAACACAGATTTAACATCACAACTATCACAATTAATAAAGTTTGTTATTTGTAGAGCTTGTTACAATTTACCAGTTAGAAATAAAATGATTTACATATCAACACTGCAGTTTTGTGATGAGAGCAAATGTAACCTGTCTTTATTTACTAAATTAACTTAAAGAATGTCGATTTCTGAACCACAAGGCAAACTGCTTCAATTTGTTGAGCTTATAGACAGTGCATTTTGTATTTGAATAAATATGGACAAGTTTGAGTATTTCAAATTCTTTTTAGGGAAGTTCAGACAAATCTTCACCTTTTCGTGTGTTAACAAAAAGTCAGCATTGTCACTAGTTGTTTACATTATGGTGAACGTGGAAAAATAAATGACTTTCACAATTTGTTTGTACTGTATCAGGATGTAGATGAAAGAACTATAAAAGATATGTTGGCTTGTGACATTAAAGCGTATAGTACTGTAAAATCATGCGCTCTATTGTCATTTTTTTCCAGAAGAATTTTTTTGCAGAAAAATGAAAAGTGGTACAATATGATATAATATATTTTTTTGATAAAGAAGTAGGCTACGAGGCTGATTGGCCTCCTTCAATATTTCTGTAAGCAAACTTGATCTGATTTTATGTAGCACATAGTCTGAGTCCTTTCCCCTGTAGCTTCTTATGTGACAGCTCACAGCGTTCTAATGTTCCATTACTGAACTTCCTGCAATAATTCAAACTGATCCACGGTCAAAAGATGCAGAAAAAGAGCGTTGTCTTGTTCATGGAAGCATACAACACAGATGTAACATCACAACTATCACAATTAATAAAGTTTGTTATTTGTAGAGCTTGTTACAATTTACCAGTTAGAAATAAAATGTTCTTAAAATTCTTATGTTAAAGTGAATTGCAATCATATTGAGTCACCTTTACTAAGTGCATTGTGTTTTTTTTCTGTTAAAAAATACTAGCCTGCCTTGCAAAATATTTATTTTAAACAAGTCAAAGAAGGTATAGTTTTTCAGTGCATGAAAAAAATGATCATCCCTGAGCCCATATATCAGAGGACTTAGACATTTTGGAGTGAGATAAAAGAATACATAGTTAAAGAACCTTACATTATAAAAAAAAATGAAATTAATCTCAAATACATAATTCTCTATGAATGGGGTCCATAGCTGAATGAGACAGAGCAGCAGCTGGAAACCATGAAGAATTACTGTTCTGAGACCTTTCTGTGTTGACTTTTTATTGTCTCCTGATGCTGTTTTGGCCACTTTCATTATCTTCACATAACAGAATACAATGGTAATAACCATAATGAAGAAGTAAATCTGTTGTACAGTTGACCATATGTTATCCTGCCATCTGTGCAAAATGTACATCTGCATAGAGCATATCCTGTCTTGTGTGTAAAAGTTAAAAGAGGCTGATGCGAAGAAAGAGGAAAAAATTGCAATGCAGGGTAAAGAGCTGAGGCTGTGAATGATGAGGATGCAATGCACATGGATGCGTTGGGAGCACAGCTCTGCATGGCGCAGAGGCATGCAAATGGCAACATATCGCTCCAAGGTCATTGCTGTCAGAGTAACTGGTGTGACCATTGAATACACAAGCGCTGCCATAGAAATATTGATGCATAACCAAACTTGTATGGTAAAATTAAAATAGGCCAAGAGGAACAGAATATTAGATATGAATAATAAAAAGCTATCAGAAAGTAGTGTAACAGCAAATAAAATGTAGCGTGAAATTGTGTAGAAGGACTTCTTCTTGAAAAAGGTTAGGATGAGTAAAAAGTTAATGCCAAGAAACATCATGACCAGGAGCTGCACAGAAATCACCCGATCATCGATCTGTCTCACCTCACCACCAACCCATGAGCTGTTGTCCCCCATCAATTTTCTAGGCACATACAAAAGTTGTTGAGTCACAGCCAAGTGTTAAATCACCATCTGTCAAAATACAAAGTGATTCTCATCATAAAAACACTACATTTTCCCTGCAATGGCACAGTGTTGTGGCACTCATTTCCGAAGACAGGCGTCTGTTCGGCAAGTGGTTCTGAGCGAAGGCTCTGCATGACTGCATGAAGACTTTATAGGAGTGACTCCACTACATGAGAGTGAAAGCTAATTAAACTTTGCTCACCACAGTGTCGTCATCAACACCGGCTCGTCGTCTCAGTGGCTATCTGTAGACATATCTGGGTTGTAAGCCACCATTACTGTCATGGCCCCTGACTGACCCTCATCCTAACCTGACATGGTAGCCACAGTGCAACACTACGCTGTGGAGTAGACAGACGTTTGGCCTCGCAGCTCCACTAGACCTGTTAATAATTAGCTGATAAAGTAACGAAAAACGATAAATGACTGCAGGACAGGCCTCTAAAGGAATGAGTTCCAGTCAGAAAACAGCCAAGAAAGACATGAAAGTCGGTAAAAATGACGATGTGATAACAGGTTCCAAGCAGCTAATGTTAGCCGAAGCTACACCGTTGAAATCCTTCAGCGATGCTAGCGGGGAATCGGCGATGCTAGCCGAGCTGAGGAGACTGAGGAGAAACAGTGACTCTTTTCGGGATTCGAAAACCTGTCTCCAACGAGTGGAGTCATCCATGGAGGAACTAAAACAACGAACTGAGAGGCTAGACAGAAGACTGACCGAGACAGGGAACAGAGTAAGTGCAATGGAAGACAGAAGCATATGGCAGGAGAGAGTGCTGGGCTACCTGTTGCAGAGAGAGGCTAATCTCACTGCCAAATGCAATGACATGGAAAATAGACTCCGCCGCAACAACATTATAGTCTACTGGAAACCCCTATATGGCCCATACTAAACCCAGAAATGTTGTTTCCTATTAACTTTTATTATTAAAATGTCATTTTTCGGTTTAGAGGATGAGATTAAGCTTGGTTGCTAAAAGTTGCATGTTGGGCAATTTGAGTAATTAGCATAATGACAAAATTAAGGGGAGACACTACAGGTGAAGAATAGGGACATTTTTTTAACTAATATATATCACCATGAAACTTCCCCAGTTGATTACTTACATTAAGACTATTTTTTTTGTATTATGAGTATTCTGAAATTGTATGTTTAAATATGCAAATTAGGCATTACAATTATTGGATAAAGCCAGGTTCAAAATTCTTGTTTTATTTTGTTGACATATTATAGCCAAAGGTTTTTACAGAGGGAATTTTGGATTTCTCTTTTTATCACTCCATAAATCAGAAAATACTGTCAACAGCCATAAAAAATATTTTTGCCCTGTTTTTAGGAATAAAATGTTATATAAATCAGGCTATGAATGCTATATGAACAAACCCCTCTGTCAAAACCTTCATAATATAGATAGGAATAAAACTGGAAGGTTTGGTGTATATAAGTGCTACTGAATAGGAGATTTTTGGCTCAGAGTATGAGAAAAAACTCATTTTGAGAAAACAGCCTTTAATGATATGTATTGTATAAGAAATCTATAGAAGGAAATAGACAAAGTGAAGTAAAATGAACAAAGTTGCTCAGTCCTCTCAGTCCCATGTCACTGAATATAATATCTTTACTTCAATATTTTGGGAATAAAACACTCACAGTATTTTCTGTCCGTGGGAGAGAAACATCAGAGGATCAATACCAGTCTCATATCTGTCTATTAAATATGTAACAATACAGTAAGCAGGTGGTCTGGATTAAAAGAGACAAAAAAACCTATATAAAATTTGTGGAACTACTTTATTTGAAAAGTTTACAAGTGTTATTAGTTTATACATTTACAGAGATTTACATATCAACACTGTAATTTTGCCATAAGGGGAAATGTAACTATAATTTATAAAGTGTACAGCATCGTCCAAATTAAAAAAATGTTAAGCATTTCAAAGTCATTAATGCCACTCATATAGTGTAATGAGGTGAACTTGAAGAATGCCCATTTCTGGATCTGTTCTGCTTATAGACAGTCCATTTTATATTTGAATGAATTAGGAACTGTCTGAGTATTTAATTGTTCCATATCAAACCACAGATATTTTGGTTTGCACGATTGAAGTGTATCTTACTGTTAAAGTTAGGAGCTCTATCATATTTTTTTCAGAGGACACTTTTTGTAAAAAATAAATAAATAAATAAAAGTGGTTCAATATTATAGAATATATTGCATTGATAAAGAAGTAAAGCAGTAGGCTGATTGGCACCTTTCAATATTTCTGAGATAAACCTTGATCTGATTTTATGCAGCAAATGGCCTGAGTCTGTCCCCTGCTGCTCCTTAGGTGTTAGCTCACTGCTTTTCCATGTTCCATTACTGAACTTCCTGCAATATTTCAAACTAATCCATTATCAAATGATGCTAAAAAAAAAGCGTTGTCAGCATACAACACAGATGTAAGTGTGTTACTAGTCAGGTCTTGTTACAATAAACCAGTTAGAAATAAAAGAAAATGTCATGTCAAGGTGAATTTCAACCATTGTGAGTCACTTCTTTCTAAGTGCATTGTACATTTTGTCTGTTAAAAACTACTGGTCTACTTTGCAAAATATTGGTTTTATACAAGTCACAGAAGATATAGTTTTTCAGTGCATGAAAGAAATGCTCATCCCTGAGCCCATATATCAGAGGACTCAGGCATTTTGGAGTAAGATAAAACAATACATAGTTAAAGAACCTTACATTGACAAATAAACTTAAATTAATCTGAAATACATGATTCTCTATGAATGGCGTACATAGCTGGATGAGACAGAGCAGCAGCTGGAAACCATGAAGAGTTACTGTTCTGAGACCTTTCCATGTTGACTTTTTATTGTCTCCAGATGCGGTTTTGGCCACTTTCATCATTTTGACGTAACAGAATGCAATGATGATAACCATAATGAAGAAGTAAATCTGTTGTACAGTTGACCATACGTGACCCTGCCATCTGTGCAAAATGTACATCTGCAGAGAGCATATCTTGTGTTGTTTGTACAAGCTTAGAGAGGCTGATGCAAAGAAAGAGGAAAAAAAAGCAATGCCGGGTAAAGAGCTGAGGCCATGAATGATAAGGATGCAATGCACATGAATGCGCTCAGAGCACAGCTCTGCATGATGCAGAGGCATGCAAATGGCAACATATCGCTCCAAGGTCATTGCTGTCAGAGTAACTGGTGTGACCATCGAATACAGAATCACCATCGCAGAAATATTAATACATAACCAAACTTGTATGGTAAAATTAAAATAGGCTAAGAGGTACAGAGTATTAGATATGAGTAATATCAAGCTATCAGACAGTAGTGTAACAGCAAATAAGATGTAGCGTGCAATTGTGTGGAAGGACTTCTTCTTGAAAAAGGTTAGGATGAGCAAAAAGTTAATGCTAAGAAACATTATGACCAGGAGCTGCACAGAAATCACCCGATCATTGATCTGTCTCATCTCACCATCAACCCATGAGCTGTTGTCCCCCATCAATTTTCTGGGCACATACACAAGTTGTTGAGTCACAGCCAAGTGTTAAATCACCATCCGTCAAAATACAAACTGATTCTCATCACAAAAACACTACATTTTCCTTGCAAAGGCACAGCACTGTGACATTCATTTCCAAAGACAGACGCCTGTTGGGCATTTGTTCTGAGCGAAGGCTCTGCATGAAGACTTTTTAGGAGTGACTCCCCTACAAGGAGAGTAACTGCTAATTAAAGTTTGCTCACCACAGTGTCGTCATCAACACCTGCTTGTCGTCTCAGTGGCTATCTGTGGACATATCTAGGTTGTGAGCAACCATTACTGTTGTGGCCCCTAACTGACCCTCATCCTAACCTGACATGGTAGCCACAGTGCAACTTTATGGTATATTTACTGATACATTATATTGATTCAGAGCTGGCCCAAGACTTTATGGGGCCCGAAGCAGAACTTGATTTGGTGCCTCTCACCTCCCCAGCTAGACACACCACCCTCCTCAGCACTGCCATTGTTAACTATATATTGACCAGGCTACATCGTTACTTCCGTTGTACATCTCACACAACCATAATTATGGCTTACTGGTGAGCTGGAAAATAACAAAATAAATCAGCAGACAATGCATTCACTGTCAACAAATTAACTATTTTAATATGAAATGTGCAAAAATGCAAAACAGTCAACTACAAATCAGTTGTTTCTGACAAAATAATGAATGTGGAGTATGTAAAATGTGAGTAAAATGCAAATGTAAAAAAAAGAATTCAACAATATGAAATAAATTAAATAGAAACATAAATAATGACGTAAAATTAGCTGGGTGAAATGTAAAACTGTGCAGAAATGATTGAACTGTTTGTTATTCTAAAATCTAACTTCGCAAGGAGTGATTGAAACAGATTAGCTCTTAACAGATTTAGGATCAAAGGCCATGTGTCATATTGTTTCAAATATGTGTGTAACAAAAGTAAAATATACATTAAAATACCATACATTCATTGTTCACTTCAATGGAGTTGCTCAGCCCTCTCAGTCTCATGTTACTGAATATAATATCTTTACTTAAATAATTTGGAAATAAAACACTCAGTCATTTCTGCATGCGGGAGAGAAACATCAGAGGACAATACAAGTCTCATATCTGTCTATTAAATATGTAACAGTACAATAAGCAGGTGTT
>CAEMYA010000019.1:6274-34826 GCA_903131615.1 Diplodus sargus
GAGAGAAAATATCGTTAGCATAAAAGGGACCTCGAGGTGAAATTCTACAACAATTTCACTACTACAACTGTATTCCTAATTCTATTTCAAACTGTTGCTTTCCACATATCGTATTTTCACATATGACATTGGCCTATCACAGATATGTATATTTCATTCATTTTTTCATTTATATAGGTCTAGCCCCCACACAAACATTAACTTCACAATTATTTGACTGTAGAGGATCATCAACAAAGAGACTTTGTTACTTCTTATTTAATATAGCTGTTTTTTTTATTTTGGTGTCGTCTCATGGTACTGCTTCTCAACTCAACCCGACCCAGTTGCACAAGCACTGCACCCCCTGACAGCATTTGTGAGGCAGCAATGGCTGACAATAACCATGGCTTGAACAGCCTGGCACCATCGCAGTCCATCCTTGTTTTCCCAAAACGTCACTTTGGCCAGACTGCATGTGCGTTCAACTCGGGCTGGTACTGTGGGAGACCATGGTTGGAGATCTCAGCAAAGCTAGATGCGTGTGTCTGTTTCCCCTGTCGCAAATTTGGTGCAAATAATGAATAAATGGCCTTGAAGTATGTTACCTTATTAAGTTATGGAGTAGACTGGATAGAGGGAAGACACTTTGGGTGGCAATTATTCATTGTATAATTGTATTTTACTTCTGCGTAATCTAGCCCCCCGGTCAGTAAAATAGTGTCTTACATAAAACTGGTCCGGTGCAGAAAAGGTTGGGGACCGCCTGTCTACATGTGTGATCCATTTGGTGTAGATGAGCAAACAATGAGCATTCTACGCGATGCGAATGCGCAATCTTGGTTATCTGGCATCCTCCGTTAATGTGGTCACATGCAGGCTTCTTTGTGAGGAGGGGCTCTGAGGGCAGGAATGCAGCGCTGCAGAGGAGGAGGGACGTGAAAGATGTACGTGTTCAAAGGCAAAAGATTTAGATACATTTCCTCTAGCTAGCTATCTAACGTTAGCTACAACCTGCTAAAGCTAGTGTTGGAGTGCATGTTAAAAGTAATGTGATAATGTGTGTTGTTAGTGTTGTGATTGAGTAATATGTAAATCTGAATGGGTTGCGTGTTTCCATACTGTAGATATAGATAAGGCGTTCCCAGACTCCACCGCCGAGTTTACTACCGTCAACGACGTACAAGTCATGGAGATGCGCCAGGACTTACAGCTCTTCTGTGTAAGTATTTAACTAGGCGGTGTAAGTTGTTAGCCACCAAGGTTATGACAGACATTTACCACTCCAACCATGAAATGTTTCCGGTTTGCCCGTTGCTACGATACGTATGCACATCCACAATACTGGATGTCGCAGCTCAGCCCCATGAAACGACAAAAGTCAATCCACTCAACTTTATAAAGCGCACTTCTACAAAATGCTATAAGTTAGCTACCAATTAATGTAACGCTGTCGCTGATGATGATAAATGACAGTTAAATATTGAACCTGTGTTTACAACAAACAGATTCTGACATGTAAATGTGACATCTGTGTGAATAAAAAGCCCAACATTTACGTGTACCTGACTGTGATCAATCGTTTTTATAAATAGACTGATTTTTTTTATAGTCAAAGTACCAATAATGACAGTCATGGAAACAAAAATAAACACAGTCTGCAAATCAAGATAAGAAACTGCAACTGGCAGTGAGCCTGCTTATAAATACATGGTGATATTATGAATTTTCTGCATATTTTTGACTTTGAATGGTAGCAGGTGTAACGCAAGCAATTTCCACTCAGGGATCAATAAAGTTATTCTGATTCATATAATGCAGTCGGATGTCCATTTACACGTCTGGATGTTGTCAATATAGACCCAGATTCAATATTTAACACTCATTTATCACAGGGTTAGGTTAGGCTTAGGGGTTACAGTGTTAATCAGCGTTACATACATTGGTAACTCTAAACACTAGAAAAATAGGTAAGTGGGTCGGTTGCCTACCTGTATACTGGAAATGTAAAGAGTACGTAACGTTAATTTATATTTGGGAAATGTTTGTATATTGTGTATGTTGCAGCATTCCTGCTTGGACAGCGTGGTGCTGCCTCAGCAGCGATACCAGCAGTGCCTCCGAATGGGGCAGAAGTGTATGCAGGTAACTGGGCAACTGGTGCGGAAGTCGCAGGCGGCCAGCAGGGAAGCGGCGCGGCTCAAGCGCACTGTAACCCTAACAGCAGAAAACCATTGACGACTTGAAGCTTCAGCTGGAAAAGCTTCAGCAGCAACTGTGTGAGTCAGCAGTACAAGCATACGTTAAGTCAGTGTGGGAAAAACTCAAACACTTCATCTAACAGTATGGTGATTGTGGCTAATTTTGGATAGTAGTGATGCAGAAATGCTGGTGGAGGTGGTTGAGGTTTAAGTTTTAAATGTGGTCGTTTGTTACATTTCAGGTGTGCCTTTATATGTGAGTGTTATTTATGTATAATCATTAATTTGCCTGTGTTTGTTATTTGTTGTAAGAGGGAAAGGTGTGGCGGAGGAAGCTGCAGAAAAATAAAATGATTGTTTGGGTTTTTTGTTGTGCAAGCAATAAATATTTGTGTTTGGATATGTGTTAGTTTCCTTTTCAATAAATCTTCTGTGGTGTTGAGGGTGTTAGAAATTGTTGTAAGTGTGCCATTACTTATTTGTGTGTTTCTAAAAGAAGGAACTTCATTTTTGTGATGTTGGACTGTTGCATGTGAGAGGTGGTTTGTTTTATAATTAAGTTAAATGTGTAGTCTGTACAACTATTTTTTGCTACAACTGTCATTATGATATGAGTAGAATAACATACAGATCAACTGTGAAAAATTCCACTGTCTGTGGCTGTAATTTGGTTTGCAAGATTCCGCCGCTTGAGTCAACACAACCAGTCAGAGTCAAGGTGAGTGTCTGAGAAGTGTTAATCATGCCTTTGCATATGCCACTGGTAGCCCCCTCCCTCACGCAGCGCGTATTCGGTACTGCCTCTCCCCCACGCAGCACATGTGCTGGGTACCGGTCGGCTGCCTGGTGGTTGGGTACAACTGCTTTACATATTGAATGTGAAGAAGACAGCACACTTTTCATACAAATAATATGTAGCACAATGTGCTTTACACAATAAAAACATGCAAAACAAAGCACAAGTAAAACCAAAAGCCATTTATTCACACACACTTTTGCATAAGTGAGGAAAAAAACATCATCACATTTACATGACATTTACAGGTTGTTTTCTCCACATCCTACACTACAATACCACATATAATTGATGGGGGTAATCTCTAGCAATACATAGTGGACACAGCCAGAGTTAGTTAGCCCTAAAAAAAGGCAGCTCCTGTACGGTTTTGCTCCATCGTCCGGCAACCCCCATGGACTCTGTTATCAGTGCAGCAAGACGTAGAACTGCCGGACAGCTGGAGCGCAGAGGAGACCCACACTAACTACAGAATCATGCTTGACCACAGTTATACGAATGTGATCTAAACACAAACAACGAGAAGTTTTCCCAACAGAAGAATTATAAGAAGTGCTTGGACTTGACTTTTTTCATACTTTTGTGCGTACATCAACACAGTGTGTTTGATTATGAAAATTAACTGGATGTTATGTTGTTGTTTCAGAATGTGATTTCTGTCTTTTCTGTGCTGAATCTGACTGAATTACTCCGCCATGCTCCAGCATCTGCCAAAAATTAAAGCCCTGTGTATCTGTTACGGAAGGGTCCTAAATGCCTGAGCTGAAAACAGAGTAGATACGCAACGCAGCGGAACCAGTGGACGTACACACGTGTACCTGGAATGTCTAGATAACAACAGAGTCCAGTGTCAGCTTTGGCATGAAGGAGTGGAGAACTTTGGCTTGCCATCAAGAGTAAGGTGTGATCATGGCACCGAAAACACAGAGGTTGCCAGATTTATAATCAATAGTAGAGGACTCGTCAGACTTGGCATCATCACAGGAAGTAGCGTACGTAGCCAGAGAATATAAAGGGCTGTGGGCTGAATTAAAATAGGGCTGTGGCATACTCCTACAGTGATCTATTCAGCTGTATGGAGGAGGAAGATATACTGGACTCCCTTTGTGAACCCTACTTAATCTGTCTACATTATATTGACCTCCCTCCTGTTCCAAGATCAGTCAGAGATTTCAGAGGATAGTGGAATACCCATTGGTTAGCTATGCAAGGAAGTTGCTGTACATTGCAGTTGTGGCACAGGGGCATTGTCAGTCACACTGGATTCAACAGGGCTGTACTAAGTATAGCAGGCAAGTCTGGACTAGGAGACACGGATGTCTGTTTGCTGGTCTGTTACGTCCCCGTAAGGGCCAGGGGATGAGGGGCAGGACAACCGAGCATAAGTAGGGAAAAGAAACAATGTGATTGTTAAGCTAGAAAATAGTTCATTTACACAAACGTGACACTGGTCAACAAAGATTTGTTTCCAAAACAAAATGTGCAGTCTGTAGCTCAGTCACTCTGGCTCCTGCACACCACAGCTGCCCAGCCCACTGGCACCAGCAACACTCCATATCACCCACTGAAATGGCAAGTAGGATCACTTGTGGACCTCCACACACTGGCAAGGAGGAGGGGGAGAACAAGGGCGACGCCTGAGTGAAAACACAACAGTACACGCCCACAACACCAGGGCTGTAACATGGTCTGAATGGTCCAATTTTGTATTTAATCAGCTGTAAGACATTAGGTAATTCTGCATCCGCATGAAGCATGGTTGCTGCAAAATTTTAAATTCCCCATCCCAACTCATTATATAGCCCTTCCTGATTTATTTTTTTCATCCCCAAAGTGGAAGTCACAAATGGCCTTTTTATTTCTTTTTTTTTTCCTCCAGACACGATTTTTGTGGAGTAAACAGTCTTTGGCCACTCATTACACTAGACATGGACTGTTAGATGGTTCCTTAAGACTTATCTAACCCAATTCATTATGTTGTACATAAGATAAGTGCCAGCCAGTATTGTTTCACTTCAGCTACACATACCTGTATCCCTAATATACACCACATCCATTACTCTCCCTTAACACAGATTTACCTTTTGATTTTGAATTCAAACTTAAGTGTTTCTAGGAATTATAGCAATTTTTTTTAAATAAGCTTATTACGTTTGTGATGTTATTTGACAGGGTTTCCGCAGAGTCTTAAAAAGTCTTAAATTTGATAATCTAAATTTTTAGGCCTAAAAAAGTCTTAAATACGTCCATATTTTGCATATAGGTCTGAAATTACATTTAGTCAGGTCTTAAATCTATACATTCATTTATCGCTTCCGTCATCGCCCTTTTTTTCTGATTGTTTGTTTGTAGGAAATGTGTTGGTGAGATTCACAGTCAGCTCTGTGTGTTTTTCTGTCTTAAGTATCCAGGAACGTAAGTGGTATTATGCTAACAGCGCGGTCGGAATTTATAGGCATATACTTCGCCAGTTCCGGAATGACTTTGACAGCGGAATCTACTCGAGGACTCTCAGATTGGGCACACGGTGTGAAAGCGATGGTGTTACACACAAAATTGGAAAAAACACCAGTGAGCTTCTTAAATTCTCCAGCTAAGTCACGCTCTCACACACTTCTGTATGCCTTTGTCACCAGTTTGCGGTCCAGTTTCATCCAGTTCTGCCTATACCCGAACTCTGCGCTGCCTTGCAGTCAAGAGACGTTCAAGTGGAGGTGCTTTCGATGTTGAACACTGTGTGTGTTTGTGTGTGTGTGTGTGTGTGTGTGCACACACCAGGGTTATTATAGTTAACTAAAATTTAATTCCTCTATAAAAACTAAACTTAAACTAATTAAACTAATTAAAACAAAATGTAACAGGGTTGAAAATATGAAGTTCGTCAAAATTTATTTATTTATTCTTTAAATCTTTTTTTTGTTTTGTTTAGTCAGCAAGTTATTGTGCTGCTGGCTTTTATTTTATTTTCATGCGAGGCTTTTTACCGGTATGTTATTTATTTTGACAGCTGGTGGTTGCTCAGCACCGGTAAAGTGTCAGCTCGCCCCCTGTATGTTTGTCTGCTGTGTGTGTGGTACGTACTGTCAACAGCTCTGTGTGTTTTTTTTTATTAATTGTCATTTTTTAACTGAAATTGAAGATAAAACTTGAGCAGATAACATTTCGTGTTTGATTTTGTCATTTTTTGTAATGGTTATTAAGTGTTGTCATCTTTAATTTTCGTTTGTTTTAGCCATTACTGCCGTAACGGTCAGCTGTTAACTGTTCATTCCTATATAGTTTAAGTTTATTTAGGTTTATTTATTGTAATTTGTGTAATGTATAGAGGCAGGAGGTGTGCTTGGTGTCTCCGTCAGTAACCATCAGCTGTTTCTCTGTTGTCAGGTATACACTTTTTTGTACAAAATGCCTCGGCATGTTTACGTATATAAACGCGTATGTGTTTGTATTTTCTTTTCTCTGTTTAAAATAGGTTCATGGTTGTTAAGAAATATGATAAATGGATTATTTTATTTTTTATATTTTTTTATATATATATACTGTGCATTGCCCCGTCTGTGTTTGTCCACTGTGTGTGTGGGGCAGGAGCTGTGCTTGGTGTCTCCGTCAGTAACCATCAGCTGTTTCTCTGTTGTCAGAATAAATTCCGTGAGCCTGACTGTAGCCTGTGTGTTGTCTCTACTGATCCGAACCGAACAAGAGGGTTACGTAAACTCAAATAAAAAAATAAACTTAAAAACTAATGAAAATTTTAAAACTATAATAACCCTGACACGTACTCATTCACTCCATTCTTAATTGTTTGAGCTGATCTTTGAATGGCAGTAAATGCGGTTATTGTTTTGAAAAAATGGTCTTAAAAAGTATTTTATTTGACGTGTTCAAACCTGCAGAAACCCTGATTTGAGCAGGATCAATATTCAATTTGCAAGCCAAATGAATGCACCTAAGAGCAATCACCAAACTATGGAAAATAGAGAAACTTTCACTCATTTCACTCATTTAGTTCACCGCATTTGAAACATATTGTTAGGGTGGGGTTTTTCTCTCGACCCAAATGCAGAGATCAGAGGCTGGAAATCAGGGTGGAAAAGAATTTATTTTGTGTCAGAGTGCGACAGAGACAGAGTACGGCAGGCTTGGGAGGTAAGCAGGTTGTCTGGGGACAGTGTGGAGGGAACTCAGGTAAGCCAGTGGAGCAGGAAGCAGAACGGAGAGGTGCTGAGGATCTGCACATGAGGCAAACAAAATACAAACGTGAGATAAAACATGGACAGGGAAACACTGGGCAAAATATGAGAGAAAACCATGAAACTTGAAATATACTGGGAAATGCTTAACACAATAGGGAGCAGCACTGATTTAATCACCATACGTAACGGAACAATTTGGCACCAAAGTGGAGATGAGACCAGAGTTAAATGGCAGAGGAGGGTAGGTTGATGATCTACAGGTGTGCACCTCAGTCTGATGTATGTGGAGAGGATTTTTTTCTTCATGTCATGGCATGAGGGAAGGTTGCTTTCCAGTAACATGGCCTCTTGTTCCAGCTGTACCACTGCATTTGAGGACTCCATGAGGGAATCACTCGCCATGAGGTCAAATCAATGGTCCACCTTTCAAAAACCATGAAGTGGTAAGGTAAGACTCTGGTCTGTGCTCCTCTGCCACCATGTACCTAAGGGCAGCACTTGTTGACTTGCTAAAGACATGCATCACCAAACTGACCTTCATGTTCTCAAAATGGCTAGGCTCCAGGACGTCTCTAGACAACTTGGGTGCCAGAGCTTTAGGGCCATGCCCTCTTGGTATGTTACCAGGCCTTTCAGAGGGCCAACAGACACCTCACTGGAGGGTAGCTTGTTCTTGTCCACCACATCTTGTGGTATGGTGATGACGAGACCATTGACCAAGGCACTCTTCAAGTTCTTTACCATGTGCCCAATGTCTAATAACAATGTCTTATTATTATGTCTTACTATGTTTGTTTCTAGTTGGAACCAATGCATCAATAAAAAGAACGAGTTAGTGGAGCGTAAGGAAATTACGTGATTGCTTAATTAGTCTCCCAGTTTCTCACATTTTTTGGCTTATGTACTCATGTTTAGTTTTGTTACGAACTCTCACTCTACCTTAGACAGCCAATCACCATCACTTATGCAGTTATCTCGCCCCTCCCTCACCAAAGCTGCAGATTCTGTGGCTGAGAGCTGAGTCAGATGACAACAGCTGCAATGAGTAGCTTCAGTTTGTAACGCGACACATTTAATTGTCAGTAACAGTAACAACGTTGTAACGATGGAAATGGCAATTAGTTAGATTACCCGTTACTGAAAAAAAGTAACGCCGGTAGTAACACCGTTTATTCTAACGCCGTTATTCCCATCACTGGTTATGACTTTCAAATCTGCAGTAATTTAAACCCCAAAAATGTTGTCAGCGTCTGCAGTTTGGCTTCTTCTATTTTGAAAAGTAGTTTTTTGGATGTATGTTGTGATGTTTTGGATGTGGGAAGTTCAGGAGAATGGGAGGGGAGTGGAGTAGATGGTCGAGACTGAGAGGCATTTGCTGACTGATCTAAATCTTCTGACTGCCCGGGCAATTCATCTGCATCACTGGGAAGCTGTAATAAAAGGATGAAATGGTATTATCTGGTATTGGTATATCTGCCTATGACATGATAAAATAAAAACTATCAAAAGAAAAAAGGCAATAATGATCAATTTAAAAAAAAAAAAAAAAACTACAGTAGCCTAATACAGCACTTACACTGGTCTCTGTAGCACGTTGGATGACATGTTTTCGGGAAGGACAGGCACTTGAGCATCCACTTTTTCTTTCTTGTCAAGGCCTTCTCTCCACTCCCACTAGGTTTGCTTTTCAGAAGTTTGGAGTACTGTGTCCTTAAAGATGTGGCTCTTGCACGTACTTCTTCCACTGCAATTATGAGAACCAACAAATAATGTTACTTCGTTTTCATTCTCTATCCTTGAAACACACACACACAGATAGCCTGTATTGTCCCATGGGGAAATTAGTTTTCACAATCTGTCACATTTGGATACAAAACTCCCCACACCCACACACACACACACAAACGAGCAAGACCAGCTGCTACCTAGCTATTAGCTACCTGGTAACTCCATGACACCAGCGATTTCTTGCCAACTCCTGTCCTTGTTGTACCAATTCTGATACGACTTGGCAGATATGTTGTATAAACATTTACGGGCTTCTCACTGCTCAACGAGCTGGTCCTCCATGTTAAATTATCAGGACAAATGGACTCTTAACACACCACAGACCACAGGATAATCGTATAGGATAATCTTGTAAGACAGGAGATAACTTCCGTGGTCAGGAAGGGGTAAAATGGGAGCAAAATCAGCCCGACTATTGTTATGTGTACCCCCCTCAAGACAGTGGTTCCCAACCTGGGGTCCGGGCCCCCCCTAGGGCGGCGCCAGAGATCGCAGGGGTGCGCACAATGCCTCAGTGAGTCTCGGTCCGACTTATGTGTTGGAGAGAACTTCAACACCACAGACCACAGACTATATACCGGACTTATACTTACTTACTAATAATGTACAGCACGCTTTTTCGCTAACATTGCCATCACGTTTGCTGCAGAAAGAAATGATAAAAACAAGCTTCTCTCATGAAAGTGTCCACAAGCAGGAAGTGTTTTCAAGCAAAAAAAACACGTTCCTATTGGTCGAAAAAGACACCTCACCAACCAATCACAAAATTATATGGAAAACCACGTGATTTGATTGCTGAGGAACAGGCGTTAACAGTGATTTTAAGTCCAAAATAGTTTAGTGAAATATTATGGTAAAATATATATAAAATATGGCAAAAATAAAAGGTTGGGAACCACCAGACCATGTTTTCACTGTTAGGATATCTACAGTTCACCTACTTATATATCTTATAGAGTGTGCACACAGAATGTGCACACAGCTTAGTGGCTAAGAAACACTGGCACATTTAATTATTTACTATCAATCTACCACTGAAAATCAGATGAAACCACTCCACTGAGACTGCCCTGTACAACAAAACTCAAGCTAAATGTTGTTTAAAGCTCCAAATGGATCACAAATAAACACTTATATGTTCTAGAAGCAGAACCGCTGTGTAACGGCCACAACCACATTTAGTTTCTGTGGGAATTTCACTGTGCTTAATGGATGACTGCATCAGAGTATTATCCAGCAGCTCCAGTAATTAAAATGATTTTAATCACTTAAATTAGTATCTGGGCTTTTCCCAAGATAACACTATCACGCAAATGGTTTATATATATTACACATATTTGTCTACAGAATGTGCCAAGCATGCAGAACAAGAGGAGAAATAGCAGCCCGACACCTTTGAGGGATATAGATAAGCACAATGAAGAAGAAGGACCACAACACCTCACTTCATCATAACACAATAAATACAGGATTTACAACAACACACAGAAACATCCTGTCACACATGTTAATGAGACATTAATGAACAGATTAAATCATTCAGACTGATGATCATCTGTTACCATTAAAGCTCCACAAAGGTCCAGTGTTGTCTCTCTCACAACATTGAGCATTGTTTTATTATTTCGAGTGGAGGATATAAATTTCCCTGACGCAGCTTGATCACTGAGCATTTGGTGGCTAACAAGGCTGTTAAGAGTGGGTCAGCTCAATCTTCCATTTCCCTCTTAGTGAAAGATCTTCTTAAGCTAAGAGCGACTCTGGGAAACACATGCTTCTTTCACAGCGTTCTTAAGAGCGCTCCTAAGAAGATCTTAGCACTGAAGAGCTTCTTAACAAATCTGGGAAACGCAGCCATTGTCGGTTTTGGACGAGACTTGGTTGGACCTCGAGTTGGTGGGACAATTTTGAGATTCAATTGGTTGTTGTTGAAAAAGTCGAGAGAATTTACACATGTCGAGGGCAAGCTGTTGAGCTGCTATGCCCACACATTGAATGACAGACAACTTTAATGAGACTGACTGTCAGTGTTGTCTAAAAACTTGGCTGCACACTCTACTATTTAGCAGAAGAGGAGAAATTACGAAGACTGCAAATTTCTTTCTCTCTAGACAGATGGTGTCGGAAATAGTAGGGCAGGTGTGTGAGGAACTTACAGTCCACTTGGGCCCTGTGTGTATATACAGTTACCTTTCACAGAGTCCAAAGTAGAAGAACTGACAGCAGGTTTCAACCAAGCCCATGGCATCCCTCAGTGCATCAGTGCCTTGGATGGGACGCGTGGAAATAAAGCAGCCATCCACAAATTCCACAGACTACGTGAACAGAAAGGGGAGGTCTCTCAACATACAAGCCATCCGTGATTACAGGTAGTCATTTGTTGATGTGACAGTTATATGGCCGGGTAGCGTCCATGATGAAATTGCATACTGAACGCATATTTGAATAATGTAACGATCCCCTCCACAATAAAATAAATTCTACATCACCAGGAGTGTACAGGATGAACAATCTGCCAACTTTCTCTATGCTGTTGAATGACAGATCTGTAAGTGACACATTCAGAATCACTGGTTGGATATTTTAAGACATTGTCCACAAAATAATACCTGCACAATTATGACAACATAGCACGAGCACAATTTAAATACAAAGTGTCTTACTGAGCCGTGTCCCATTAACCAGAAGATCGAAGCCCTCAGTCTTCACTGTGAGGTTGTTGTCCAAACTTCACCTGGCCAAGGATCTGAAATCAAATAATTGGTCAATCCATAGGATGTCTGCAAATGGCAACCTCTCCAATACTGTATTCCAGTCGTAGTTTAAGGATTTTATTGAAGTGGTATTCTCTGCCTTTGCAGTACGCCCAGCCTGATCCTGAGGAAGTTGCTCCACTGCTGCCTTCTTTAGAATCTCCTTGTGCATCAAATGGGCTTAGATCAACCCACAAACTCAATCATCATGCTGTTAGTGGGTTGGAGGTCATGTTGTCACTAGGGATGCGCATCGTTAACCGGTTTCGTTTGGGAACCGGTTCTGAGTCAAATGATTCTTTGGAATCGCTAACAAAAACCCTTTACGATTCCGCCACTGTAAACAAATGTACCCAACTCGCAAATTGCGATAACGTCACACACACAAGCTGCTGCAGAGCACCGGTGAGCTGAGCTGCTTCATGCGATGCGTTGTTTATTTTCAGCAGTGAATAATTAAGATTTATATGAAAAAAACAGGTTATATTCTTTTCTGTACTCATGTACTACTTGTTTTTCAGCCTATTTGGGAATCGATAAGAGAATCAATAAAAAAACGGATCGATAAACAGGATTCAATAAAGCATAAGAATTACTAAATCCTTATCAATATACATCCCTAGTTGTCACGCTGCTCAAGGAATTATGTAGATCTGTATATTTTTAATTTTGTAATTTAGAGCTTGGTTTGTTCAGTCAAAAATATTGGTATTGTTGATCCAGGGGAGATAAAGGTTGGTTACGTTACTCTACAGCATGGGTCTCATGCGGTCCGCTAGAAAATAATCTTTAGTACTACCATACTCTCTCTCTCTCTCTCTCTCTCTCTCTCACACACACACACACACACACACAAATTACAACTGCAGTAAAGAATCTTTATCTTTTATCTTCATCCAAAACTAAATTTAGCCCTGTGTCCTGGCTTGAAAAGTTACAGATATCATTAGCTAACGTAGCGCTACTTCTCCACCAACATCCACTGTGTGAACTTCGCAGTCTCGGTCTGCTTTCTGTGTGACTACGGTGAAGCAGACCCAGTACGGTGCTCTCTCTACGACTAGGTTAAAAAAACTTGGGTTAAGAAACAGCAAAGGAGTAACTACTTACCTATTAAGTTAAGTGCAATTCCGGGAGCAGAACTGTCTGTCACAATGAAAAGCTGAGCTGCTTTAAAGGAAGAATAAAGAGTGGAGAGTCTTATGGTGCGTTTGGACCAAACATTAAGAGGCAACTTGAGTGCAAAGAGCAGAGACAAGCTCTCCAATATTGTCAATATTGCAGAGAAGGTGATTGACAAGTCACAAAAACATCTTTGCAATATAATTGTCAGTGCTAAGTAGAAAGCAAAACATATGAGTACAGATATCTCACACCCACTGCACTCAGAGTGCTCCCATCTGGCTGTCAATTTAGGGTCCCAAGCACCAGCTGGAACATATATAAGAAGTCTTATTCTTCATGCTATGCAGACATTGAACACGGAATGATTTCATCAGCCAACATTTGCTGTTACCTCTGATACAATAATATAACCCTGATGAGGGCCAGTACCCAGGGGGGAAAAATCTTGACCTCGAAGGAAAGCAATCCTGAAAAAATGATGCGTCAAAGCGAGGCTGCTCGGCAGCAGCCAACAGACACTGCAGAAGTGCTTGACTCTCTGGAGCTGCAGTTTGGTGTCCGTCTATAGCTTGGCCTGCCCTGCCATCTAGTGGTTGTAGACAAAAGGAAAATGTGTACAAAGGCAGAACTCAAACTGTGTTAATAATTAGCCGGGCTTAATGAGCCTCACATAGAGCAGGTTGGTGTCTCAGGAGGGTTTTGAAGAGTCTGGATTAAATCAAGGTTATTTGAAGTGCATGTAGGTGTCTTCCAAGGAGCCTGTACTGTTTATCAGTTACAACAATTTCATAGCTAAAGTCTCCCTGTAAGTCTAGTATATAACCATCAGTAAAAAAAAAAAAAAAAGCATGTTAAATATATTGTTTATTTTGATAATGCCATTCCATTCTTTATTAATTTGTTTAGATTTAAGCCATCAATATGCTGTTCATATCATGACTGCATAACATGACATATGGATGACAGAATTCATATCATTAATCATTTAAATTGGCATTTATTATTTATACATATTTCCAAACTATTTGTAAATCAGAGCAGTTCCTCCAGTTTATTCTGAATATCTTGGTAAAAGGCCTTTTACCTCGGCTATCTAACGTGATCAAATATTCAGTAATGACTAACCAAATGATTTGTAACCCATAAATAAATAAATTCAAGTGGGCCCGTGTGGAAGAGCTTTCTCTGCTTTTCGTTGATGATCACAGATGGCATCATGGTTACAGTCGGCAGCAACGAGGCGACTGCCCGTAGCAGATCTGCCATTGTTAGAGCATCCAAGCGGGAAATACTTCATCACTTTCATCATCCATCATCGCTGGGTTCATTTGATACCCAGTGTGGAGAACACACTTGACCTGGGTCAAACAACTTTCTGTCCAGTAGGGACGAGGACATTGACCCAAAGCCATGTATATCAAACATTTAGATTTGTGAAGCTTAGTGTTGTCCCACGAAGGACACGGTAATGCTCGGCTGTAATCAGCCGACAGGACAGCCTGTTGATTCAATCACTGCTGCCGATCAGTCACACACCAATCACAGCCATTCTCACCTCAAGGCTTGATTAAGGCTCCCTCCTCACTCATAACTGCTACTCAAATGCTGCCACAGGCTGCCGCCACCTTTTTAAGCCAAGTCCTATCGGTCCTCAAGGTCAAGATAAAACCGCATTCATTGTCTTGCTCAGGGCTCATTCTTCTTTCTGCGTCGCTATCTCTGTTTTGTCTGAGCATGGTGCTCGGTCAATTCAGGGATTAAGAGTGGAGCCATAAGCACAAAGCGGGACTGTTTTCCATCTGTCGCAATAAATGGTTTAACCTATGACGAGAGTGTTCCAGACTGAATTATTATTATTGTCAAATACCAGGCTGAAAAATACAAGAACAATCAGTCTGGAGCATATAGCAGTGGTAAGTCAGTGTAAGACTTAATGTTTTTTTAATGACATACTGTAAGTTAGTACAGAGTCTGCACAGTGCGTATGCTGTCAAAATGTTAATTAAAAGTTCCACTTATTTTTTTGCTGCAAGCTAGCCAGCCAGATGGAACTGTTCTCGCCTAGTAGAGGTGGTGAACGTTTGAAAGGTTATTATAAGAATTAAAGATGGACATATTTTTAACATTGTTGACAGACTTTAAGCCTGAATCTCAGCTTCTTTCTCAAGAACATCAAGAACTGAAGCTCACCTTTGGAACCTCAGCCTGGTTAATCACCTGCTCACCGCTAGCAACCAACTCTGCCATGAGGGAAGGACCTTTCCTGTACACTGTAACGGCAACAACAAAGAAAATAGAGAAACACAAGGCTAATAAACAGTATAGAGCTCAACATGGTCATGAGGCGTGGTTTCCACATGTAAAGCCTCCAATATATCTGCAAATCTTTTATATTAAACCAAGACATTTTCAGTGATGGCAGAAGGAGCAAAACACAGACACCAGCTATAAGGGCGCTTATGTGTAATTATGAACTCTTATATTTCTGATATTGCATTCCATGTAGCTTGTTTTGTGTCGTCACACTAAATGGATGAATTTCACTAGAAAAAAGTTGCCATGTGGGGGAAAAAAAAGTAACCCAACCTCATGTTACTATCCTTCTGAGTCAGAGTGTCTCAGAAGGGGACGTTTCAAAATTAAAATGTCTGAAACAAGCTCGTTGTTGTATATTTTGTTGAAATCTGCAATTTCTTTTAAGGTAATGGTGCCTTTCATTTGGTGGCCTGTCGCCTTTACTTCAGAGAGTCTCAGGGTGAGGAAGGAAGTTGGCGAAAGTGACTAAACCTGAATAGCCGGAAAGCCTGTATAAAACATTTATTCCATTGCCTTGTCCATAATTCGCAGGGATAGATTATCATCAGCAACGGTGTTTTGTTTTTTTTATCATTGAAGACATATTGTGCGTTTAAGCTGTGAATAGTCTCGCATAGCGGACCTATGTCTTTCAACCAATCACAATCGGCTTGGTCAGACCCTGGCATTAAAAATGGCTACGTCCTTACATCTGTGTCGTTAGCAATACTCTTATTGGCATTAGAGTAATGTGCCAATTTCAGAGTGTAGGTTGCTAGCCTTTAGGTTGTTATTGTTGTTTTATGTAGCAAATGGAGATTTGGAAAACAGTACACACAGAAAGTGGAATGGTTAGTGTAGGAATAGGCGCCCAATGACAGGCTTTATACCAACAGTCTACATCTGGTAAGTAAGACTAAGCTGTGGATAGAATACATCATAGACTTTGCAGGGGCATGACATATAGCTCAGGGACACCTGCCAACATTTCTAAAACAAGTAGTCCCATGTACAGCAGGCCTGACATAGTTTATGACTTCCAAGGTCTGAATTCTCCTGACCTCTCCTGTCTCGGTCTCTGCTGAGAGACAGTTTTGGACTCACCGACCCACTCGGGCTGCATGTGGACTCTGTTGAAATGTGATGTTAGAATTCCCTGCAGGATAACTGTCCTCACTCTCAGTGACAAGGAAAGGACATGAAGATGGATGGATTCGGTGCTGCACAAATTCGGCAGTGTTTTGCTGTGCTTGCGCTGCATTTACATTTGAATTTAGGTCTCCACAATATGTTACAGCTGGAGGAGCACAACACACATTTGCATGTAACAACTGTTCCAATTTTGTCTGAATTATGCAACAGTCCACACACAGTATAACACTGAAAAGTGTTTTGTATAGGGATGTCTTTTTCTTGAGGCTCATTGGGTTTCCTTCAAGCGAAGGCATTTCAGTTTTCGAGGCACAGCAATGTATTTTTCAAACACTTGAAAATTCAGATAGCATAAAATAATGGCACATCGCTCCTCCAAGCACACAGTGTACAGTAGCAACAAACATTTACAATCTATCAGTCTGTAAATGTTTGACAACTGCGGGGTGGCTCATGAATTATTCAGAAAACATCAAGACTGCTGAGTAAAAGTGCATGTAACCAGATTTAATAACAGCACAGAGGAGCAGTTGTTGTTCAGCTCTGCAAACCCACAGGAAACTGTCATGTTGATCAAGCTAATAGCGCGTTCTAATTAAGCCTTGTCAGCCTGAGGAAAACATCAGATGATACATCCGTGTGATGAAGGGAGCCAGCGCAGATGACCAAACGTCATGTGAATACAACTTTACCTCATTCATAAACATATCAGATACGTTCCCATCGGTATTGCTGGTGGTTTAACAATGAAGACACAAATTCCCATGCTACCATGCTTCTTTTAAGATGTCATCAAACTGCATCTTGTTTGCATTGATATGAATGACAGACTCTTAGCAGCAGAAATTCCATACTGTGTGTTTAAATATCATGCTGCAACAGCATGTAGAATCTTTTCATCTGACGTCTATGTACCAAGTCTCAGGACGATAACTGTCCTAAAGAGGCAATCATTTACAAAAAATACAGCCTTTTCCCTTAGGAAAAAAACAAAACAAAGCCCATTTTGAAGTCCCTGGTGCCAATACTGTGAGGCTGAGCTCCCAGTAAGTGTAGTTTGATGTTGCAGTCAAAACTCCACTGACAAGAGATCCCACAGACGACATCTAAAGAGCTTCTTTAACATACAAACTGCACATTTGTATATATTATTCATGATTCTGCTGCTATTCTCTCTTTTGATAAGTGTGTCTATATGCATATGTGCATGTTAGCTTCACAAAAGCAATACGATGGAGTAACCAACTGCATTGCCATTCCACCTACTGGATTCTAACTCTCACATCTAAAACGCCGTATTTATCCACTGTTCACAATAAATATAAATCCAACTGCGTGATAACCCCAAGAAATGTAATAGAATAGAAATAGAATTCATTTTCTGGTCTGAAATTGTTTTTGTTTTGTTTTTTTGTTCCACAAACTAACAAATGATTAAGATCAAATGGCTATTATGCAGATAACATGATAAAATTTACCAGCCCACTCAACTTCACAATCAAAGCATGAGACATTTAGTAAGTGTAGGTGAAATTTCCTCATTTCATTCTGTCAGCAGGGTATAAACGTTCAATGTTATGATTAGGAATTTTATATTAGACCAAATAAAGCAGATGATGCGCTGAGGTGAATTCCTTTTAGATGTTTTTTTTTCTATTTGTTCAAGGTGAGCAGCATTAAATACTTACATATTGAACTGAGCTGATTAAAAAAAAGCATGGATTCAAGTTGCAGCTCATTCACCACCAAAGTCCTTGGATGATGAGTAAAAAGCAACCACTGTCTATTGCTGTGAGTCCTACATGCCCCGGACTGTATGATGTTTTTAAGACATGCCAGGGAGCGACTCTCTCCTGCCTCCAGTTCAGCACCTCGGACAGCAGAACTGCAGCGGCAGAGCGCAGAGCTCAGCTCACAGCTGTACAGACAGCTGCACACATTAGCAATTAAACTATGTTTTCTTCACACATACCTGATAGACAGTCTGCATTCCTCACATTTAATATGAAGAATTATCTAGAAGAGCCACAAGGTCTGGGGTGACACGTATCACAATAATTTTACTGAAAACCGTCCCCGTGAAACAGTATCAACCCTGCAAAAAGGGAGTCTAATTAAGTGCTTAAATCCAGGGTTTTCCACCAGTGAATAAGGTTGCTTGCCTGATGCTGTAAATACCCCTTTAGCGCTAGTATTGCTTTAGCATGAGTTGAATTTTGTGGAAGCTTAGCTCTAAATGAGGATGGAAGAGTTGATTGTGTTGACGTGTAGTTTTCCCAATTACGCGTACTTCTTCATGGTGTCCTCCAGCTTGACTGTTTCATTTCACTCTCACCATTTTTACAACTTAAAAAAGATTTAAAAGCCTGTAAACTACCTGCTCAGGTTTTCCTAAACATAGTGGCGCATTTAGCAGCTAAAGCTGGTAGAGAGGAAATATGGAGGTAAAAAATGTTTAGTTTTACATTCAGTTTGGATATACCTTCAAAACAAAAAAGGTTCTTTTAAATTAACGATGGTGTTGCTCCCCTATGAACAAATGGTTTCTGCAAAAGGTGATGGTGTTGTTAATATTGTTCAAGCTGCCCTTAAATGGACAAAATACTTGCTGTTGCAGGTTAGGTTGATGTCTCAATAAAAATCAGCAGATTGTAAAATAATGAACAAAGTATTTCATTTTTATGCAGTCATAAAAGTTTTATAGTGGATAGACATATTATGTGATTCCAGCGATTGCTTATGTATGCATGAGCTCTTCTAAACGCCAAGTTTAGAAGTTCTGTAAACCCAAGAGGACTGGAGAATTGTAGAAAGTTGTGTCTACTCCTCCGCCATTCAATATCAAAAATAGGATGACAGCGTTCTTCTGGTCACGGTCCAGCAACATGCAGGTGGAGCTAGTGATCTGCATCATTTCAAATTCTTGCCAAAATCCTGGCGGTTGATAACCAAAACGTCTTTGCATATTTATTACAGTCTGGCTTTCTGCCACTGCCTCTCTTTTCCATGAACAACCAGCAATTTATTATCCAGCTTGCTGAGCATGTGATTGGCTGTCAACTACTCTCCAATGGCTGTCAACTACTCTTCAAAAAATAGCTTCACAGCGTCAAAAGAAAAGAAAAAGCCCAGATAGAACTGTTATCAACTCACCTCTTCTAGGCAACCAAAACCTCCCTCTGGCAGATGGAATTCCTGCATGAATGTCATGGCGATGCCGGCACCACCTGCCTTCGCACTTCACTCCTGCCCCTGGCTCTATGTGTTCTTTGTCTTTGTGTGTATGGTGTTTATTCAACAGGCTCGCCGGATCCAGAGAGCTTTTTCGCGTTGCCTCTTCATGTGATTGACTGTGTCACCTGCCACCTGCCAGCACAGCTGCTCTGAATTTTCTTTATTAATGCTCTCTGTCCATGGAGAGGTTTTTGTGGCAGTTTGATCGTCTGTGATGCCGGAGTTGTCCATGTTGTCAAGTCTGTTGTTCACAGCCCCGTTGTTGTTGTTGTTGTTGTTGTTTTTGGATATGCCTGGCAGTATTTTTACAGTGCATCTCAAGTTCACGCCTGGATTCACACTAAAAGTATGTTTGTAAATCCACATTAAATCCTGAATATAAATGTTGCTTTGGTCAAAGTTCCTCAGCCTGGTAGATCTCATTTGCCTCACGTAGCAGACAAAGTACCAGAACAGCCGGCACTCGTGGGAAGCGATACATTATTCGACGGCCAACACACCTCTTTCTTTCCAGACAAATACAATATGGCTGTCGGTAAAATAATAAGGCAACAAAGGGAGGAGAAAGAGGAGATAAACCCAGACAGGAAAAGGCCGAAATCGATTGAGGACGGACAGACAGAGGGGGAGGCCGAACAATCCTCGCCAGCAGCTAGGAAACTGATTATGTGACAGGTGGTGAGGCCTTGACATAAGGCTTAGATATGCCTCTGTAATATTCTCTCTTCCCTGCGATCCAATCATCCCTTTCTCTTCTTTCTTCTCAGTGTGGCTTGAGGCAAAACGCGGTGAAAGAAAAGGCCGAGACCCCACCACTTCATTATTTACAAGCAAAGGGGATGTGTTGGAGGCAGTACTGATCTGCTCATCACTTTATCTGTCTCACCAAATGAATTTCATTAAAAGGGTACGACTGTACGGTTAGGGGATTTAACTTGTTACGTATAACAGGTAATACAACCTGACAAACTTTTACAGTGTTTATGTGGAGCCAGTTTGAGGTTCCAGGGTGTATTTTTCTGAACACCACATCAGCATTAATCAGTTTTGATGCTGAGCTCTGGAGATGCAGCAACACTGATGACCCCTCGTGTATAATCAATGATCGTACAGCCAGAGAGGTTTGAAACAAGCAGCGAGTTTAACCCAAAACCTAAATCATCCACTTTAAACTGAAACTGAACACACTTAATATTAATCTTACGACCACTGCATTGTAGCATTGCATGCACATACAGCCATGGTAAAAATGTCAGCACTGAGCCACGAAGAACCACTGCAAACAAAATGTATTCTTGGATGATTTACAAGGCACTGTATCTAATCATTTTAGCATTCTTTCATTAAAGAAAAAGTGACTTGGCAGATAATTTGGGGTTAATTGTCTCTTGTATGCAGGGTTTTCTTTCTTTCATATCAATTATCTGATCATCCTGAAAGCTCTGCAATTTCACTCGGTTCAACAAGCCAACCTGAATTTCATTCCCAGTCTGTGAGATAAAGACCCATGTTTCTATTCCTGTTGACAGAACAATTTTCTCAACTGTCATTCCATTTCACGTGACTCTTATCTCATCCAATCTGTCCTACTTTTACCATCTAATGAGCAGGGGAACAGTAACATGCACATCAGACAGGTTTATCAACACATTTTACAGCAGTATGCAGCTGAATTAAATGCCACTCTGAATTACATGCTGGTTAAATGTTCTCTCCAAAATAAAATGTTGACAACGTACATTTATGGGTACGGGTATGGAGAAACTTTGCTTTGTTGTGACAATTGCTGTGCTTGTGGTCTGGTTAGGTTTAGGCAAACGACCACTCGGTTAGGCTTAGGCTTAGGCTTAGGGTTAGGGTTAGGCTTACCTGGTTCTGTTGACACAAATACGGCTAGAAAATCCACCAACATCTTTTTAAAAATGTCAGTTGGTTTCATGCTTACAAATAGTGAAATGCAATCTCAAACAGTGGTCTGTGGATTGGCAGTGCCGCGATCTCCTCCACATCCCAACACAAGGATCTGTGCGTGTACATGTAATACGAAAATGATGTGACATGTATTGTGGAAATGTCATTATGATACGTATGAAACGAACAAATTTGAACATGTCTGTGGTTTTATTCTGGGTGCGTGGGTGGTTTTCATTAGGTTCAAAATTAAGAGTGCTCCAATTCCTTTTTTCTCTTTGAAAGTTATACACATATATTTTGGCTTTCACGAGTTCACGAAGAGTTCATTTTCTAACCTGGACAGTTCCATCTGTTCTCCATCTCCAGATGCATGATTCATTCAACATACCGTAGATACAAAACAAGTGAAGTTGAGTGGAGTGAAGCTGGTATGTGGGTTTGAATGAGATTTATTACTTTCACCGTCTCCCTCACGCTCAAACACATGCAATACCTTCGTCCTTGGTGCTGTGAGTTTCTGATACGATGCCTCAAGCTAAAGGAGGTGGAAGCAAAGCACAGCACATCTTGAGAATTAGTATGTTCGAGTTCTCCCTTCCCATGGTTTCCTGTATACGGTACATTTTGGTGTTTCAGAGATATGACCGGTGAACTGATCCTCCAGGCTGTTTCTCACTGTTGGTCCCTAAGTGAACATCAGAGAAACTGTTGATGAGTTTCTTTCTATGTCCCCGTCTTTTCTCACCAAAGATAGGTGAAGCAATATTCCTCATGACATACCTCAACATAAATTAAATCTCTGCACTCCACCGATGTCTTTTAATTCATTTAGTACCATGGACTGTTGACTCACCACTTATTTGGAGATTAAAGGTACAGTTTGTAAGATAGAATTTTAGTTTCAAATATTCAAAAAGGTGAACTAACATTCAACAGAAATTGAGGAAACAATAGTGTTGCAGGGATGTCTCCTAAAGTTGCTGCTCACCCCGCCCAGTCTGTCTTGTATACCACTTTGTACTGCAAGAGGCAATAGTCTGATAGCCACATAGTATGAGCTGGGAGATGTCAAATGTTTGCTTCTCAGTCTAATAAGTAAACTAAATAAACTAAAAAAATGTTAAGAAAGGAAATGTTTTGCAGCTTTTTTCACTTCTATACAGAAAAAAACAACTGTGCACCATCTGAAGTCAATTTTGTCACTGTTACCCAACTGAGACGAGCTTAATCACCATTTTAGCTCATTAAAAACACACCTTACACTTCAAAATCAACATGAACGTTATTATTATTACGTTTTATAATGAGATAAAAATTTCCAGGAATAATTAAGTAAGATGTGAAAATATTCCAGCACTGCATGCCGTGTTGGTCCAACTCTCTCTGCCCCCTCATTCCGTTCCGAAAGAAATACTATTCTGAGACGCATTTTTTTTAGCCATTCCTACTAAACTAAGTTTACTAACTTCATCTGATGCTTGATCAAACTTTCAATTGTTTTCCTGAGCCACTCTCCTTCTCTGAACCTCTCCGTCGCAGTGCTGAATCTTTTTTTCATCACCTTGTTTTTTCTATTCTTTCTCTTTCCCGTGCTCCATTGATTCTCTCCCAGATGGATACTTTGACCTCTGACTCAGGGGGTTAACAACATCTAAAGAACTCAAGCAACCTCATCGGAAAACAACACTGCCATCAAACGAGTGCTCTTCTCTCCTTTCTGTTGTCCCCCTCAGCTCTGTCACTGTATTTTATTTGCTTACAGCTATATAATTGTAGCATGTTGAAATTGGAAATTGGAAAATGTGTTTATTGAGGTTGAATATGGTGAATTGACTCACCCCCATCCTGATAAGGTGCTTTGAGAAACTGGTTCTTAAGCACAATCAAAGATTACATCCCTGCCAGCCTGCACCCTCACCAGTAGGCTTTCAGAACCAACAGATGGGCAGAGGATGCCATATATAACTGCCCTCCACTCAGTCTTCACACAGATTGAAAATACCAGAAGAGATTTCAGGATGCTGTTTGTTGACTTCAGCTCAGCAGTCAGTACATTCACATCCATGAATGTCCAAAACTTTGGACTCTGGTCTTGAGTACAACTAACTGCAAATGGATATGTGACCTCCTCACAAATAGACCAAACAGTGACTGGATTGGCAGTCACACATCCTATATGTTAGTACTCAACACTACAGATGGATGACACGTGGATGACACCACCATCATCATTTTTAGCTCGTCATCTTCTCGTCTTAGTCATGGAAAAAGGTTGTTGACAATTTGTTATAGTTTAAGTTAAAGAAATTAACAACGCTTGGTGCCCGCTGAGAATCAGTGATAGCGGTCAAATGAGATGTCTGCACAGAGCCCAAATGATACTAAAAGACAACACCCAACCAGGGTTTGTTCTGGCAAAAGATACAGAAGTATCCGCTGCTTTACACCTGACTATGAAGCAGCTTCTTTCCTCAGGTTGTGAGTCTCAACAATTCATCCTCCACACTTTATTAATTTCTCCTGTTATGTAGCATAAAGGGACTGAACTCAGTTTCATTTCACAGCCCCAGTGTTATAGAATAACAAAAAAATGACTATTACTATTGTCACTCTTGATTTGAATACATTTCCTTTAAAGTGGTTCATTGAATTAATTAATCTCTTGATAGAAGTTGGGACTGTCCCATACACATTTAGAGTGATTATGACATTGCAAATTAAACTGGAAACCCACTGTGTACTGTCCCACAGCGTTTCCCCTTTTAGTGTGCTTTCAGCAGGCCCACGGAGGAGACAGTGAGCCAGCTCCACAGCTCAGGGCTATTATGGGATGGCTGCTCTATAAGCGATCCCAAGTAAGGTGGGAACATTTTGGCTCGGGCCATGTAATGGCCGTCCAAAGTGATTTCTCAGAAACAGCATTGTGCATTCGGCCTACAAACTAGGGAGCTTGATTGGCCGTATTCAGCTCCATAGTTGGCTACCTGTCTGCCCTGCTGGGAAATGGGTTTCTGCCTTCTTTCGCTCTCTCTCTCCGTCTCTCTTTCATTTGTTCCCCATCTCGGTCGTCAGTGTATTACCTTTTGGCTTCAGTTAGTGAATCGTAGGGTAGAGAATGAGAGGGCTATCAGTGAAAAGATGAATATACACTCAGTTATGTTTCCTGTTCCTACAACAAAAGCATAATTCGGACTCTGTTCCCGTCAAGAGTTCACTGCCGCTGCTTTAGATTGAGTTTGAGTGATTATTGCCATAAGGTAAAACGGTGTATAAATCGGACTGGTTTTTAAAGCCATTAATTTTATAGAAAACGTTTTTCGATTTAAGTTTATTCCAGTATAGTAGTAATAGTATTATGTTGGTTATTAATGCTGATAGAATCTGACTCTGGTTTCTGTGGGTGTCATAATTAGCATCCTGCATTACAGATACATGGATCATATATGGATGGTGTGCATATGTCAGGAGCTTGGGTATCATAAACATGATAACAATATGAACTAAGTATTATAGCACCATATCTGTGGTTGGTCTGTTGGTTCTAAACAGGTACAAGTGCATTAACCTTATCAAGGGTACAATTTACAAATTAAAGCATCGAAATTGTCTAACAAGAGACGGGGACAAGTAGAGAGAGAGTTGAACACAGACAAGACTTAAGACTCATACAGTCTACAGAAGATTTCTATAGTGTGAAGATGTCACAGACCTTTTGTGGGTACCATTAAGCACATGGTCGCACATGAACAAAATAATTAAATTAAATCAAAAGCTTTCAGCTACATTCGGCCTTGGCAGAAGAAATATAGTGTCTAGATTGGCACAGGCATTTGTAAAGACATCTATCAAAGCTACAGGAGACAAGCAATAATAATAATAATAATAATAGAAATAACAGCATTTAGGTAGCGCTTTTCAAAACGATAAGTGCAAGGACAGCGCCAAGCTATGCGGTGTTGCAGAACACGAGACACACAAGTAATTTCTTGTGGCCAACCCACAACCATCAGACTGCCTCTTGACAGGAAGTGGCATGACATGTAATGTAGAACAGTATATGTGTGAAAAAAGACAGATGAGGAGCGTATTTGTATTAAATGATACATAGACGTATACATAGATATAGGATGAAAGATTCCTTTGATTGATCAAAAATCAGATCTCAGAAAAAATATAATTAACCTCAGTGCTCTAATTAGGACTGTGAACACACACACACACACAGTACGCTAGCTTCCACAGAGACACACACACACACACACACACACACACCAGCTCTGGTCCATTGCCCTTTTCGCTGCTTTTCCAAAGGTCACTCCTGTTGATTCTGAAAGCTGAAATGGGTTCGAGGGAGAATAAAAGGAATACTGATGACACTTCAGAGTAGTAATGAAACCATCACCATTAAGACAAGTGTTATTCAAATGAATTTAAATAAGTCCATTAACACTCAATCCATTACCAGTGGATACACTTGCCTTTTACAATGAATGGTTCAGAATTTACTGTCTTGAACTCTCATGATGGGATTCTCAGACTGAATTATTCATGCAAGTCCTGGCTGCAGAGAGTATGTACACATTGCCCCCTCGTGGAAAATTTAAGAACTGCAGTTACTCATGATTCAAATACATACTGTATACTGCACATCACTAATCTACATGGCAGAAAGTGCTGAACCAGATAAAATGATCTTGGCCATGCATAAATCAGCCCGGTGCCAATAAAGCAACGCCATGCTCTCTCTCTCTCTCTCTCTCTCTCTCTCTCTCTCTCTCTCTCTCACACACACACACACACACACACACCTAAATGCAACCCAAAACAAACCAAATAATTATGAGGTGTTCTTGGTCAATGCGCAGGAAGTATCTTATCATGTATCTGGTTTGTATCTATACCGTGAAGACAGTTCACTTTTGCTGTATCACACAATTGGTCGTGGGAATAGAAACCCAAAGCACATGAAGAAACTAGCCCACTTGCATATTCTTGATATTGTTATTCTGTGCGGCTCCCCTCTTTATGGTTGTCTTCACAGCCTGCAGCAGTGCCGAAAGGCTCGATGAATGAGTTTCATAGAAAGCTTGCTGAGCGAAGCCTGAAATGTGTTATTCATATTACAGCAGCAGCTCCCTCTGAAGTCGATACCCACTCTGCATAAGACATTTCATCCATAATCTCTACCTACATGTAGCTAAAATACAGTAACAATGTTTCCGTTTCTTAAGGGTGATGTTCTACTTTGTGACATGTTGTTTTCTCTCCTCTTGTACTTGTCATGTATTATTGATTCGCTTGCCAGGAGCATGCCACCACAGGTTTAATAAATTAAGAAAGTGTATGACATCGAGGACGGGTGAATGGAAATCAGGAAGGGAAGGATGAATGTGGGGGAGTGAGTTGTCATTTTAGGTCAGTCTGGGATGGATGTCTTGGAGGCTAGGGAGACTCAGTTACATGTTTTCGACCAAGGCAATTCAGTTGCTGATTCAGAGGCAGTGCCTGCTCTGGTTGCATTTATATAGTTAAAGAACTGGTTCCAGAGTGGCACCAACACTCAAGAGCAAAGAACCACTTACATCAGGGCCTGGGGGGGGGTCTATCGTGGCCAAGGTCCAACGAAAAATGTATATGACAGCCATGTAGTGTGTTCTGACATATCCATGTGAGAGTAAAAAAAAAAGATTTTCCCTAATTGAAGCAACATTTCTCCGATGACTGCTCACGTTTGAATGCCGATGTGGGCATGCAAAGCCACTAGGAGCAACACTTTGTAAAGAGTCAGTGTAGTCCACCATGGTTGTTCCTAGCAAGGCTGGGAAACTGGAGACATGTACAGCCACTGAATGACGTGACTCTAAGGTGACGCTCATTCTCTGTGGAAAAGCAAACCAATTCATAAATATTTGCAGGTTGAACCAATTTTGAAACTGACACTATACCTAGCCCAGAAACAGCCCTTGGTTTGCTTCTTTCGAAAAAGGGGTAAGTCTATACATGGCGGCTGTGGCTCAGGGGTAGAGCCAGCATCTTGTTATCAGTTGCTGGTTCGATACCCCTGCTCTGCATGTAGAAGTGTCCTTGGGCAAGATAGTGAACCCCAAACCACTCCAGAAGTGCACCTTGCATGGCAGCTATCAGTGTATGAATTACTGTAAGTTTCGTGAGACAAAAGCATCTGCTAAATGCCTTAAAATTTAAAATATAAGTGTGGGAAATCCGTCTCTGGAGTCAAACAGGCCAGTTAATGACCCCTCACATTACCTGCAAAAGAAGGGATGGAAGAGGTATGCACTGAGTCAAGTAAGAGGGAGTAAAAGGAGGGAAGGGAAGGGAAGGGCGATGGATGAGTGAAAGGGAATGGGAGGCAAATAGGGCAGGATGGGTCGAACAGGTAGAAGTGTGCTTGACAGGTGTAATGTTTCTTCCACCTGAAAACATGAAGCAGTCAGGAAATTTGCATTACACCAAGAGAAACACATAACACACAAACAAACAAGCAGGATGCCCACTAGAATGTATTAACAATATTTATTCACTACAAGTTCCAGTGTTATTTTTCCTATTTCATTTCAACCCAACAGTAAGAACAAGATGTAATGTTTTTTATACATATTTACAGGTTGGTTTTACTATTGGCAATATATCACATGTCGTTATTTATCTATGTACACAACCCATGTACCACCTTGTGTCCCACACACCAACCTATGGCCAGGGTAGAAGATGAGATGTTGATTTAACCTGGGTTAAAACCTTCAGTAGTTTAATACCGATTGTGCTCTCTGCCCTCCGTTGTTCCTGCAAACGGAGGGCAGAGTTAGAGTAAGATAATCTCAGTTTAGCTTCTCCAGCCTGAATTTTTTTTTTTTTTTTTTGTCTCTGGGAAGAATAGAGAGAGCTCTTAGAAGAAAACAGTTCTTCTATGAAGCTGTCAGCCAGTGCTTAGGGCAGGGACATTGGGACGAGTGGTGAGTGAAACCTACACACACAGAAGACTTTACTCTGGAAACACTGTCAGACAAAAAGGAGATGAGGTGATGGCTGACCTTTGATCATTTCACCTTTCTTTCAGCATTATTGTATTTCTAAACCTGTGTGTGTGTGTGTGTGTGTGTG
>CAEMYA010000019.1:34844-46034 GCA_903131615.1 Diplodus sargus
GTGTGTGTGTGTGTGTGTGTGTGTGTGTGTGTGTGTGTGTGTGTGCGTGCGTGTGTGTGTGTTGCTCTGCCAAAAAGACAGAAAAAAAAATGATAAATTGGATAAATGTGTCTGTAACGGGGTCAAATATACTATGAACAAACAGATTTCAATTGTTCTGGTACATATTGTGAGTGAACAGTATATAGTAGAGGGGTTAAGACACAGATTTAAACTAAAAGCCATTTCCATCATGATTTCCAGGAAAAAAACGGACACTGTTTATGAGCTGGTCTGTCTGAGAAACTCTACAAATGTGTGAATTAAAGAACTGGTGTGTAGGATTTAGTACAGTAACATCTAGTGGCAGGGTTTGAGATTGCAACCAACTCAACCCCCCTCACCTCACCCTCACCTATAATGGTCGTTACGCATGAAAGACATGAGAGGCCCTCTCTGAGGACAGTGTTTGGTTTGTCTATTCTGGATTACTGTGGAAACATAGCGGCACGACATGGAGGACCCGCTCCCTCTGTAGATATAAAAGATTCCTTTTTTCAGGTGATTATACACTAATGAAAACTTGATGATGAATATTAAGTTACATTTTTGCCACTAAATCCTACACACTGGCCCTTTAAGGGATGACATCAATAACACAAGTACATGACCTTGGCTTGTATTTATTGCTCATATTATCCAAATGTTATTCAGGGGATTAAAAAGCATTGTTAATTTATGTTTTCAATTTAAAATGATTCGATAATACACCAGACTAGCTGCCAATCCTCCCAGTTTTTGTTTTTATTTTCTAATTAAATTAAGTGTGTGTGAATGTTTTTAACACCTACTACGAAATGTCATGAAGACATAAATCTGAGTCTCACACATTAAAATAAGTGTTTCTTAAGTCAGCAGAGTCATCTGGACCAAACCCGCCCTGAATCACGGGATTGTGTTTGTTAGAGTCGGAGAACTTTCTGTAATGTTAAGATAGACTTTAAATGCCAAAAACAGCACGTTGAATTAAAACTCATCAATCCCACGCAAAGGGAAAATTGCTTTGAAGAATAAAACTCACTCTGCAATACTGCATGTAACACACAAATAATTGCTGTATCAAATATTGCATCGTAGCTACAAGATATTATTAGCATTGTGCATTGAGGGTAATGCACAATAAGAGAATGAGGATTGCTAAATTATGGAACAGTTCTGTGACAGGCAGTTTTCTTCCACTGGTGAGATTTGGTTAAACTATAAACACAGTAGGTCAGAAACACAGTGATACTTTCTACCATATACAGCATAGGTGTCTATTATCTATAGCAATGTTAAACCACACTGTATGTAACTCAGACCTTTTGTGATGAAATGGCAAAAACTCAATTAAAAAAATGAAAGCATAAAAAAACCCGTCCCTCCAGTGAAACCGACGCCACCGCCTATCAAACCCAGCTTGTCGTCTGATGTAACAAAAAAAAAGAACAGTTTTAAAATTAAGACACATGAGTTGTAAAATATGTTTGAGTCAGACATGTAATGTATTTTTCTTTGATTCACAATCTAGCCTACTGTTAGTAGTTACAATATGTACAGTAGAAAACAGTAGGTGTTAGCCTTTGTCAAGGGGAAAAAAATCACCTTTAAATATATATTTGTCTCTTTATAAAGCATTTATGAAATACGACATCCTCTCATCTTTTCTCAAAGCAGCACTGATGTGACACGAACCAGATTGGGACAACAGCAGGGATGAACACAGCGAAGACGATATCCAACTGCAGGTTCAAGTTTCAGTAGGGGGGGGGCACTAGTTGTCTGTTGTGAAAGTGTTGTGCGTTTTTTTTTGTTTTTTTTCTCTGAAAATCCATCACTTGTGCTCTCTTCAAACATCAGCGGTAATTTGTGTGTGCAGCAAAGTTTTGATTTATGTGCTATGGGTAAAGCATATCATTAGTAAGAGTTATTGTTCATAGTAAGACAGCAGTTTTGATATAAAATAGCTCTGAAAGGTGCAAAAACATAATTAAAAGGTTTGCATTCAGTGAAGTAAAGTATATCATGTGATGTATTGCACCCAATAAAACCCCTCTCTCCAAGCTCCTAAGGCCTTTTCACCCAACGCCATTCCATTCGTATGCTTTAATCCTTTAGATTACTCTCAACAGACGTTTAAACATTCACTTTTTCAAAGCATAATCCTCATCATCACCATCATCAAAGTCAAAATTACAACTGAAATTATTGGAAACAATATAGACTTCATTTGTTATCCTAAACCAAGGGGCACATGCATTTATGTGGAATTCCACCTCCTATCTGACCATGCAGTATGAGATGAAAATGCCTTGTGTTGCTTTGAGTCCAAAAAAGACAAAACACAATCGTCACAATGATCCAGCCCTGAAAAAACACCTGGGAGTCGAGGTTCTGCGGGAAGTTTCACTCCAGCATTGTGAAAATCACCCAAATGGTTGAAAAAAAGTTCCCACCACACCTGCCTGGGAAATCCATCCAATAAGGTGATGATCAGCTTCCATGTAGTGCTTGTCCGTTCCTGTCCATCAAGGAATTGGCATCAAATGAACTCTGCACTGTGAAATCCCAGTTTGTTTTGAGATAAAGAGGTCGAGACATACAGAAAGACACAGTTGTAAAGGGCAGCGGGCTGCTTCAGCCCATATTCCTTCTGTTTTTCATCAGCGGATTTCAGACATCACACCCAAACACTCACTCAGTCTCAAAGTCTTTTCAAACTTCAGACCAGCGAGCCTGCTCTGCTCTGGGCGGGCACCATGACGGGCACGGCCCCCATCCGCTCCAGCGTGGCCTGGCTCACCGCGTAGGAGTGCGTGTGCTGGCCGTGTGTGGACGTCACCACCGGTTTGAGGCTCACAGAGCCGTTGCTGCGCACCATAGCGGGAGGGGACGGGGCAGAGTTTGTGGTGACCACCAGAGTCTTTGGTGGCGGGAGCGTGTGACTGCCATTGGCGAACGATGTCGTCGTCGTCGCCGCCGTCGTGGGCTGCGCGTGGCGGGACAGTGGGGCTGTGCCTGGCGCTGTAACCACCGCATTGTGGCCATGTCCTGTGTTCTGGGCCTGTCCGTGTCCGTGTGCGCCATGGGCAGCGGTGGAGAAGGTCTGGCGCGTGTCCCCATTGTAGCGTGTGTAGGAGTTGGTGTCATAGTTGGGTTTGGGGTTGTGCCAGTAGCGGCTGTTGTAGGTGTTGGTGGACGTCAGCGTGTCGTTCTCTGAAGATGAGGCGTCCGCGTGGAAAGCCTTCACCGACGATGACCTCTTGGGAGGAAGGTCATCCTCTCTGTTGAGAAGATACCAGTTGATGTTGTGAAGGTGTCAGTCATATTAGCAATTAAGGCAAGTCAGATAGACAGTTCTAAAATATTTAGCACTAATCCTCTGTGACACATAAAAAATGTAAAGCTTTTCTTTAATGCCGACACGTTGCAAAAATCGACATCCAGTGCATCTCTTTCAGATGTTAAATTAAATCTTTCTGACCCTGTCAAATATGCAGTGGGTGGTCACAGTAACTAGAAAACGTGTACCCAAAACTGCAATTTTTTACAAAAAAACTAGACAAAAAAGGTGACTTTTTATATTTATTTAATCATTAAAAAATAAAACCTCTTCTAAAACTCAACAATACTAATTGACTACAGGCAAGTTTTAAGAACATATATCATTTTTTGATTTCTGTAAATACACAGACAGTGTTCGAACGTTAAGATGAAAACACTCCATTAAAGTTGCACTTCATTCAGTCCATGCTTATCTGTATGGTGTTTTGTATGAAGTGTAATTCTGGGTAATTCATTTGCCCGAGATAAAATATATTCATTGTAATATTTGCTTTAAGTGGGGAAAAGCAGAGCCGTAGGGATGGCGGAGCGGCAGCGGAGCCCAAAATGAGGCAGATGTTAACCTAATCAGCCAAAGCCTCAGCTATCTGAACAATGATTCATCTTCCAAAATGATTTGTGGAGTGATTTAGGGTAGCAGCCCTTTTAAACAACTGACAGAGCCTCACAGACTGTTTGAAAGGCAAATTAGCCTGTGGTGATGGAGAAAAAAAAATACTGCTACCGCCACAGCAAGGGGATAAAATTAGGCTGAATTCTCCAAACTTTAAATCCAATTCACTGGCGGGGTTTTTGAGCGGAATCTATGTGATTACAGGGCTGACACACTTCTCACTCTACAACAGGAAACACAAAGACGCTGCTATCCTATCATCTTTTAAAAGTACAGCAGATAGGCCCTGTTTATCTTCAACAGAGACAATACATCCAGTACATCCATGAAAACGATGTTGTCTGTTCTTCATGCACTGGAGACTACGGCAGTTTTTGGTTTGCTATAACCCCCCCTCTCCCCCGAAGAAGGACGGCCACAAATGGAAGCCAAACCTGATCTCGTTGGGAATTTCCTCCTCGTCGTATTTGTTCTTGTTCTTCCAGTAGAAGAGTGTGACCACCACTAACAGGCAACAGATGATGACAGCCAGGATTCCTGTCGCGATGGTCCCTGCGATCAGACCCACACTCTGAGGCTGGGCTGCAGGGCAGAAAGACGAGAGGAGCAAGTGTTACAAATGTTGTTCCACATAAAGAGACGACGTGTCCGGTCCAAGACATCCAGAATCCGCTTCATTTGAGGAGAGAGCTGGATGTTGCAGAAAACTAAATAACCGAAACTTTTATTACAGTTAGTATTTCAACATGACTCGGGCAGAAATGATTTGTTACATTAAGTCACGATCGTTTGGAAACATTTGGGATGATGCAAGTCATAACTCAACAAATTATAGAACTTAGGTCGAGTTGTTTTCAACCATATTGGAGGCTAAAAATACAAAAAATACAAACAGCCATCTGTAGAGCTAGTGTTTGGTTTGTCCATTCTGGGCTACTGTAGAAACGTGGGGGTGCGACAAGGTGAACATAGACGAGGGCCCGCTTACTCTGTAGAAATAAAAGGCTCATTCCAAGCTTAGTTCCAGGTGATTATGCACTCATGAAAAATCATTTTCAATATCATATTTGGTTATGCAGCCCTTCCTTTAGTTAGAAAGCGCTGTATCGCTCCTGTCTAGCTGGTCGGCACCTTGTACGGCAGCCTCTGTACACAGAGTATGAACGTGGATGTGACAGGTGTTGTAATGTGTTGGTAGACTAGGAAAACACTATATAAATGCAAGTCTGTTCAACACTTATCATGTGTTCAATATCTGCACCTAAGTCCTACACACTAAACCTTCTAAGAATGAGCTCCAGGTGCACTGAACGGTGTGGCAGATGACAGTTTTCGTAATGACTGCCAAAACATGCACTTTTGTCTAAGAGGCGCACATTCGGCTTGCTGACTCTGACAGATCTTAGCTTTTAAACCTGTTGAAAAACGGATACAGGATATTTCAAGTCTCTCCAAAGAAACCCCAACTAAAACAGAAATAGTAATAGACCAGAATGGTTTTGAGTAACGCCTCCTCTGTCTGAGTATTTACATCTCCAGACTCAGCACACTGCTGTCTGTCAGCATGTATATCTGAGTGTCAGACTGCCACACATTGTCAGATGAAAAAAAAAGAAAAGAGAGAGACTCAAAACCATGTTACAGTCCTTCCTGTCAAACTGTCAGACCCTCTGTGACCTAAACAAACCCTCTGTCTGTTTCTGAGTGGGAAGTGCTGCTATCTTCAGAATGTTCTGGTCTTGTTCTTAGTTTGCTTGATACTCTGTTTATATGTCTCAGTGACACGTGTCACTCAAGCCGCGGACTTTCTCACTTTATTCCCGTCCATCAGTGTTCGAGTCAGACGAGGAGGCGGCTTTTCCGATCTAAAAATGTAACCTCTCGAGCAAACACAGCCACGTGTGCTCGGCTGGTCTATATCCAACAATAACAGCGTCGCATGAATCCAGCAGTAAAGAAGCAGTGTGAACTTACGTGCTACAACCTGCAGGTTGAGCAGACAGGTGCTCTTGCCAATTGCATTGCTGGAGGTACACTGGTAGAGTCCTGAGGTGCTGGTGCTGATGTTTCTCAGAGTTACAGTGCCCTGCATCTGGTCTGAAGGACACACACACACACACACACAGCCACATGGTAATTAATGGGAAGACTAAAATGCATTTACATGGATGCACACAGCAGAATGTGGAAGCACACGAACACATGACAAAAATGTAAAGAAAAGTATAAAGTTAAACTGAATAACTCATTCATAATTTGAGCAAAACCTGAAATTTGGCTCATTTTTTTATACTAATCTTGTGCAAGAAATGGCAAAACATTCAACTGAACAACCTCCTGCCAGCAGAGGGCGCTATATAGACTCTTTATACAAGACTTGCAAGTGAAGTATCCTGTACAGCAAAAAACTATAGCTGCAGCTTCCTTTATTTTCACAAATGATGAATGGGTTGAGCTTAGAACCGTACAGCTGTACACTACTGGATTCGTTTAAAAGGAAGCGAGCCCGATTTCCACCTGTTCTCTCGACAAAGTTGTGACTGATGTTACAGTACATCTGTCTGTGTCAATCAAGACGGATACAGCCGGATCCAGGTACTAATTTCAGTTTGAATCAAATGCAAACAGCCGAAGAAGACGGGCATAAAACTCAATACAGAACACTTTAAAAACGTTAAGTATGCCAAACCAGGTGGGCTATCTGACTACCATCAAGAAGTGGGGATCAGTTAATGATACAACGTTAATACGTTGGTCTTGATGTTTTTTAAATTTGATTTTTTTTTTTATGTTTTAGGGCATTTATCAGACGCTTCAGTCCAAAGCCACTTACAGTAATTTATACATTCATTCATACACTGATGGTGGTGGCTGCCATGCAAGGTGCCGACCAGCACATCAGGAGCAGTTTGGGGTTCAGTATCTTGCCCAAGGACAGAGGAATCGAACCCCTCAAATAGTTTGAATTAAAATATCTCAATGATCAATCTCTCTACTGGTTGATCTTTAATATATAATTTACAAGACCATGGTTTGGAGGAAATCATGTCAACAGCATACAATATGTGAAGTTAGATCAATTTTGTGCAACAGCAACGTCAGGCGAAATACAATTAGACCCATCTGAAGTGCTGTTTGATGTTAACATATCAAAAGGCTGATTGTCAGACATTCCTATTAGCGTCTGACAAATGCGGAGAACTGAAGTGTGTTCAACCACCTTTGTTGCTGAATTTGCAATTATGATTCAGGTCCTTCAAAATATGCAGCCCCTCGCTCGTGTCTGTCTACGTTATTTGTCCCTATGGCTGTATGAGAGAAACAACTACTTTTATTAATGTAGGATTCTGCTATCTGCGAGTTCGCTGACATGCTACCGTATTAGCCTTTCACTGACCAGTAGTGTACAGACAAAGATGAAGATTTTTTTGGCTGTGCAACGAACACAGCTGGGAGAGAAAGGAGAGTCCACAGTGTTCTCCAATGCTGAAAACCAAACTCCAGTACACCCGCTCCTGTCATTCTAAGGGGAGCTGGATGTGTGTTAGGCCGTCGCTTAGTTGAACCCGAAGCAAGCACGTGTTTGGAATTGGCGGGGAAATGTGTCAGGTTTGGTATTCAGCATTTGAGAATGAGGAAAATCATTTAAAAAAACACCACGTATCATCTCATTCCTGACACGCATTCACAAATTCACATGGTTTGAATCACTCCCATCCATCCATCCATCATCACCCCACAGCAGGATCAGTGGGGGTCGGGTCGGGTTTGGGTGGGGGAGGGGCCTTCAGGTGGGCAGTAGTTCGGGCCTGGCACATGACAGGTGGCTGAGATGGTGGGATTGTTGCTGAGTCTGAGCTACGCTATGTGTGTGAGATTTACCAGCGAAGGTGGGGCAAAAAGGAACTCCGACGGCCAGCTTGTTTGTAATACCTTGCATGGCGTTGTGCGGCAGCTTGGGCAGCGCGTCCAGCTTCTCCCAGGAGTAGGACGGAGTGGGAATACCTTCCTCTGAGCTGCAGAACAGCATGATGTCACTGCCTACATCCAGTGTGCCCTGGATTCGACATGCTGGCACCGAGGGGGGCACTGGCAGATGGAGAGAGTGGGCGGTGTCGTGTTAACCACTTTACGAAGCAAATCGAATGTTTTCTTAATTGCAAAGGAAAGTTTCATATCCAAAGACAGATGAAGAACCTCGTCAACACAAGCCTGCTTACATGCTGCCTCACTAAAACATAAAGGTAAAAAGAATCTTCTTCTTAGTTAAGAACAGAAAAATAGAAAATAAAAAAGTTTCAACCAGCTACAAATTTTCATAATGATTACCAGTGATTTAATGTAACTTAGTACCTTTTCTGAAATACTACAACAAAAGATTAGAGGTACTTGTACTTTACTTGAGTAGTTACAGTTTATGCAACTGCATACTTCTACTCCACCACATCTCGGTGGAAAAAGATTGTAATTTTTTACTCCACTACATCTGTGTGACAGCTTTAGTAACTGGTTTATTTTTTTATTTTTGAATGTAGAATGTTTGTGATACACAGAAGGATCAATTGTTATTCAAAATATTAATAATAATAATGATAATTTTACTACAAAATGAGTACCTCTACTGTACATATTTTTATTTCTTCTTTCTTGTTTTTTGTTCTTTTCATTTCAAATTTAGCTGATAATACTTACATGCTTTCGCTCAAGGGAGATTTTGAATGCAGGTTGTTTAATTTTTACACCGCTGATGATGACTGTGTTTAAAATGTCATTGTTCACCATTCTTAAGGGCCAGCAAGGAAGTTTCATTTTCTTCCTCTGACCTTAATTCGGCACTATGCAGTTTTGTAGACAAAAAAAAACAAACTCAGGATTGTATTGTTTACAATATCAATGAGGTAATATTACAAACTCAGAAATGTGAATTCTGAATAAACAAACTGTTCTCAAAGGAAAATCAAGTCCCCACAACACTGTGGGGCCACAAAGGCTGCAGGGTCCACCGAATATAAACAAAGTAAAACAGTATGAAACTGTGTTGTCCTTTCAGATCAAATCAAAATGTTGTTGCAGTACATTTAGCTTTAACTGTCCTTTGGATTAATAAAAAAAAGAAATATCATGCTAGTTACCCAACACGGTGAGCCCGATGACGCCGATGTTGCGCCCCCCTCTGTCTGGGAGGTTGTTGACCAGGCACTGGTAGGTCCCAGTGTCGGACAGCTGGGTGTTGTTGATGAAGATGGAGGCACTTGTACTTGGCATGGTGGCCACGAAGCCCACACGACCATTGAGGTGGTTGGCGAGGCTGAACACCTGGCCGCCCTGGTAAATGATCACCTGGATCGGGATGTCAGAAGGTAGCGGATGTAGAAAAAAAGGAGAAAGAGTTCAAGGGGGAATGAAATGGTTACAATAGAAATGAGTAAGTGGGGGAGGTGGAAGGCAGGAAGAGACATTGGTGGCAAAGAGGTCGAAGAAGAAAATGTAGGGGGAGAAGAAAAGAGAAATAGATGAGTATCAGCAACTCAGAGATGTATAATCCTACGAAAAAAAAGCCGAACCCGCTCCTGTTTTCCAAGGAAACGCAGCAGATGGTGGCCAAGTTTTTATAGTCCTAAGAACTGGAGGCATTTTGTCATTCTGTGGGTCTTTTGTCTGAATGTGATTCTTAGACGTATCCTCTAGAGGCCTGTTACAAATAACTCTCACTAGAGGGAGACCTAGTTCTACTGCAAGGCTGAAAAATAGCTCGACAGTGGAGCCAGAAAGTAAAGAACTGAGCAGACTTTTATGTCCTTGGAAACAAACAAACGGACAGACGGACCAAAAAAACCTTTTATTTGTAAGTGGTCTTTTCTAGCTCAGTGGGTAGATGCCAGGATAAGGAGCACATACTAAAAGTACACTCGCAATGGTACCATAAGCCTCTTCGGATAAAAGCAACCACTAAATGGCATGCATAATTGACAACATTTCAACTTAGAAACATATAAACTGCAGTCTGATGAATCCAACAGAGAGTCTCCCGCACAAGGAATCGGATCCGGCGAGGAATGAAATCAGAACCTCCCTCATTTCATCAGTGACCTCTGAGAACCAGCGCGGCGAGAACGCGCTCGCACAGATGAATTTCCGCGAACTGAGGTAAGCTTGTCTCCGGTCCGTATTAAAGAGCAGTGAAGGATCAATTTGTTCAAAAGCTTCCCTCGGGCCCCAAACTTGGGCTGAACAGCTCGTTTGTGAGGCCGGGCCACATGCAAAACAGCCTCTCACCCCTCAGCTGGGCCCGCACAAAAGATGAAGAGGACACACGCACACACACGGACGTGTGCACGCAAGTCTGGCGCTCGTACACACACCCCCCCACGCAACCACCTCACACACTGACATGCACGTACACACAAAGCACGGAGGGGAATCAGAGGGGCTATTCACTTTGGTGAAAAGGGCCCTCATTGAACTGTTCAAAGACCCAGGCAGGGAAACAACCAGCACCAGTGTGTGTGTGTGCGTGTATGTGTGTGTGTGCGTGATAGTGCTGATGAAAGTGTGTATGTGACTGTCTTCTCCACCGCTGCTTAACGGTTGTAAATTGCGCGGCTGCAATTTCCTGAGTGCAGTACGCTCGCTTTGTCCTCTTATGTGCAGATGAATAGGCAGCTCCTCAGCTGTGATGAGAGCCTGCAACTGCATCTTCTCCCTGTGTGTATGTGTATGTGTGTGTGTGTGTATGATTCAGTGTGATCGGTGTATACTCACTTACTCACAGGGAGTGTATCGGTCGTGCGATTGTTCGGCCACAGACTGTTCTTCTCAGTCTAGTGACTGTGTGGTCTCACCGAGGTTTTGTCCGTCCACTCACTCCCTGCCCTCCCTCCCCATGTCCTGTCCGTGCCTACCTCGCTTTTTCCCTCCCGAACAGACTGAACCAACATGACCCGACTCTACACTCCTGATGACCTGAACAATATAATCTGCATGCTCGGTGAAAGTGATCCAATCAATCGGCCTCGCACGCAGCACGCACTCCTCCTGTGTGTGTGTGTGCGTGTGTGTGTGTGTGTGTGTGTGTGCGCATGAGGGAACAGAGGATTAAAACAGGCCCTGAACCGTGCTGCATCTTACACCTGTCACTACTTTTGTATTTTTGGGTTTCCTTTATGTTTTCGTTTATTTTCCTGAAAATAAAAATAAAAATAAAAAAAACAAAG
>CAEMYA010000019.1:46046-65569 GCA_903131615.1 Diplodus sargus
ATCCGCCCGTGTCTGCTTCTGTGTGTGTATAAATCACCTCATCCTCTCGCGTGACCTGGTTGGCTTTGTAGCTGTGTGCAGCGAGAAAAGAGGTCATGGCCGGCACTCAGATGGCGGACGGCCCTAAGAACTCTAGCTGGACTAGCTGGACGTCCCACTGCTGCCCCAGCGGTAAACCTCTTCTTTATCCTTACACTCCTAAAACCTTCCGCACACACACACTTACTGTACAAGCATTCGCTCACACCCCTGACCATGTCCTACTCTCTTGCTCCACAATCCGCCCTGTGTGACACGACTGGATTCACATAGTAAACCTTCTGATATTGTCCAGCGCCGCACCAGTCCCATGACATTAGCCTACTTCTGACTGACCCGAAGGGCCCTGTTGGCCCCAGACACGAGGGACACTGCCATCGCCTCAATAAAGCCTGATAAATCTCTAAACCCCCACAGCCTCCCCTCAAATTACAGACAGTAAGCTGCCTCTGTTATCTCTTTCTGTCCTCTGAGAAACATTCTGAACAATATGGGCTATTTCACTAGTGTGTCTCTCCAAACGGCTGGTTTTGCACGATTTAGCCCATGATCTACAATATGCCGCTACACTTTTGGCCAGATCCCAAAGCACCACTTATCACATGCAAAGGACATCTGAAGATAATTTACGTGCCTTTACAAACAGCGAGTATCATAAAGTTTCGTTTAAAAAAATCATAAAATTAAAGGTGACAAATCGATCACTCTGATGGATGAACCTACTTGAGCAAGTTTCAAGTCTTTACAGCACGACTTCCTTCACTCGATCGACTCAGCTGTCGCGAGAGATTATCCGGATTTGATTTTAGAGTTTAAGGTGCGCACTGCCAGAGAGTAAATGATCTTGCTTTGGTAGTGATCAGGGTGTGTTAGTGATCTGTGTCCTTGAACTACAGTAAGTCTAGGGTTGTAAAAACAGTAGCTGAAAGTCATACTTGTGTAAAAATGTAGATACTGTGTGAAAATATGACTTGAGTGCTTGAGTGAAAAGTCTTTAAGTATCTGATAATATATGCATTGAAGTGAAAAGTAAAAGTAGTTTTCGCAGAAAAAAATTAACTTAAGTAACAAAAGTACAAGTAAAAGTAAATCATACATATATTTACATGTATGCATATACTGTATATTATGGGATGATCTATTCTTGGCTAGTCAGTTGATTTAACATGTGTTCATTTGGCTCTGATGCCGCAAGTGATCTGAAAAGTAACTAGAATCTACCGTTAACAAATAAATGTTGTGAGTAAAAAGTACAATATTTGTACATTGTCTAAACAATCCATACCCAGAAGAGTTCTTACAATTTAAACTCTTCTGCTGAGAAGGACTGTGCTACTGCTGACTCTGCATACTGAAGTCCCTGGAGAGAGGCGAGCAAATAAAGAAAGAATTTACTCTGTGCTGATCAATAAAACGTATCACATTATTGGATATGAGAGAAGCTGAGTATATGAATCACAGCGTGGCCTCTCCCCAGCCTCTCCACATGGAGGAGTTACAGCCTCAGACAAACAACGCGCTGCATTTGAAATGGCCTCTTGTTCATTTTTCTTTCATTTGTCCGGCGATCATTGTTTCGACAGGGCTAGGAGGGAGCCCACGCGGTGGAAAAAAAAGGTAATAACTGAGGGTGTGCGAATGCGGCGTCTGTTCGATCTGTCCCCTGGCAGATTGCTGGGCTCAGATAAGGACTGGAATCTGATCATCTGAAATACTATGACAGATGTTCTCAATTACAGATTAACTTCGTTTCTGCACTACAGATTCTCTGTGACCTCAATTTCGCCGGAGTCTCATTTCACTCAAAATGCACAATTTTTTACTCTCTGAGTTGTAAAAAATCAGCACGGCTCCCTCCAGGAATTTAAGAGAAACATATGTAGTCGGTTTTGCAGAGTGAAAATCATTCAGAAAGGATGCAGTGACGCTGCAAAAAAGTTTTCATCGGTTCCACTGTGACAAAACTTCCTCGACTTCTCTCCTTCTGCCAGAGTGAGTCAGGAGACAATATGTTTCAAAATTGGATCTTAAAGGATTTCAGGCAACTTTGATAATAGTGAACTGCGCGACACGCTACATAGAAGGGACGTCTCCAAAGTGCTGTATTTAAATGTTCGATACATCAAACGTTTTAATGATGGCGACCAAAAATCAGTTCCCGGAATAGTTTCACAGGTGGTGCGGGAGCAGAGAGTTTTTTTATTTTTTATTAGAGCATAAACAAAACGAATATCCGGCAACAGTTTAGAGAGGATAAACAACAGCTCGTAAACATAAAACCATTGTCTCGTTTGTGTGTGTGTGTGTGTGTGTGTGTGTGTGTTTATCTGGATTATCACACTGCAACTGTAGCGGCCCAGAGGAGAGGTCGGGGCATTTGATCACAACAGCAGAATGATAGACAGATTACATACGCAAAAAAACAAAAACAACAACGCATGAACATGCACACACACCCAAACACACAGGTACACCCACTGAGCTACATGTCTACACGCTGTAATCCAGAGATCAGCTCAGGCAGGTCATCAGAGTAAACAAACAGGACTACGATCCACAGTAAGCCTGAAGTTTAGACGGAGAATCCACGTTGAGCTCGACTGTCTTTTCTTTGAGCATTGCAAAGCCAATAAATACATTTTATACTAATGTGATACACTGCAGCTACAATAGTGGCAGACTTATTATATAAAAAAGAACGATGTGGAATTTATAATATAAATAAAGCTACTATTAAATGTTTCTGGTGTCAGCAACCCGGTATTCACTACATCTGCACAAGTGCATATATACGCATTATTCCCTTTCTGTTAATTAATGGATTACATGTAAACGGGATGAAATCAATGGATTTTTAGAACCAGCCTGGATTGCATTGTCAAAATTCACTTCTTTTCGATTAGGTTTTGTAAATGCAAAAATGTAAAAATCATAATCCTTTTTCATGATAACAAGTTACCAGGTGATAAGCCGGTCTGACACGCAGGCTTTCAGAGACATGTGCTTGGGCCTGTTAACCCTAAATATTACATTACAACAAAAAGTTGCACAGAATAAAATGCATCCCATGTGTCTTAGAATACACTAAGTACACCTGTAGTTGGTGTGCAATATTTTCACAGCTTGATTCTGAAGTAACACCAAAGTGTTCAGACAACTTTTTGATTGTAATTTTGTTACTAATTAAAAAATTGTCATGTCAATTGTATTCAGTGACTGACTGCTGTACTGTGCTCACGAGCTAACCGCGTCTGGCGGGTGTCTGCCGCTGTGCATGTAGCCTGCAGTGGGTTTTATTTCTTAGAGCTTTTATTTCCGAGAACAGCAAAAACAACATCATGAAAAAACGCCGAAAGACTCATGAGAGCTGAGGGGAACTGCCGAGTCCTGCGACCCCTTCCACATTGCAAATCACTACACCCACTGCTGAAATATTGTATAAAATATTTAATTAACAAAATGAATTATCTGTCATTTGTATTAACTTGTTCAGAGCTCAATCATCCATACAAGCTCTATGTTAACCAGGTTGACACACTTTCTCATATACTCTCCTCATTAAGCAATACAGCCTATAATGTGAGGTCAACCATGTCGGCTCTGTGCTGTAAAGCAAGCATCATGCAAACATCCAGCGGGTTTAATCTGACCTACGACAAACAGCCGAATTTGCGACGTGCAGAGAAACCGGAGTGCGCTACGTCGCCGTTGTCCTCTAACAGTGCTACACCAGTTGCGATGTCTCCTGTTATTCGAACACCGTATTCAAATTTGAGCAGTGAGGGATCTGAGTGGTCCGAGTGCACTCGCTAAAGTGCTAACACGGGTCGCGAGAGTTCTGTTCAGTAATTCTTAATGGCTTTTAGCATCAGCCGTAATCATTTATGACATTCTCTTCCTCTAAAATGACCTTGTACATGCGCTGTCACCCCACACGGCACTTTATTTCATCACTCACTTTGCAGACAGCTCGCCAAATTCACGGCACAGAGCTGTGGCTCACGCACTGTTTGTTCCTTCCTGTGTGCGGCCGCACTGGTCGTGTGTGCGCGCCACTGTGCCCGAGCCCAATGCTCCACATACCACATCTAGTGGACTATACTTTGTGTGTGTCATATGTGATTAAAACACAGTGAGAACACAATGCCTTTTACATGTGTGGGCTCCCATCATCACTCACCTGGCATCTAAAAGTGCATTCATCCGTGAGTGAGTGCCTGTACGCGCTTTGTGTTCACGGTTCTCTATAGGTATCTGTGAGCAAAGCCAACGGTGAAAGCGCTAACCCACAGGTGTGCACATGGGAGCATTACTCCGTAATGTGTGCATTTGTGGATGTATGTAAATATGCATGTCACATTTGACACTACTGTGGTGCACTCTGCATCCATGTTTGTGTGAAGCCAGTAAATACATATAAGCCCTGCGTGTTTGCATGTGGATCTGCACTGCATTTGGACCAGCAGTCTGTCTAATGCCAGTTTGTGTGTGTGTGTGTGTGTGTGTGTGTGTGTGTGTGTGTGTGTGCGTGTGTGCGAGTGTGTGTGTTTGTGTGTGAGTGTGCGTGGTGAGAACAGCTGCGATATAGAGCCTGTCGTGGGCGTGAGGTAATTAGTGCAGAAGATGATTGTATTATTTGGACGGCCGACCAGCGCCGGGGTTCAAAGTGAAGGGAGGCAGGTGAGCTTGTACGGCCTGCAGCTGCATGTTAAACAACTCAAATGGAATCACAGAAGTCCCGCAAGGGGGGAGGAAGAGTGAGAGAGAGAAAGAGATGGAGGGAGGGAGGGAGGGAAGGTGAGAAGATAATAAAAAACAAAACAGAAAGAAAACAAGAGGAGCATGCCAGGGAGGGATGGCGGTGAGAAAGCCAGCGAGACAAAATTAACGGCAATGAGAAGTGGCTGAAGTCTGAATCATGCAGTGCTTTTGTGTGGAAATTAGACTGTCGCCAATGTTCCCAAACAAATTCACAACAGGAAGATGAGCTTCAGGGTGCTCTTTGCTGTACAGCTGATACATTGTTGTAAAAGGTAGATATGTGCCACATGGTAATTTTTTGTCCTGCAAGTTGGAAAGTCTAGAGAGTCATCTAGTCTATGGACACACCTTAAAGAGACAGTGCATTCCAAAATCAAAAATACCCATTTTTACTCTTACCTGTAGTGCTATGTATACATCTAGATTGTTTTGGAGATATCGGCCATAGAGATGTTTGCCTTCTCTCCAACGAAATGGAACTAGATTGCAAAGGCATTTAAAACTAGAGTGTGACTCAGTAGGACCTCCTCCTAGGAGGCCCAGTAGTTTTCTTTAATTACTTCACTCACCAGTCACATAACTAGACAAAAAAAAAAATTCAATCAAGATCCATGCATCATTCCCTTAAAACATAACAAGAATGTTGGAAAAGGCTCCATCTTACAGTGCAAAATAAAGTGAGACAAAAATTACTGGTTCGCGCCAAAAGTTAATGGGGTCCGAGACCCATCCTCCATCCGAGTTTCGTGGAAATCTGTTCAATAGTTTTTTATGTAATCCTGCTGACAAACTAACAAATGGACTCAGTTGAGAACATAACCTCCTTGGTGGAGACAGAAACTCATCAGCACCGTCTGCCTCCAAAAATCATGACATGGCTAATCCACAGACCTCGTTTCATGTTGGAACTACCGGACTTTACCCGCCAAACCTTTTAATTCATAGTCAGAAGAATGCATCTACTCAGTGACTAGAGGCCTGCACACTAGGTTGACTAAAACAGCTAACATTACAGCACAACCTAACTCCATTCATGTTTACACTACATGCTGTCACGACCTCGAGCCTTGTTAAGGTGCACGCTTCCTTCTGCCCGGTGACAGGGTTGGTTTGTGTAATTCAGTAGAAAGGTAGTTCCTTCATGAGCCAATTGCCATCTCGTTCCACTATATTCGAGAGAGGGCAGGCATCTCTTCAGCCAATATCTCAAAACACAAGTAAAACATTCATATATTTTGATTTTGAGGTGAACTGTCCCTTTAGGCTTACTACTACATCTTTACAACTCTAAGTCTTAGACTTAATATTCTTCTAATATCTAATATCTATATATTGTTCTCTATCTATAACCTAACTAATGTCAGAAAGGTGCGTTCAGATGCACCGGAAAGAGAAGTTTCATGTCTTTGCGTATTTTTGCACAAGTGGCCACAACACGTGGCATGTGTGTGCAGATATACTGTATATAGAACGTTGTCTTGGTTTCTTTCTTTAATTATAATCACCATGATTGAGAGCCATTGCTATCAAGCTACCGCTCTGGATGTCCCTCAAGCCCCAAAGATTTCTTAAATGTGTTCTCATCTTAATTTTCCGCCGCTAATCCCAATCTGCGTCTGACCTCCTGCGCTTTTGCGCAGCCACTGGAATTCTCTTTTCGCTGTATCTGAGCACACCTTAGTACAGATCGAGTCTTGTGTACCTGCTTTGACTGTGAGGTTGGTGTTGGAAAGCAGCATGGACATCCATACAGTAATGTTGCATTAGAACATGAGTTTCAATGTATCGCAGTCGTACAGTATACACCTCTGTAAGCATTCAGCCCTTTAAACTCTGCATCAGCCATGGTCGGCCAGAGCCCACATTGATATTTGTGCTTATTGTGATGTCATTTCCGCAGTATCTTTAAATGCTTCATGTCCCTAAAATCTTAAACTAAACTAAACAAAACTCAAAGTTCATGTCAGACAATGAAACCAAAATAATGACGAAAGTAATTAAATGATGCCATAGATCTTGAAAAAATAAAATGTGATACAATGTTTTTTTTCATCAGATTTGACAAAATAAAAACACAAAACATATTAATCCCAATGACTTTTAAATGCAGAAACATGAAGAAACATTAATACTCCATAACTTATTTGAGCTCATTTAAAATTTTAGATTTGGGTTATGCAAAGAGTACCAAATCATTAGGATAGTTTAATCTGCAATAGAAAACATTTTTTGTTGCTTATTGTGATGTTAATTCTTGGAGTATTCCAAATGCACAGCATGCTCACAACAACAAAATACACTAAATCACTAACACAGATTCTTTCAGTATTTCTGACTGCCGCCACAGCATTTTGTCACGTCATATATCACCTCTCATAATGTACCATAATGACGTCATCACGAGAAGCATTAGCTTTCTGCTGCCCAAAGAACTTAATGCTCCTCCAGTTTTGGGCCGGCTCGTAGTGCTGAAAACAGTGTGCTGCTTAACCGTCTCCTGCTGATTAACGCTTACATAAATCACAATTATTACAGCAGGTCTCCCGTAACACAAACTAAATTGGGTTGCAGAGCCCTGTCTGCTGGTTTCAAGTCTTAATATTTGTCCACACTCCTTCGATGCAGCACTGCTTCTTTGTTAAAGAAGCCAAAGGGACGCTCTGTCCCTAAAGTGATGGACCCCGTACCTGTTCTGGCTGGTTGGCATTGGACAGCGGTATCACCATCCAGATGATGTTGAGGTTGTTGAGGGCAGCGCTGGTGGTGAAGGAGCAGGGCAGGACGGCTGCTTGGCCTCGGGCCACCTGGATGCTGCTCTGGGACACCGTCACATCCAGCGCCCGCACACACACTGCAGGAGGAAGGAGGCAGTGATCAGCGTCTTGACACGCAATTGATAACAAGCATACAAGATGTGAAGATGTCAAACTGGAGAAAAGAGCGAGCGGAGAAGACATCCGAATGACGTCTTCCCAACTCCCAACAGAGCCTTGTTCCAATTGTCAGATAAATCTTTGGACTTCAAATGCACCGTCTTCCTGCAAAGATTGTCCTTAACGGCAACAGACTTGCCTTTAGTGAGTTACAGATAAAGACAGACACACGGAGAGAGGGAGGCGAGGGCCTCAAACCTCTGCCATGTGCGCATACAGTAAGTGTATTTTAAAAAGGAGGGGGGAAAAAAGTCCTGTTTCATCTCTCTGCCTCCTTTTCATATTTACAGCAAAGCAAACATGATTCCCGAACCGAGCCCCTGTTTTGAAATGCTCTCAGCAGCTAAACAAACATCCAGACCACACTGCGAAGGATCACATGAAATATGTAGTAGTTAAATGGGGAAACACGATAGGCTGTCTCTTGAGTTATTCATTTCCTGAAACAACTTGCCTCTTGCTTCTTTCACGGGAACACGGCCTGTATCAATACATGCTGAATGAACATGACAAGAGGGGACGGCGATGGTTATTTCAGATACTATCCCGCTGCTTCCTGTGCGCGTGCAGCACACCAAAGCAACCGCCGTGGCTTGTTGTCTTGCGCAGCGAAAGGTCTATCTTCTTAAACTAAGGAAATGAGGAGCCGCTTTCCTCATCTGGGCTCAGCTGTCAGCCCTAACAGACCCACGGAGACAAATATGTACATGCAGCGTCCTATTTCTAGACCGGCTAAAGACATTACAGCCTAAATTAAGTTAGACCTCCCCCACAAGCATGTATCCATGTCCAAAAACCCCAATGGGAAGTAATCTTATCTAAACATGGTGAGGAGGATGATGGCACTGATATGATTACAGATAATTGATCATGTCCTGTGAATCGTCCTTGTTAGCGATAATGTAAGATGATGATCTTGCGATAAGCTGATGGTAGAAACCACCAGCATGTCTTGTGGGTGTGTGTGTGTGTGTGTGTGTGTTCGTGTGTGTGTGGGTGTGTGTGTGTGTGTGTGTGTGTTCGTGTGTGAGGTACGTCGGAGTCGGAAGTGCGAGCGGTGACCACCTCACACATCAAAACACAAGTCTCGCCGGTTATTTGCATCGTTTCTAGGTCGCACAACATGCGGTGTTTCCCATCCTCTGAAAATTTCAGGCCTCGACTATCATCGCCACCCAATCTTGGTTACGAATGTCGCCGTCTTCTTCTAGCCGACAGACTGACTGCTGCTCGCTCTCTTTCTGTCCGAAAAACCTGCCGACTTCCTACGCTTTCCCTCTGCTGGCAGACAGCGCACGCCCTGCAGGCTCACTGCTGGCACAGGGGAGATAGGCAAGGCTCGAGCCGCTCTGCTCGGCTACGGTTTGTGAGGCGCACACGACCGTGAAAAGGCTCCCCATAGATTATGCAAGCAATTTCACTTCAAGCCATTATATTCCGCTGGAATGTCAATATGGCTCATTTACAGAAGTGTCATCCCTCACTGTAACTCAATTCCTCAAGCAGGACTGTAACGTAAAGCAGCAGGACAGTCTACCCGGGCGTGTACGTCACAGCGCAGCTAATGAGCTCCCATTACCCCTCATGACATTTACAATCTCAGGCCGTCGTCGCAAATATCATCAATAACAAACGCTAAGCTCGCTACTCTGATCTGATCTGCTTCTATCCTTTGTGTGCACAGTGTTCACTTCATGCGCAGAATCAATCTTTAGTTCCTATTGGAGGATTAACGGCAAAGATCTGGAAGTCCATATCAAAGGTTGATGACCTTAACGGGATGCGCGATGGTATTGGCAGCGTGGGATCAGTTTGAGAGTTTATTTGCATGGCCACATGGAAGAAAAGTGGAACAAAAGGAAGGAATTGAGGAATTAAGGAAGAAGAAAGAAAGCAAGAAAGCAAGAAAGAAAGAAAGAAAGAAAGAAAGAAAGACATCCTAGAGGAATGAAGATAGAAGGAGCATCTTATCGTCCTTAAGCCTCCTGCAAGGCAGCAGTCTCTCAAGCCCACAACAGCTGGAGGGCTCATTTCAAAACACTGGATTAGGGAACCTCTGCGCACAGAGCCTGTAAGCTCCCACGACCCAAGACGAAACACACACATACACACACACACACACGCACGCTGGCAAACGCTTGCACACATACAACGTGCACATGCCCTCTACATGACCACCCACTTCCATTGCGCTCATATTCAAACTCATCAGCGCATGTCGTCGTCGGTGACATGTGCATGGTATGGCGGCCCGCTAGGGACAGATCTGAGACTCAGAGATGGGAATGGCTCGACAGCTCACAAACTAAGCATTGCTCGGCATTGCCTCATTATTGCACACACTTCTGCCAAAGCTTTACGCCAGCTCTGCTCCTGGAGCGTGTCCGGTGGACGGCCGCTCTTCCAGAGTGAATACTGTACGGAGTGAGCGAGTCGTTGTCTTATATGGCCACGTGGATTACATTTTATTTTATTTTTTTTTAATTATAAGCTACTGTATAATATGCAGTGTGTGATCAAAAAAAAAAAAAAGCTGGGAAATGACTTGATGAAACGCTTTCGCAGACATGCCTGGTTTTGGTTCAGTAGCTGTTACTTTGCTCTCACCCTGTTTTTGTCTTTTTTAACATTTGTCTTTGCTATTCCTGCCGGGGGGTCCGAGTGCAGCACCCAGCCCTGCTTTCTTTTTCATGTCTCCTGGCTAAATGTAAAGGTGTAATGCAAATGAGCTGACCATTTCACTGGATTTACCATCCAACATCTTGTTCCCTCCCGCTCATTTCTCTAGCCCCGAGCTGCCCCGAGGCACAGCTCAGCCAGACCGACACCCGGCCTGACTGACAGGAAATAGCAAAAACTAAACACGCTGACGCTGCCCACAGTTATGTAAACCTGTAATAGATGAGTGCTGCATTGTTGCTTTTATTAGCCCACATTAACATAATTGATTTAATATTCAAGAAATATTTGGACTGCAGCGGCTGTTTGAATATAGAGTAGAAAAATGAACACTTCATTATTGCTTTAATGTGCAAAATGGAGACATTTACATGTAGGAGCTCAGGGACTGTCAAAATAAGATTTCTTGTCTGTGATAAGAAAAAAATAACCTTAAAAAAAGCAATTTGATCATCTGTACAGGTAAATGTGAAATTTCTAGAAAGTGTATCCCTCTTATAAACATCACCTTATCATTTCCTGTTGTGTTTTACATATTGCATGTTTTCGTCAATAATACAACTAATTGAAATATAGAAAATTTGTGTGAGAAATAAACTCATTTCACCAAACATTTTCAAAAAAACAAAAAAATATTCCATTCTCATTCTGATTTTCATTTTTAACATTTTTCCAGTTGATGTGAACGTAAAATGCCATGATTATCAAAACGGACGTTGAAGCCCTGACGATCAATCATAGACGGGAGATGTGCTGCTCATTTGTGATCTCAGTCTTTTGGTATGGAGAGGATGGTGGAGGCAAAGTGGTGCGATTGGTGTGTGGAAAAAAGTTTGTGTGGTAGCGGTCAAGGACGAGGGGGAGAAAAGTACGAGGGAAAGGGGAGAGACAGAAGTCAGATAGGGAGGCGCCCAGAGAGAGAGGATACATTGGAAGAAAGAGGAGAAACGGGGGAGGAGTGAAATTGAGGATAGAAGGGAGGAGGGAGGATGCTGCTTTTTTCCCAAAGAGGCCTAATTGATAAAGTCACCCCGGGCAGCGCTGGCAGTGGTTGAGGAGTGAAGGAGAGAACCAACAGCACGGCTCAGTTAAAACAGCTCTCTCTCCTCATTCGGGAGCCAAGTGTCAAAACTGCTGTTGATTAATGCATGAGAAAACCATACACCTCAGAGAGCATGGAAATCTGTGTGTGTGTGTGTGTGTGTGTGTGTGTGTGTGTGTGTGTGTGTGTGTGTGTGTGTGTGTGTGTGTGTGCTCTCACTCACTCAGTCAAACTAAGGTGCAGCCATGATGGGGTGGAGAACAAATGCGGGGCGAGTACAACACTTCCACTCTCTCACTCACTCAAACACTCACTCTCTCTCTCTCTCTCTCTTGCACACACACACACACACGCACACATGCACGTACACATTCCCCGCTTGGCGAGTCATTTGCATCCTCTGTTTTTATTCATGTGGCTCTTTTATTCATAGGCTTTACTTTTATTTCAGTTTCAAACACATGCCGTGATGTGATGAGCCTCTGGCACAGCTTCACTGGGTGGGCTGGGACACACACACACACACACACACACACACACACACACATACACACACACCTACTGTACACATACATACACCTGTTTAAGTGACATGATTGATGATGGTGCTGAAAGCCTGACTTAAGAAAAGCACACACTGAACTCACATCAGTACATATGTGAAAGTGAGACGTATATTCGTTTTCTGACCAAGTGTCTTCTTCTTCGTAGGCAAAAGTGAATTCATTTTTAAACTTTGACCTGAAATTTACATCGCATTATCCCTTCTCTGTCCTCGACATGCTGTGCTGATAATATATACGTTTTAAAAACAGGAAGCAACTTTAAACTTGAATGGCTCCATGCATGATGTCCACCTTTTGTCAGCTGCACTTTCTCCGAGCGTGAGACCTCTTTAAAAGAGAGACGGAGCGCTGAGAGATCGAGCATAAAATCAACTATCTCCTGCTTCAGGCGTGACAGTTGGCAGCACTGATCACATTTCATGTTTAATCTGCATCCTTCAAGAATCCTTCCTTGGACTCGAGCGCTAATTGCGACCGCTCGCGTGCTTTAACCTCCACACCAGAAGTCAATCTGCTGCGAGGACAAAAAAAAAAGAGCAAAAGCATGAAATCAAACACAAGCATGTGAACTTATCTACACATGGATTCATGTGCAACGGGCACCTGTGCCCACACATGACCGGAGCTCCGCGTCCCACACTCTTGCAGGAGACCCGGGGGCCTCACGATGAGCTGTGTTTGTGTACGGCTGACCCTGCGATGCTACCGCTGCCCGTGAGGCACCAGGGCGAACCAACAAGCGAGCAAAGACATCCGTGTGAAACTCAGGTGGTGTAGTTGTGTACCCAGCTGCTCGATGGCAACTCATCAAGCACCACGCTCAAAGCACTGCTGAGGTAAAAAAACAAAGTCACAGACCAACTGAGTTTTTATTCTGAAAGGGTATTTAATAACTGTATACTGCTGTAGCAACTTACTCATCAGTCTGTTGCCGAGTAAGAAATTCTATAAATCTTTTCCAACGGTTCTTTGCTTTCTGCATAGTTATATTATATATATAATTATAAAATGATTTCATGGATATTCGAGAATATTGTTATCAGTCTCATATCTGCCTGTTAAGATAGGAGATGGTTAGGTTAGCTTAGCTTTGCTTAAAGACTTGAGACAGAAGGGGAAGCAGCTCGCACGACACGGTCCAAATGTAGGGGGGGTCATGATTTCAAGTCTAAATCAAAACTGACCAAAGTTGACTTCCAATTTCAATCATCAAAAAACAAAAGCAGGATCAGCAATAGTATTATTATTATTTTTTGATCTACTCGTACCCTCAGGTAACGGCAAAAGTGTCTGAGACGTTGGGGCTATGCTTTTTAAGAGATCCTTTATCGACTTTGTTGTTAAGAGGGTTTACTCGTGACAGATTGGAGGAACTTTGCAACCCACAAAAAAAGTCATGGAAAATTGAATCGTTGAATCCATAGATTTAGAGAATCATGACACCTCTACCCAAAGGTGAAACAACATGCCCGCATGTCACAGCTTGCTTAGTCAATCCATTGTTTCACGTGGGTTAATGTTCTGGACTATTTGTTGGAGGCAGCACAGTGATTTTCTGCAGTCTGAACAGGAAGTCGCTGCGACTGGCCAAGAACGCAAGTTGTTGTTTGCACACTCTAGTTCTTGTTGAGGCTAAACAAACGAGCTACATCATGTTAATTAGTGAGTTTCAGCGGTGGTGGTACTTGGGCTTTGTCGGCTTTGGACAGCTGTTTTCCCCTGTTTCCATTCTTTATGCTGAGCTAAGATAACCAGTGGCTGGCTGCTTCTAATTAATGCACACACACACACACACACACACACACACACACACACACAGACACACACACACAGGCTGCCAATCTTGAAAAAATCTCAATTTGTTGCTTTATGCTGACCATCTACCTGCCAAACTTATAAACATATAATCTAATATAATCTCTTGAATAACCACCATCTGCTTGTAATAAACCCATCACTCCACTTCTCTAAATAAGGCTGTGAGAGGATGTAAAACCCCCCGGTCGCAACGCAACGTCTCTTCAAACCACCAAATTATGGCGGCAGGCTGGCCTGTGAATCGATATAACTAAACTCTCTCCATTGTTCGGTCTTATTTGGCTGGAGGGATTTTTGGTGGGTCAAAGGGAACTCAGACGATGATGTCAGCTTAACGTCTGCCAGAGGTTTTTTTTTTTGCTCACATGACTCTGCCCATTTTAATCCCTCCTTTTCCTTCTCCTCTCCCTACATTTTTCCCTCCTCAGTCCGTCCGACAAACCTCGCCCGATGAAAAAGCCTTAAAAAAAAAAAAAAAATCTCTTGCTCATCCTCCCTCTCATCCCCTGCCCCGCCCCTCCTGGTTGACCTATTAGCCACAACAGCCAACTCCCTAGCAGGGCCCTCTGACTAGCCTACATAGCTTAATACTCTCCTCTAAACTGTACTGAGTGTGACTCGCCCAGCTTACCGCGCTCCTAATGCACTACTACTACAAATACAAGGCCTCATAGCCCACATACGAGCTATAGCATGTAGCATCGGTCACACTATCTGCTTACGGCCTCAATTTTACAGTCTCACAATCACGCGCAGATAGCCCATAACTAATTCATCAATAATGCAGTGTAAATATATTACATTTAACCAAACAGGCGCAAAACAGAAAAGTAAGTAAGAAATAAGATTTATGCTCATTTCAACAATATTGGTGGTGTAACGGCTTGCGATGATAACTCACTAGAAAGTTGTTTTTTTTCATAAATTACATAAATTCTGTACAAGCCTCTCTGTCTGGTCTCATGTCAGACACAGCATGCATCACATGAGCAGCAGGACGTCCCTGCTTGCTCATCATGAGACAGCCGTGTAGCTGATATTGTAGATGTGTTAGTTTCTCTCTTCATTGAGTATACGTGATCAGTGTACCGCTCCTAAACTCAAAGTTGCGCAATAAGTGCAATACACTAGTTTTGTGCAAACAAAAATGCACACAGGAAATAAGACGAATCCGCTGGCGATTAAGAGGGATAACGTATGATACTGCAACATAATTGTTTCACAAATTAGTCCTCACTTTTGAGTGTTAATTATTCTGTTGTTTTAGGATTTTAGTTTTTCAAAAAAGAAGGTATATTTCGCTATTTCTAAATGACAATCGCTCGTGCAAATAAAAAAGAACGGGTGATCAACCAAACTAGTGCGCTCGGCTGTGCGCAGTGAGCGAGCAGAAGGTTAAAGTAGGCCACTGCCCTCGTGCACAGATAAGCCCGGGCACTGGAAGACTGCTGCTAAAGCAGCAAACAGATGGCTCTGCACATGCAGCCCTGGACACACATACACACACACACACACACAATGTCCAAAAAACATCAAGTACCAACTTCAGCGGAGTACACTAATCACAAAATATACAGCTCCTACTCAAAAACATCAGTCCCATGCTCGCTCATAAGGCCACAGATCATGCTGTTTTGCAAATTGCCAACACATGTTACTCAGTGTGTTATTCCACATGACAGCTGAGGAACCAGACCTGGATTCCCTCCGTCAGCCTCCAGCCACCTCGCAGCCTTCACACCGTCTCCATGTGTAGTAGCTCCATTCCCCCGTCAGACTTGCATGTTTGGCAAACCTGCCGCTGTGTCTGCATGTAAATCTAACATCCTGGCAGGCATACTGATCTGCCAGTAGGATGACATGATTGGCAGGGGGCTCTATTTTGCTATTTGGCAGCTGGCATCCTCAAGTCCCTTTTAAATGGGCGGCAACGGCCTGGTTCCGCCAGAGATGCCCGTGTGAAGCGGCACAGTCGGTCTCCATGTCTGGTATGCAGGTATGGCTACAGGTAAGAGTTAGCCCCTTTCGTTAACTTGGATGGGATCGTTTTAATTGTTGCATAAATTGCATTAGGTATTTCACCCTTAAATAAACCAAAGCAACATGCATGCGGGCTGGTTTGTAAAGGAATATTTCCCTTAAAACTATAGCAAAAGTATTATCCTTAAGTTGTCCGCTTGAAGCACCCTCAGTCGGGCCTGAAAGTGTTGTGTTATGGAAGACAGCGTTTCCCTGTCTCCCTCTCTGTACTACATGTCGGCAGGTTAGGCCAGACTCCTGGCGCTCTCGCTACCGTCTGCACGGCACAGGTTAGCGCAAATAAAATCTAAGCTTCTCAGTCAGCCAGCCAGAGCCTCACAGCGCCAGCCAGCAGATAATACTAGAAGACTATTCCTGGAACCAGCATTTAGCCTAAGGCAACCTTGTCTGATGCCCCTTAGTCAGTAATTGGCTTGCAGGGAGACACTGCTCTCTCTCTTTCCCTCTCTTTTAATCGTCTTTTTCTTTGTTCTTTGCTTTGTTTCTTTTCCCACACTCATCCTGCCTAGTTTGATCTTCCCCTCGCCGCGTCCCCCGCTTCCTCGCTACAGTTTACTCTCCGAAATTAGAGACAGTGATTTTTAAGCCCACCAACACCGGCCGGGGCCACCTGGGAGCAGCAGCGCTTCTGCAGGTGATTTGGTCAGCACTGTTCTCCGGAAATAAGGGCCCGTGATGATTTATCGTCCGTTTGAGTCCCAGTGTGGCTCACCTTCCAGATGAACCCTGGCTCAACTCAGTGCCACTGACGTGCATTATCAGAGGAAAGCAGAGAGGCTGCCGGGGGATTTATTCCTGTATCTGATGTCAGATATGTTGAGGTGGTTGAATTTAGAATTTTTAACTACTTAACATATGACCTATCTTTATTTTTTAATTACTAAAAAACTCAGATCTTTTTAGCTTTTTTTTTTTTAACCAGGTTTGTGTTGCTGAGTGTTGCATCCTGCTCCACAATCGCATGGTGCAGCTCCCTGCATTCATACTGAGACTGAGCCGACTGAATCCTTTGGCCGTGGACCACATCATACAGCATCTGCGCGTTAAAGCGAGTACATGCAGTAAATTTGCTTTATTTGTCGGGCAACTATGAAACACAGAGCAGTGTAATGGAGGAGCAAGCACAGGTGAGGATGCATTCACAGTCGCCAGGATCAAATGTTGGCGGTTAACTGTCTGCAAACCACTGATATGTTCAGGTGTGTACGTGTCATTGGCTACGTACCGTACTGAGGCTTCTCCAGTACGCATCACATCAAATTCACATTTGATGCTTATGACCAGACTGTCATATCTGGAGGTGGAGGCGACGGTGGCTGCCAGGCCAGTGACAGCGGTTCAACATTTGTATGCATGGCACCGCTTGATAATTTTAAGCAGACCATGGGGCATATTCCAGCCGTGTTTGAAGGGACAAAACAGGTATTTTAAGCCAAAACATGACCTTTTCCTCACCCTTACCAAGATGATTTTGGTGCCTGTAACTAACCGGAGCATAAGCACAGTGTTGTCATAAGATAAAATACAACACTCAACCTGAAGAAGCGCAAATGTAAATGCTCAATGTGCAGAAATGTACTGTCAACATTAATTCCAGTGATTGGGTTGGGACTTGTGCGACAGCGGGGTTAAATTAATGATGAAGTGATGGAAGTGCAGAGAGTGGAGAGAGGGAAAACAGAACCAAGCACCAAAGTACACCTTTTTACCAGCCTGTGCCAAAACTCAACATGCATTCAGCTGCTAATCTATTACCTAGAGGCTGTATTTCATTTAGTTTCATTTATTCTATCTAGTTTTTTTTTATGTAGTTTCAGATTAGCACAATCAGTCAAATTCTCTGGGAGCATTTTAGCCGACATCTTTCAGCAGAAACCATGTAAAAATGCGTCTTTAAAAGCCATAAGGGCGGTGGAGACGGTGTGTCTGACCAGTCCCGAATTAGTGTGTGTTCTGAGGACAGCATGACGTCAATCAGTCAGAAACGGAGGGAGTCAATAAGGGAGCTGTAGTCCAGACCAGACCAGACCCCACCAGAGCTGCAACCACTTCAACATCTCTCACAGGAAGGAAAAAATGGCATATGTCGTGACCTGTCTTTCTCTCTTATTTCCTTCGTCCTTCCTCTTATCTCATCTTCCACCATTCCTAGTGATTAGTAAAAACAACATACGCTATGTTTAAGGTTAGTATCGTCAAACTTGAGCTATATTTGAAAGCACCGAGAACCCTTGGACTGCACTTCACCAGCTGTCACACACACACACACACACACACCCAGGCGTGACTTGTCCCCCAGTGTCGAACAGGTTTGCGATCTCCCAGTGGACAGCTGCTCTCAGCTGACTCCACCATGACACACGACCAGCCAAGTGATGCATGTCGCTGTTTAGAGAAGAAATAACAACATCTATCGATTCCTCTCACAGAGACCATTCTGATCTCATTTAGAAATCTTTTGGCTTCCTCCACTGTCTCATTTTTCAGACGCCATTTACACACCAGCGCAGTCATCTGTTGATTAATTGTTTGAGTGGATCCAGGAACAGAGGAGGGGGACGGGCTGACACAGATTCTTTCAAAATAGACATTTCCGATTTCCATTTCTGTGTAAACAAGAACTCTCCATGAGTAGTGCACTGATGAAATTGTGCAGCTCATGAGGGAAGTCATGAGAAGCATATTTCATGAGATGCTATAACTGGAAATGCATAATCGTTCCCACAATAGCAAAGCTCAAACTTCTATTCACTTTATTGCATCAAACAAGTATGTTAGAATGTAACTAAAAATACCACTTTTCTACTTCACTTCTTTTATTTGATTAGTTACTAATTACTTTGCAGATTGTATGCGCTTCTACTCAATTTCAGAAGGAAATAGTGTGCTTTTTATCTCCTCTTCATTAATACCACAGCATCTCCAGATGAACAAAATATGTTATGCAGTACATTGATTCTTATATATTGTTTAATATAACTACTTTTGATATAGTCCCATGGATGGAATGTAACTAAATACTTTTTTTTACTCAAGCACTGTATTTAAGTAGAATTTACTTGTGCTTTAATTGAGTATTTCCATTTCCAGCTACTTTATACTGCCACCCCACTAGATGTTGGACACAAATATTGTACTTTTTATTCCACTACATTTGTAAGACAGTTTTGGTTACACGTTATTTGGCAGAGTAAAAGTAACTTATAGTACATGCTGCATCTGAGCCAAAGTGGGACATTTTCAAATGAATTGATTTTTATCTGCAGTCAGAGTAAAAAACACAGATTCTGATAATCAGAGCATGGGTGAATAATTTACTTTTATTTTTACTTTTGATACTTAAGTATATTTACAATCAGATACTTAAAGACTTCCACTCAAGTGCTATTAATATGGGTGGCTTTCACCAAATAGTAATTAATGATAGTATAATAAGGCGAGTACACCGTTTCACAGAGCAGTTAGCTGTTAGTTCGTAATATCCAGTCAACTTGGAATGAGGGACAAATATCAAAATGTCCTTGATAACTCAAATTTAAATGAAACCACACAACCAAATAAATAAATAACCCCCCCCCCCCTAAAAACAACACTGAAGTGTTGTGCAAGGGTCTTATAAAGGTAGGGAAACCCTGCTAGTTATTC
>CAEMYA010000019.1:79503-99522 GCA_903131615.1 Diplodus sargus
TCTGCCTCACTGGCTGCGCTGACATGCCTTCCTTACAAATCTCTCCCCACCGTCCTCTCTGTCTCACACACACGGTACATGCACTTTCTTAAACAGACAAGAATCTACTTACATCCACACTGACACTATTCCTGCTCTCCTTTTGAACAGACCGGCAGACCTGAGAGACCTGCATGGTCCGATCCAATCACTTATAAATTATCAGTGGGCTGCAAGTGAGGGACAAAATCTTAAATCAGACCAAACTGTATTTTAAAAATGTGTTGTTGTTTTTTTTCTTTCTGTGAACCAAATATTAAAATGTAATACATTATGCTCATCAATTCACTATTAGATGATTTTTGCATTTCATTGAGCCGTGGTTCATCTCACTTTACGTCTTGCAGGCTTGTTGCAAATTCATGATGAGCTTATATTGACAAAAGTTATGAATATGAAAAGGTTAAACATTAAATATTCAGATGAATATATTTTGAAATTTACATTTTACACTGCATCCCATGGGTTTTAGCATCAGGTTATATGTGGCCAGTGATTTTGACTCAGAGCCTGTACTGCTGCTTGGTTTCATGGGAATCAGTTACGTTGAAATCAAAATTCTGTGACCAGAAGTTCATTCTTGACTGTTGGGAAAACTGTATCAGACAAAACAATGGACATTTAAGCTATGATTATTACCTCGGGATATCAAGAGTTTGCCCAGAACTGTGAAAGTTGTTTCCGTTCACTGGAGCATTTCTTTAGTTTTGTTCTTTTAAGACATCTGAAAAAGCATATTGGACCAATTCAATGTGAAGTGACTGCAGCCATCTGCTTGTGAATGTAAAGCAAGAAGACAACGAATGAAATTCTCCACCGTCACAGTGCTGTTTCTAATTGTTTAAATGTCTCATTGGGAGTAAGATCTCTTTATCAAGAGACACCCGTCAATTAGAACTAAACAGAAGCAACAAATACATGAGTCACAAAACAGCATCAGATAGGAAAGATTTAATTTAATTCAGTGGGAATGAAAGAACACAGCTCACACTCGCAATTCATTCCAACTCTGATGAGTAAGCAAATGTGAGTGACCTGTGAATATTGTGGAAAGCCTGAGGCTCTCACACAGGGATGTCCCATGAGGCATCACCTTAAAGCTGCTAAGATTATGTAACCAGCACCGTCGTGGACAACATGACACACTCCAGAAATAGGACAACGTGAGTTGAACACCAAACAGAAAAAAGGCCAAGCGGGGTAAAATTTGTCTGGGTCACAACTTTGATCGTAGTCAGGCTTTTTTTATTTATTTTTTTTCTCTCACCTGAGTCGGCCCTTTCACAAACACGTTCAGCAGCGTAAAAACTTTATGAGCACAGGGGCAGTGAATATGAGTCAGACAGAGCGAGAGGAGAGCCGGCCTCGTAACTGCCACGTGGAATTCACCGTCCTTCATCCGTCTTCAGTGCCGGCACTTATAACAGTCAGGCTATTCTCTTTGCAAAAATAATTACAAAAATGAATAAAATGAAAGCAGAGAAAAGCGAAAAATAAGAGGAAAATTAAAAACGGCCTTCCGCTAGTGCGCAGAGAGGGAGGCGGAGAAAATGTGGGGGCAAAAAAAAGGAGTGAATTAGTGTCAGAGAGAGAGTGAGAGATGGAGGAAGAGATGAGGCACCCATCATGCTCAGAGAGGCTCACATTATGAATGATTCATGCATTCATCTTTAACGATATTTGAAGAACTTTCGATTTCTCAAATGGATCCCTTCACACACACGGACACACACACACACACACACGGATGGACACACACACACGCGCGCGAGCGCGCACCCCCTCCACCTCTCCGGCAGTGAAAATGTCTCGGGTTGATATTTCTTATGAGGAGCGAGAGAAATGTGTATCTGTCTTGTCACATCCATATTTTAATATATGTTTAATTCAAACCCTGACACATATTGCGCAGGGCACTGGCAGCCCTATAAGCTAATTTAATAGCTAACCTTGGAATGAACACTATGGAGGGAAATGTCATCTGGGGACCCTTGATGGAAATATTTGCATAGACTCATCTAGCTGTGATCACGTTAGATTAAGAAAGAGCCAAGGAAGAGTGATAGTGGGGGATTTCTGTGTGAGTTACAATGGCAGCGATAATATAGTGTTATTAAACAAAGGAGAGGATTCATTGTTGAGCGAAGTCACAGGCTGGCATAGGCACAGTCCCTGCTGGCTCCGCTGTACTGTATATTCATTATAAGTGAGACAATGTGAGTAAAACCAGGACAGCATTTGTTTTGAGGTCCAACATTATCACCATGCACCACTCTCCACAGAGGAAGAAAAAAAAAAGAAATCTTGGCTGAGGTGCTCAACTCTGCGTGAGTCTGCCCTGTGGGAATCCTCCGTGCAGTATGAATACAGCTAAAGTGTATACAGTGTTGTGCACTGTATTGCAAGGGCTGTAAATGGTACCGAAGCGCACCTATTCCTTGCCGTTCCCTCATTTTCTATTCACTTTGGTCCCATGCGGGGACGGCGCCTAATGAACTAATGATTACTTAGCTGTCTGCATGCTGAATGATTAACGAATAATGAGAAAACCAATCAGACCAGGTACTGCGCGGCATCCTTCACCTGTGAAATACGGACTCGTGAGGGGCGACAGTGACACGCAAGAAATCTACTAGCGCGAGGCGTGCTGTTGCTCCTGTTGCTGCCACCACGATCAATTTAATGGGCCTCCATATGGCGCTGCAGAATCAATGAAAGATCATTGCGGATTCCTCTCAGCACTTAATGCTGCCGGGGGAGCAGGAGAGTCTAAATTTATACTGGAATTCCACCGAGACGTCTCGAAAAGAAATGGTGACTATATATGTGCAATAACTTTACCTTCCATCCCCTCCTCCGAAGGCCCTTTAGCGGCGGGTCAGGGAGAAAATGGGGAGAGTACTGCTACACTCTGAGAGCTTTGACCCATATCTGTACCACAGAACTGTCACAGGCTGGAAAATGAATGGGTGACCTTGGTTGAAACTCGTACCCACATCTTGTCTTGGGGATAGTCCTAGAAAGATGGTGTAAGCTTCGGGCCCGGCCAAGGAGATGGAGGGAGGGATGGAGGTGCCGAGGAGGAGGAGGACTGGGGGGCAGGCGCAATGCCGAGAGACAAAGTATTTTTAGTCCCCCTCGCAGCGTGTTATGTGTTTATCCAGTGGCAATTACAGTTTCTATGGCTGACAGTTCCTGGCAAGAAGCAAAGCTGGTTAATCATACACTCAGGTAATCAGCATGCTAAGCTGAGGCAGGTATAGCTATTTAAATGCAAGTGTTGAATGAGAGAGCTGGCTCAGGAGCAGTCCGTACAGATCAAGGTTGGGTGTTGTCCACCTGATTCGCATACGACAATGTCCATGTTGAAACACAGCGATGGCCGATGGGATTGTTGTTCTGAATTTGAGGTGGTTTGTCCCGTCAGAGTTGCTGTGAGGCGGGAAATCTAATCAGCACACCACTGTAGTCGCCACTGTTTCATACTTTCTTACCCACCGATCTCTAAAAGGGTCTTTTACATGTCCGTGACTCAGATGCCAGCCCCAGAAGCTTGACAAAAAAGCTGGCCAGCTAACTACACTGAGGAAGCTAAGCAAAAAAAAAACCACCCAAAAAACAAAGGTGTGATTGAGAGAAACACACTAACAGCAGCCCTCCAGAAAAGATGCACATCCAATAATGTAACCGAGCACCTTGGATCTGCCTCCAGCAACACACATCTTCTCATTTTCTCTGTCCTCCTGCCCTATACACCAACTCCTTTCAAATCAGGATGTGACTGACGGTGGCATCGTCTATCAGCCCAACCCTAAAGCAGATGTCGCAAAGTGCCTTTTTGTGTCACTCCACTTCGTCAGCAGTTATCACTTTAATCGCAATGAAAAGGATCGCAGGAAGTGATGGTGAAATTCCAGTGCTTCTCCAAAGACATTTGCAGAACAAGATGTGCAGGCCTGGGCACCTGTGCAGCATTATAATGCTGTTTTGTCACATTTTACCTGCCAATTCTGCGATTTGGATATTGCACTTGTTCATATTGTGATTTTGATAACATTTATCAAAATCACAATATGAACATGCAAAATATGTATTAATTTTGCGTTGAGCCTAGACCAAGGTTTGATACTGTTACAATATAACCACAGCAGGGAGTCGTCATCTAACAATGCCGCACGTACGAGCCTGCAGCAGTGGTGGATATCACATCCCTAATATCCTGCTTCTGACACAAAACAGGACAAAAGGGAGACGAAAAATCGAAATCTTCACTCCTCTGGTTCTCGTTCTCTAGGAAAACTCCTCAATCTTCATGGTGGTGTGCTTAGAATTTTTGCCTAGATCGACAAAAAAATAAGTTTTGTTGGTTATCCTGTATCGTTTAATAGAGACAGGGTTGCCTCGGGGGTGGAAAGGCAAGTTTAGAATATCAATTAGCATCAACCAATTCTCTGAAATTGTGCTTGGGGTGATGCAGTTTTTTTTTTCTTCTTCTTTTTTTTTTCATACAAAGAACAAGCTGCGCCGGAGATAAAAGGCAGGGATGGGGGGCTGGGAAGCACGAGGATCTACAGTATCTCTGTGGGCTGTTTGAGTCCACGAGGTCTTTAGTTTCAAAGTGCAAATAATGGTTAGGTGGGCAACTTTATCGGATGTATTACAGCCGTTGCTTATTAGTATGCATAGGCTAAAAGGTCATGGACCTCCAAAGTTATAAAGTCAGTCAAATAGGAAATAAATATTTGTTGTAATTAATACGTATTTGACTTATTTAATATTCACTTATTCATAAAATAATAAACAGTAAGACAACTACGCAGTGCGCTTTGCCAGCCTGTCTGGGGAGGGAAAAACACAAATGAGCAAGAAGAGCAGTGAATTTTGTCCACGAGTTTTCTCATGCTCACAATGGTACAAGTGTTTGATGTTGGTTTGCAACCGGCATGCCACAACAGATTAGAGCACTTAATCACCTTGCTGATGCTCTGCATTAAAGCAGCCGTCTGATTTCAAACATACAAAGTAAGAGAGATCCAAAGAGCTCCCCAAACCCAATTAACAGTGAAGATAGAGCCGCCTTACAAAGCTCCGAAGAGAAAGACATTTTTGTCCCGGGGACAGACGGGGGGGATGATCAGCACATGATGCGGCCCAATTGGACAAGGTTACGCCTTGTAAACTCAGACACACACACACACACACACACACAAACACACACACAGATGGAAAAGAGTGCACACGAACCTCAAAAGACACACACATTTCTGGGCTGCTGGACGCAGCTGGGTGAAATTTCATGTCTAGACAACAACTCTGCAGCCAAGTGAATGTACAGCTTCCAGACGAGTGGAAATATTCAAAACAGCAACACTTATTTCTGTTGCTCACACCTTGAATAACAAAGCAGAACAATATGACAGGTACGTTTTCACCATGTTATAAAAAAGACAAAGCAAATTCTACTTCAAGCTGCTCGGTAACTTCCCAGCCTCTTGTTTTGAGTTCATTGTGACAAAAGATAGAAATAAAGAAACAGGGCGGATGGTTTGGGAACAGAAATACAAGCGGGAAAGATAAACAGCATCACGTCCGCTCATCTATTCGCCATCTAATGTCTCTGGTGGGACATTAAGGTCGCAAAATAAAGTAACCAGATAGCGGCGAGTGAGAGACACGGAGGGGAGATTGTTAACCAACTTGCCATCTAAAAATAAAAACCGACAGTCAGTTCCACTTTGCAGCTCTCTCCCCATCACACACACAGGTTCACACATGGACCCCGGAGAGGCTGCGATTCAGCCACAAGCCTATCTGAGGATCGTTTTCAAGCCCGTGGAGGTTTTAAATCATAAACAGCTTCAAAGATATGCCATGATGGCTCCCAGCAAGAATCATAAACACCTGGCTATGACAACACAGGGTCAGACTCCAGGCCGAGCATGGAGAGACAGGAGGTCTGCCCAGAAACAAGCACTTAGACACTGTATACTGTAAGTATGTACAGAGTGGGAGGGCTCAAGTCTCCAAGCAATTATCCACTAAAGAGAGGGACAAGTGGTGGTTATTATTGTTTATTTTTGTTCACTTGGTAAGGAAAGTGGTGACTGTACTTTACTTCTCTGAAATAGGCTGCGTGTATTCATAGATTCTGGTTTAACATTGCGTTTGATAGAACGACACCCATTAACGGGTAACGAACTGGTTCAATTTAAAGAAAAAATGCAAAATTATATGAAATATGAGTTGAGCTTTGCTGAGCGAGAGAAATGAACTGAAATAACACCAAATACTATCATAAGCGTCACAAAATGTGAAATTATTAGGGCAATTTTGGCATTATTGAATGTACATTGTACGGAGAGCCAAATGATCACACAAACACAATAACATCCCTGCATCTGGCAATGCTGGGTGTGATCTGGATCGTGACTCAATGATGGGAACCAAACAGATGTTATCAGCCCCCATCGCCCGAATGTAATTGTTCAAACAGTTCAAAAAATTGCAGGTCTGGCCACAACAGCCTGACTTTAAAGCGCGCCAGTCAGGCGGGTAACCTGGAGAGGCTGGTTTAGATGAGAGGAGTTAGGAGCCCGGTTCAGCCTCTGAATATAGAGTTGCTGTAATTTCCATCGAATCCTTGAGATTTCACACTCGCTCCTGTGAAAAATCTCACTTAAAGGGGCTCCAGTAAGCAGGGGCTTAATTGGCTGTGACGTGACGTGCATGATATCAGCTAACTCTCTATTTAAAACATGCGGTGCCGGAGCACACAAAAGCTCGCGCACAATACATCCACAAACCCACACACGCACAACCACACAGCCATCACACAAAATTGCCGCACGCGAGCACACACCCATGTCGATGTATGGAAGAACACATCTGATCCTCACATACCATATGCAGTGAGAAAAGCAGTCATCATGCAAAAACTCACACCTATCACAGCAGGGAAATCAGGGAGAGAGAGAAAGGGAGAGAGAGAGGGAGAGAGCCTGTGAACTCAGTTAGAACGGAGCGGTAATGAGCAGGTCAACTTCTGTCATAAATCACACCGAACACGGAGCACAAGGAAAACATGTTTGGCCCCCAACAAGAATACATCATCAAGGCCATTATCCTCTTGCCATTGTGAGCAGCACTGAGGTTGTTTACCTGTATATATAAACGCTTAAGATATTCACACGCGCATAGGCGAAGCCCTCATCACTTGTCCGTTAACCCTGACTGCTCGTTAAACTGTCTGAAGCTTGATTACGGCTGATTTATTGCGTTCCCCCTTTGATTGGTTGCGTTCAAGTGCTTCTCATACTTCGGCAGAGGCTCTAAATGATTGCATTGGAAATAGATTGTGAATTGCAGTGTGGTTAGCGACGACTAAAGACTCATACATTCTGTGTAATCCGGCTGGTAATTACACACTCATAATGTTCTGTGGATTTAGGACTAGTATGGAAGCTATTTGTGTATTCACGGTTCACTCTAAGCTGATTAACGAGCGTGGTGATCGCTGGTGAAGACTAATTATTTTGGCCCGTTAGTTCCTTCAGCTCGTTAGGCATGCTCACAAGGAATGTGTCCTCTGGTGCTGGTGTTTTGCATATTAAAGGACATTTATAAAAACACGTTTACTTCATTACTGAAAGGTCCTTAAATTGTATTTTGATTTTATTTGATTATCTGCAGTATGTGTTATGAAAACTGCTTTCGAGAAAGAAAATATGGCTCACGAAATGAGCCTAAAGGATGCAATTAGTAAATCATGCAGGATGTCTCAAAGTAATGGTTTGCCATCGGAAATGCTCTTCGAGGGAGAGATAAGCTGAGGATGATAAGAGATGCATTCTTCGGCCCTGTGGTGCCGTGAGAGATATCAGGTAATGGACACGGCTTTTGCCATTGGAGGCTAATTACCGCCGGACCACCAGAGCAGCTAGACATAACATATAGGTGCCGTGATCATGGCACCGAAATGAAGGGGAGCGATCACCTTGACACATAATGGCTGACACAAGTGCAATTTCCTGGTAGGGGATATCCGTGTGTCACTCAATCTCACAACAAGCACACACGCTCACTGTCCCTCCAACACTGAGAGGCAGAATGAGTCTTCCGGACACATGAATCCAGTGGTATGTCGAGACGTCTGGGAGACGGTTCCGAATTAGCGCAGCGTCTTTGACGGACGGACAGACCAGGCCCAAGCTCGGTATTTCAACACGACAAAGATGAAACTGTACACCGCTTCTTGGAATAGTCACCTCACTTAGCGGCACCGGCAACTTGATCCCCTCCTCACTTTCACTGGGGTCAAAGAAGCCTCTCTGTCACCTTCTCTTTTTCTTTCTCACCAATCTCTCTCTCACACATACACACACACACGCACACACACTCACTACACAGATCAGTTGGTTTATACGACCCGGCCTGGTGCGTAAAAACCCTCAAAATAACCGTTGACACAATTTCCTCCACCATTTCAAATGCCACAGCTGCTGTTGTGTAAAAATAGTGCCTTCGTCTTGAGGTGTCTCTGAAGAAATCATTAAGTCAGATGCGAGGTGCTGATAGGCGCTAAGTCTAAGTGCCATTGGAAACTGCGCAGTGAATAACAGGCTGACTGACTGGCGCAGACATGCAAAGCATAGGATGAAATCCCCGATAAAGCTGCTGAGATGTGGAACCTTGAAGCGAAATGTCAAGCAGAGCTTATTCATGACATATGTTCATCTCTCATAATCTCCTTTCACACAGCAACATTTTGTTTGAGTGTGTTCGGGTCACATGCTCTACTGAACTAACCAAACCCCTGCACAAATAAAAAACTCCTCTAAATCGCAAAGATAGAACTAAACAAAGTAGTCACTGTTATGGATCAAGACACTGTGTGCATGCCCCGAGGGGATGCACACATGACCACAAATTTGTTTGCGTCAAAGTAGAGATAAATCATATATTTAACCGAAGACCCACGATCGCACAGACGAACCCTTGTCCAGCAGTAAAGAGACCGGCATGCATGGAAGTAGCGTCGTGCTTGTTAAAAATCAGTTAATCCATGAGGAGTAATGAACACGGTATGTGGCACGGTAGTAATGAATAATAGCAATGAAACGTGAAAGACTGCATGTGGCTTTGACTAAACTGTGTCCAGAGCACAGACTACAACATAATTGTCAGATGAACTAAAGGTGAGTATAATATCTGGTCAGAATCTTCAAAATTTCTACTTATACTCTTTGATTAGATATTTCCTTTAATGTAAGCCTTCAGTTTAAGGGGATGTTAGTCTAAGTTATTTATCTTTTTTATTTTGAGTTCTTGTATGGCTGCTAATACTGAGAGCTTATACTGTAGCTGGGAGCCTCCCGAGCAACAGATGACAGAAAAAGAAATGGTCAAAGAATGAAGCAGTAAAGGTCAAGACATCATCAAGGTCATTTTCCCCGAGCCGCTGAAGGCATCCCGCTGTTACTGTTTTCATAGGCTGAGCGGGACTCATGGTGTCCACGGTGACTTGCCCCTGTATATGCAGTGGAGTGCCCCTTTAAATGAAGAAATGGTTGTACAGAAAATCTGATCTCTCAAAGTAGGGAATTATGAAGTATCAAAAATGTCGATAGAAAACCTGCCCTACTGTTTATGAGTCAGATAAACATACAAGTATAATTCTCACATAGAAAAAGGAACATGTAAGATAAGATTTGTGGATTCTGAATCAGGGATGCCTCCTTTTGATTTCCTATTGATTCTGGTCAATTGCTGAAGGCGATATCTATATTTGAAGCCGATAAAATGTGTATTTCTATTTTTCCTACTTTATTACAGAGAACATCAGACCAGATCCTGGTTTTATTTCACACATTCTAAGACCAGTCGCGCCACTAGTGTTGTCAAAAATATTAACATATATCGATATATAACGAATATTTGAAGCTGTTTCAATACACATTTTCTGCAGAATACATAGACCTGTAGCAGCTGCAATGTCTAACGCTCTCCTCTCTTCAAAAGCTAGTTGACACACACACACACACACACACACACACACACACCGCTGCGCTGCCCACATAGCCCTGCATCCTCCCACTCCTCTGACTATGGTCAGAAGCAAATTAACTGAGGTGCTTTTGTGCTTAACACACACAACACAAGCCTTGTAAAATCTTAGAAACAAAAAATCGAAAAATTCATGCCTTCAATGCTGTGTTAGATTTTCTATCCAACACGGTAATGAATATCAATATTTTTCAAGGTATTGAGGTTAGAAATTTCAATACTGTCGAGACACCGGTGGACACTGAAGTGGGGAGCAGGATGGAAAGAGAGTGGACACGTGCTTCAGTGTGATGAGGACTCAGTGGGTGGCTGGTGAGGCAGGAGATGGCTGCAGAGAGGTGGTCAGGTGTGATGCGAGGCAGATCGATGGGCTGAATGACCCACTACAGGCCCAACATCACACTGTGCACGGCAGAAGGCGGAGCAGGAGGCTGCTCAGTCAGGCCTCCACACACACACACACACACACACACTGAGCACGGCAGAGCCAGTAAACAGCTGGGTTAGGTCACAACCTGTAAAGCCACACTGCCAGAACATCCGACGGGACAGGATAAAACACGGTGGAGCAGAGTCCCACCCTCACACCGGAGGACAGTCTGAGTACAGGGCGGCTGGGAGGAGGCCAGGCCTCCGTCAGCTGGACAGACATGGGACTGGCTTGAATTTCTTGTCACGATCTTATATAATGACTAGGGACAAATGTAAAGGCCGGCAAACTCTGATCTCCTTTTGATTAGGAAAACAAGCCCCAAAATAAATCAAAAGCAGTGATATTTTCATTAAAGCATCACTTTAAGGTCTTTGTTGCTTAAAATACTGCAAATAATCTCAGCTTTGAAACACTTTCAAGTTCTATATTTTGTGTGAATTTGAATCGTGTCAGATTTTTTCCAATACGTTATAAAAAATTTCAGATAGACGCGGTGGCTGGGTTTGGCTTGAACCTTTCCCTTTGTCATCTCAGAAGCTGAAATAAAATGTATTGAATTTAAAATATTAAAGTGATTATGAAACTGGCCGCCAAAACACAAACAATTACCTAATCCTTCATAGCAAAGCATTCAGTCGAATCACTACACTCAACAGGCAGATATCCATATGCAGGAACAAATCCAAGCCCCCTTTTGCTTCCAGTTTTATTGTCAAAGTGCAATTATGCAAAACGGATCCAAAATATTCAGAAAAACTACCTCTTTCACATTTTAAATTCCATTCCAGCCATGCCTGATTATTTAGCCAATTACTCATGACAGGCGGCTGAGAGTCGGCTCTGCTCCCACCGACACATGCAATAGTGCGTGCGGCTGGTTTGAACCTCCTGCCTCTTGCTCTGGGCATCAGTCAAAAACCCAAATAACAACAGCATCATCCGTGAAATAATTCTCTCAACCCATTTCGTTTTATTGTTTATCTAACACCCTTTGAAGTCAGCGCTTTATAATAATTTACGCCACACCTCGGCTTTCTATTAGTGTAATGCGGCTGGTGTTACACCCCGCAAAGAAGCGCTTTTTTTTCCCCGCTGACGACTAGTTGAAAGCAGAATTCACACATCATCTCCGTTGTGTACGGAGACCAGCAAGGGATGGGCTCCAAACAGGCCCCGGCATCTGCTAGCAGTGGGACTAAAGCGCGTGCAAAGTGATGACAACTCGCAGCTTAAGGTGCAAACTTCTTATTCTGCCACTGGTTATTGCAGAGCATGAGAGCCCGCGCTCAGGATATATGGATTCAATATAAACCCAGGAATATCCAATGCAGCCCTGAGATGCAGACTCTGCCGCTGTGGAAAATCATTAAGCTTTATCATCGGAACTATTAAATATTGTAAAATATCCTGGTTATTAGTTTGAGCTGGAATACATTTAAGCTCAGCACAGTGGGTGTGATCGAGATGAGGGAGGGGGGCGAGTGTGACGATGAACTCCCTCGGCGAAAAGGCTCGAAACTCGAAAAAGCTACAAGAGATGTGAGAACAATCATCTGGTGTGTGTGTGTACAGGATGTGTGAGCGTGTGTGTTTGTGTGTGCGTTCGTATCTGTGGCAACATTTCCACCTCTGGAAAAAGCTTCATCTGCAAAACAATGCAGACAGTTAGGCTTTAGTGGCTTCTGTTGTCTTTAAATGAATCAAAAAAAGAGTCTCACAGCTGAACAGTGCACGATGCCAGTCTAACTGGAGGGACAGCTAAGTGTTGCTACTGTAGTGCGAACCAGAGAGGCTACCCAGAGCCATTTAGCCAACGAGAGGACAAGCACTGCAAGCCAAGCAGAAGAACAGCCCGGAGCGAGAGAGAGAGACAAATACGTGTGTGCGTGTGTGTTTATGTCTGTGTGTGTGTACAAGTGGGTACAGTGTGTGTTGGCTAGCCCAGTGACACCGCAGCGTCCCTCTCTTTATGAGAGCTCCGGAGAACGTGCTATGAAAGGCCTGCGATGTCACAGACATTAGCCTCACGCAGCACTCTACCACTATTGTTTATTATTAATACAAGTGATTCAGTTATAGTCGGGGGGGGGGGGCAAACGAGGACTCGGTCTTAATTTCTCTCCCCTTGTCAAGTGAAGTGTGAGGAGAAAAAAACTGGTGCATGAGCTGATGCTGAGCCGGCACTCGCAAAAAACAAAAGGTTCCATCCATTCATCCATCTATCTCTCTGTCCTCAGCTGTCTCGCTCTTGTTATCTTCAGACGCTTTCATCACAACACAGACAGCCAACTGCAAAACAAGAACACACACACACACACACACAGAAGGACACGCAATCCTGCGGAAAAGCATTCTCGCCACAGACGTGAACAAACCTGAACCCAACACTTTAAACAGTGCGGGTGACGGCACTTGCTCTAATGAAGTTTGGAAACCTGCACATAGTTTGGTTTCGTGGTGAACTTAAGGACTTTGCGTCAGACTCTGCATGTACTTCTCTTTTCTTTTTTCTTCTGTTTCTTCCCAGTATCGCCATTAATCTGGCGTGGCACATGCCATCTGTAGCTGACATCAGGAAATCACCGCTCACATGCCGTCTGTGTGTCTGCGTTAGTCAGTGTCACAGAAATGCTGCGGGGGGGGCGGGAGGCAAAAAGCACTGGCTCTCTTTTCTTTCCTCCCTCGGTTGGGGAAAAAAAAAAAAAAAAAGAAACAATCAGCATAGATTCATTTGCATTTGAACCGGAGAAGTGTTGTGGTCGAACTCTCTCTGAGGGGGTACTTTAATTCCCTCCTCGGGGAGCCAATCATTGCACCGGCTTCAGCCATGAATATGTCCGAATTTAAAAGCCGGCCAGCTAATGTTATACAGTAGGAATTACTGCATGGTTAAAATTAAAAATGAGTGCTCTTTGACTGAGTCATCAGCTCTGTAAGAGAGTTGCGTATTATTTACCAGAGGAACTCACGTCTCTCTGTCTAATGTGTGCTTAATGACGACAAGAAATAACAGTGGTACCATCTGTAAAACAGCACGTGGTTGTTTAATGTGTTCCAAAAAAAAACAACTAATGCTGTTGAAGATCTTCTGGCTTTATCATCTTTATGCTATAACGTATATAAAATCTGGCAACATTAATTAATAACTGCAACGACATAGGCATGGGCAGTATGTCCATATTATATTGTTATTCATGATGAGACAATATATCATCTTAGATCGTTTTATCCACATTAATGATAATCGAAAATCTCTTTGTGTTAATATTTTGTCAAAGTACCAACAATAATGTCACAATTTCAATATCTGGATACTTCTTCAAAATACTGTGATTCTTGATTATGACACATAGTCGTAGCATTATGAAGTTGTTGGCAAAAATAGTGAGCACCCAAAGAACAAAAAGCAAGCTGTAATAAAGAGGCTGAGGTCTAATTATGAACAATAAAAAATGCAAAATGAAAATGAAAAAGGCAACAAAACAGGCAGTTGGAAATCCAAGAACCAAAGACGGACAAAAATACAGAGGAACCAAATAAATTACAAACCAAAGAAGCACTAGGCAGGAGCACGAGTAACACACAAGGGATTGACATGAGGAAAACAAAACAGATGAACTGACAAGAAGTTAGAAAAAAACACAGACTTAAATAAACAGGGACTAATTAACAAATGAAACGAGAACCAAGTCGGGAAAAGGACAAAGGGTGGAAGTGAAGCACAGAACAGGACACACAAGGAGAGAACTTACAAAATAAAACAGGAAACAACAACCTACCCTAAAACTCAAACCATGACAGAAGTGCTTTTGAGAAGATAAATATCATGCATGGCGATACAGCCAAAAATATTGCAACATCTGTCTTGTTTCTTAGTGTATACCGACTTGTCACAACATAGCTGAGACCCCGCCGCCGTGCAGCTTCCCACATGCCGTCACTGCTGTATGTCAATCAGGTGATGGCAGTGGACGGATAGCCTGCATTGCCATTCTTTTCTCCCTCCCGCTGAGCTTCTCTCATCACACTGCACAAGGGCAGCCTCGTTACCATCGTGGACTGATAGATGGCCGACTTCACCCTCCTCTGCTTTCCCTTCGTAGGGAAATGGAACTATGGTGGTGTTGAAACTTCCCCACTGAGCCTGCTGGGTCAATCTCGTACCTTCACACCGAGCAGCCTGACTGCCTCGTTGCAGCTGAGAAGCGATAAATACGAGATTGTAAATGGCCTCATCTGTGTCTGAATGAGACAATGTGATGAAGGCAGTAATGTGCAGCAACGGGAGTTATATCGGTTTCTCCGCTCCAATACACAAGGGTCATTAAGCGTCAGCTGGTGATTAATTCGATTAAATTTGATTTTTCTGTCCATACCATCGTGCATGAAATAAGACGCAGTGCGGTCCAGGTTAAGTGAGCCAACTCCCCCGTTTAGCTGCTATCATAACCTTCTGCTCCCACTTGGATGAGCTCATTACATTTGAGAGCAGATTAATGAAGGCAGTGTAAATCATGGGTATTGTTACGGGCAAATAAAAAAGCTGCTCCTCACAAGTGAACATCTTGCTGATCAAAACGAGATGTCCCTAGTGAAACCAAGCCTAATTACAAACCAACAGGGGTTTTATTTGTGCAATAGAACAAAGTCTACAGTAAAAAGGACAGACCTGCTTTATTGTACTGTACAGACACAAAACACAAAACACACACACACACACACACAGTACACACCTCGCGCTCTACTGAGGACTGCCTGCATCAGTGCTTTTCTCTCTGCCATCCTTGTTTATGCCCTGCGCCACTTTTAAAAGATTTAATAGAGGAGTTCCTGAGCTGCCGTAACACGTAGTTGGGGTAAGGATATTCCTGTGAGCAAAGCTTAACTTCATGTTTTAAATCTCAGTTCCCGAGGTAGCATCATACAGTAGCAAGAGCAAGATGTGACAGGGATTTCAGAGAGAAAATGCTGAACACAAATGCTCATCCACCTACTACAATGAGAAGATTGCCCAGTATTGAAGTTGCTGGTAGTTCAACTAAATTCATATTTGCAAAATGTTTCAATAGCCCTCATTTATGTAATTACCTTAGTGACCTACAAATAATGCAGGGCCATTAAGCAAAACGAAAAGTTGAATATATTAAGTGTCATCAAATTTTTGATTAAACATTCAAAAATTAATGACGCTTGGAAACAGAATGTTAAGAAATGTCATCACTGACGGTATGTCAAAGACGTCTATGTATTGTCTCACAGGTTAGCGTGCTAACCAGCAGGCGCAGAGCCAGTTTCTATCTCAAGAGGTCAAAGTCAAATCGTGAATGACACCAGTGCTTCCCCAGTGCTCAGAGCTCCCAGTCCAGGAAGAATCAGCCAATACGATCAATAGCTGCACGGCTAACTGAACTTACAAGCGACTACAGTTAGCAGCAGTTAGCGGTTACTCTGGTGGTATGCTGCCCCCTATTTATTTGGAAAGTTTCTCCAACAGGTGGCCAATTTTTATATAATGCACCTTTAACGAAACCAGATTTCTCCCTAGGGTAGCTTTGCTGTAGTTCCGTTTCTTGCAGTGTGAAGTATTTGCCAGCTTGCAAAGCAAATATTAATTCAGAGTAGCTTCCCCAACACCTACAGGAGTTACAGTTAAAGAGTAGAGGCACACCAAAAAATCACCTAACAGCACCGACAAACTGTTGCTTTTACATCTTTTTTCATCATTTTTTTCTTTTGTTTCTTTTTTTTTGTGCATTTCTTCTATTGGTTTTGAAAAGAACCAGGCTTTCTCCCTCCAGTCTCCAGTCTAGGCTGTAGCTCCATGTAACAGACATGATGGTATCAATCTTTCATCTAATTTTCAGCAAGAAAGCAAATTAGCATATTTCTAGTGCTGTTCCTTCAAACAAAGACGTTTGTAGATTAGTCCAACTCCAATATCAGGGAGTGTTTCAAATACCTAATCCAATACAATGTGTCCTTTAATTGCAACATTATCAATTAGACCGCATATTCATAGTGTAATCTAAACCATCTGTAATTCACTCTATATGGAGATGAGCTGCAAGTTAATTACATAGGTATTCATTATCTGAGCTGAGACCGGCTATTCACTGTTTAACATAAGTTCAAACTGCACATGGACATAAAGAAAATGTCTTTTTTTGACTTTGGTTGGGTTGGAAAAAAAACCATCCTGCACACCAAACCATTCCTTCCAGGAGGCAGACAGACCGTAGAAATCATATCCCCAGCAGGTACAGGAAATATATTTTACATTGTTACACCGGTTCTCACTCATGTACGCAGCCTAGCAACTGCACATTTCTGAGAGGCGTGCGGTCTGAGTGTGGATGAATTTTCGCAGCCGCGATCGACTCTTTCGGAGGTGCCGTGAACCACCCTGGGTCTCACTGAAGTCTGGGTTGTGTCTCTACACGGCAAATACTAATAGAGTTTACATCAAAGATTTCCCTCCCACTGTGACAGCCGAGCAGACAGATACACTCACACTGGCTCTCTCTCTCTCTCACCTCCCTGTTCTGGACCTATCACCCTTTCCTCCGTCTTCTTTCCTCCCCCCCCCCATCTTTCTCCCTCTCCCACCTGGCGTTGCTAGCAGGGCGGAGTGTCACCTTGCTCCGCGCCCACTGGCCTGTGGCTGGATGATGATTTATGGCTGAGGAAAGCGGGAGGGGGTTTGGGAGATGAAGTTGTTGGATGGCTAGGTTTAAAATCGCTTGTGGCGGTGTGCGAAAGCGTAGCGTGATAAATGAATGTAGTCTCTGCCCGCCAATCACAATGATCTTCCTCCAGCGTACAGTGGGTTTTCAGATCCGTCCAGAGACTCTGGGCAGCTTTGTCTTCTTTTAATGATCTTTTCTTTTTCCCCCTCCGTTCTACACTCCTGTGTATTAGGGTGAAGATGCATGGAAGAAGGTCGGCAGATAACTCTCTTTAAGGCGGAAAAAGAGCCGGAAGATGTCCTCAAGAATTTGTGATACATACCAAAAAAAAAAAAAAAAGCAGTTTGTCCGAGCTTTGCAGCAACAAGCCATAAGCCCTGTCTTGTGTGTGGGCAAACTCAAATGCAGTTCTAGGGGCTGACAATCGCGGCCCATTGTGTAGAAATCCGTAAGAATAAAGCATCTGTGAGAAAAAACAAGTCAGCCGGATGTTGTAAAAAATAAATAACTATAAAATGGGTTGGTTCTGAACAAAAAAGCCCCACTCTTTATTGTTCCGCTTAAGACATTTGTCAGCGAGGATCAGCGCACAAAGAGACGAGTGTGCTAAAGTCCCGATAACTGATACAAATGTAGAAGGTAATGGGGCTCCAGGACAGTAATGGCCTGTCTTTTACCTGCTCTGGATTAATGATAATATAATTACTCATTTAAATGCACGTTTCTGCTGATATCACAGGGAGAGCCGGGAGCGGGTTCTTGCTTAGTATGTTAATATAATTCAAAAAAATATTTTCTACGAAATAAAATCATACATATCAATGATACCTCTGTGTGATGTGCGGCTCTCAGTGAGCAGTCCCTCCCCACGGCTCACTGAATAACCAGAGTGTCACGCGGCATACAAAACAGCGCGTGTCTCCTGGACATTTACACGAGCGACAGCAGGAGCCCGGGTCTTCAATTTTCTGTTACACTGTGAGAAAATAGCAGTGTGAACGCACCTTATGGTCTCATATTAAATGTAAGAGTGTTGCTTTCAAAAACTTAACCAGGAGAAATGTTGCTAAAATGCCTCTTTTTCCAATAGTGACTATTCAGATTATTATTGTTTGGTTTAACATTCATCGCTCCTTATGTATCTGAACCACAACATTATGACTGAGCGACTGGTGGTGGCCAAGACCGCCCAGCGACCAGTTGTCCGTACTGTATGCATACTGTATGAGTCACGCAACAGCAAGTCACGCAGACAGACTGTGCTTTGCTCTCCATCTGAGTCCATTCATATGTCAGCGATATCACAGAAACATATTGTTGCTCTGCTCCGCCATCTCAGACCCAGCATATTGTCTGTGGGGCAAAACTGGAAATCTCTTGATCGAGGTTCCAAATCACATTCATCTATTTATTTATTTAGTGTTTTTCAGTCACTGCAGAGCACTCAGTGAGGAAAATGGAACCGGTGTTCTCCTTAAAAGAGTCTGGTGCTAAACAAATCCCAAGAAAGAGACATAAAAAAACACACAAACAACCGACAACAATGATTTGATCCTTCCAACAAGTATTGTCTGTGAAAGCCAGAGCCGGATATAGCTTATTCCTCTGTGCCATGGGCCGCAATTGTTGTCCAAAAACCATTAAAAACACATTACTGAGCCACTCCTTTGCACCGGGTAACATGCTCCTTCATCACAGCGAACGCACACGCTGTGGTTTATTTTGAATGAATCCCACATACACCGTCCTGCTGCCACAAATACTCACCAGAGCATAAAATGTGTATTAATCAGCTGCTGAAAATAGTCCCCGACAAAAGCACTACTTAGGCCTGTTGGGACAACGTTTGCCAACAGTGACAAGCTGTTTCAGTGCAATAATTATTATTATTTCCTTTTTACGAAACTGTATATTCATGAGCCTCGTCCTTCAAGGGAAGGTGTATATAATAATGCCCCAGGGTCCATGCTGTTTCAGGGAGGCACCTTATTAGGTTTGATCAGAGAGCCGACTGTTGTTCGTCTGTAAAGAGCTCCTCTAACCCGCAATGTACTGCACAGCGTCATTCCACACTACTGGCTGGGCTAAACTCTTTATAAACCCCATGGGCTTTGTTCTGGTTGGACTGAAATTTGTTTTCACAATTTGCCCCCACAATTGGTTCACAAATACGGTGAGAAATTGTGTTAAATTTTCAATTTGCAGTCCATATGGGGGCTGGGAAAAAACTCCACCAGTTGGGGCCTTTTTCTTTTTTTTCCACATTCTGTGTTGGCTATCCTGTCCTCCATCAGGATATTTCAAAGCTCCACAACTGGCCCAGTTCGCCACATGAGGCGACAATAGCGTCACCACGCAGTAATGAATCAAATTAAGTGGAATGTCAGCTAGGCTAACAGAGCTCTCCTTCTCCTCTCAGCATGAAAAGGAATAGTTTCATGGCTCCAATTTGTCTCCCCCCCCACCCCGCCCTTGCTGGCACATATTTTTTTGCGCTTCATCTAAAAAATATAAAATAGAGGGGGGGAATTATTCTACTGCCAAAGACATGAGGGGTAGAAGTGGGGGAAATCAAACTGGAATCTTTATCCACGTCTGAAGTGGCGGAGTTGACTGGTGAAGCCTTACCTTTGGGTTTGATGTAAATATATGCGATAACATAATTCATATCTCGGGGGGGGAGTTGCACCTCCACCTCTCTCTTTCTTCCCATCCCTCTCTCCTGTGAAGATTAAAGTGCGCAAAGGTGATCTGAACGGAGAGTGATACTTTACAGTGACAGAAGAAAGAGAACGACAC
>CAEMYA010000019.1:101855-149997 GCA_903131615.1 Diplodus sargus
AAATGCGTTTCCTCTCAACCCCAACCCAGTGCTGCCCGGAGTCAGATGTTTTCTGAGTGGGTATTGTTTGAACGCCCTGTCAGCTTTGACAGGTCGGATCCACTGTCAGAGAGATCAGTTAGAGACAAATATGCCTCGTTCACGCGCGCACGCACACGGAGGAAAAAACCTCCTGGGAGAAATTCTGAGGGGCGTTATCAAGCTCCGTTTGATAAGGGTTTGCCTTGTGGTCACTTCAAAGCAGAGATGAAGGAGTGGATAAAGTCTGAGCGAAGAGATGGAGGGAAAAACGAGAGAAGGGGGAATGCGGAGCAAGGCGCGAGGCGGGAGCAAACGGCGGCGGGGTGAAACGCGGGTGAAATGAGATAGAAAAAAGGGGATGGGTTCCCTGAAAAAAGAAAAGAAACAAAAAAGAGGAGACGGATCCGCGCGAAAAAAAGGTAGCAGGACGCACGAGGATACACTCACGAGTACAACTTGTACACATGCTCGGGCATGCATCACACTCGCACACCTGGGGAGACGAATCTGGAGCACGAGCGGACGGGTTTTGGGAGGCCGAATCTCGCCTCCCCCTCCGTTGCGAGTCCCGACTAAAGTGGCAACTTTTTGCTGAGAGAGGATCTCAATCCGGAGACTCTCTGATGAGCAGCTTTGGTGAGAAGGGCCTGCAGGCAGCCACGGATACATATGGGAGAGAGGGGGATCATTAGAATAGCTCAGCCCCTTCATAGACGGCAGACAGTTAGCTAGCTAGCTCCATCTAGAAACACTTCCCCCCTGAATAATTCACAGAGGTGTAAATAAAATATATCCAGTGGCCTTCACCTAAAGTAAAAAAAAAAATAAAAAAATAAAAAATAATAAAACAAGATCGCTGCCATGCTGAGTAATGAATTCTTTATCTCACAGACGAGTTCAGATATGACAAGCAGGCGGATGCACAACGTGAAAAAAAAAAGAGCGTACCTCAAAATTCAGTTATTCACATTGATATTCAAGCAGGGGGGCCGTGTCGCCTGATTTTAAACAGAATTTTTCATCGATACATCTGACTTTGATAATGACACTGAAAAAAAGGCGCCGTCTCTTCAAAAACTGCCAGAAAATCACAGCGGCAGTGATTGCAACGATGTCTAAATGCGCTATCTTCAAAAAAGAAAAAACAATAAACCTGAAACATTGCTACGTCGGCTGGTGCTCGGCAGGCGCGTTGCTATCCTTTAATTTTACCCCCCGAATAACAGATGATAGCGGGACGTTTATTGCTTTTCTCCTGCAGCGAAGTGAGCCATACATTCTGCATAATGCATGAGCGTCAGGACCGTGGCTCAAATCGTCCCCCAAAACAAACAGCCTCATAATCAATGAGGCAGAGAGCTGTGTTTGCCTATTAGATATCAGTTGTCCTCACGCATATGACAGGACCGTCACACAGGGAGTTGGAAGGAGGTGAGGACAAGAAAGCAAAGGCCGCAGACCTTTTCTCTTTTTTTTCCCACGTGTCCCACCGGTGCTGCGGTGTTAACACAAGCGCGCCAATGTAGTCGTCCGCCAGGGCGCCGAAAACTACAATACAGTCCGAGCAGAAATCAATACGCGGCCCAGACCATCCCTCACCGCCACTCCCCGTGATTATGACAATCACTCCAGGTGGTCGGGGGCGCGGATCACGCTGCTCTGCCGCCTCAAGGGCGCTCGCTTTTGGCACACAAAAACCTTTTCATTTCCAAAAGGTCAATCAATAAGAAAACTGGCTCATTTCCCCCGCTCACTCTTGTATTCCTGAAATTATGCAATAATCGGTTTTGAATGGGCCTCATGGGACTGTGGGAGCCCCTCAGCGCATACAGTGGCAGACCATGTAATTCTGCAATTCAAATTTAAAAAGCGAGGAGAAGAAAAAAAAAAAAAGAAGGTTACGGCGCTCTCAGAACCACATGTACAGGTGCACCAATCCACTTCATTTTTCCAGTTCTGATCCGGAACAAATGCCCGAGCTCCCTCTTCTTATTTCTCGCTCATTGAAAGACTAATAAAAATGCATAACATTTGAATGCAGTCCAAAGCATTTTATTTGAACTTGAGGACAGGCCTCATATAAACTGGGGGAGATGTGCAAATTGCTATTCCTCCTTTAGTGTTTAGAGAAACACACCTTTAAGCCGACTTTACTTTAAAGTTATCAGGAAACCAATTACCTTGAGTAAAACAGTGTCATATTTAAGTTGCACAAGCTAAACAGATTAACAGCTTTAAATTATTAGTCTACATTATTTGGTTATTTTGAGGTAATTGGTTTCCTCAATTTTTTTTGAAGTAAAGTCACTTAGTTATGCAAATGTTTATATGTGAGTACAAGGGTGATGAGAGAATTTGAAAGGGTGCACTGGAAAACTGGCAGTCAATCCATCAGATTATGGAATCTGGATGGGTATGTAGATTTGTGATGTCAATACAATATCTGATAAGTGAATAACGCCAGAATTTGCACCCAAAACCAATTCTGGACCGGATCAGTCCCACACTCGACATTTTAAATGTTGACTTTATTTTTAAAAAATCAAGAAACAGCTTACCTTAGAATCACCAAGGCCGACTATACAAATTAAACTTCTATGAGCTACAGAGTCCACTTTACTCGGTCATTTTGAGGTCATCGGTTTGCTCAACATTTTTTTTTTTACAGTGACTACTTTAAAGCCACTTTGTCCAAGTTTTTCGATCCAACTCTATTCAAAACTTTGAAAACAACACTCCGTCCCATTTATGGAACATAAATCCACTTTCCAAGGATACTTAGAGTACATCTTAGTCCGAATGAGACAGATGTCAGAGAAAATTCATACAACTGTCGCTACTATTTTATTTCAGGATGAATGTTTTCATATCTTTGCACTCCTCTTGGAGTCCAAATGCCAAGGTTGAGAATCTTAAAAGATGTCTCCTGGTTGAGCCCGTAGAGACAGACATCTAAGGACAGCTGCTCTTCCTCTTCCTTCCCTCCCCCGTCTCTTTTAGCTCCTCGCCTTCCTCTCTCTGTCGATCACGGGCAAACTTTTAACTCCACTCTTGCAGCCCCACCTCTCTGAACTCACCATATTTCCTCTCCATCTGTTGTCTGTCCTTACAAAGCACCCGTACTCCCCTCTCCTTCCACGCACATCTTTTCTTTAATTCATTTACAATGAATAGTTGTTCCATGAAGGCAAATGGGTCAAGTGTGTAGTGTCAGTGGTTAGTGGGCCTAATGTGTGTGTGTGTGTGTGTGTGTGTGTGTGTGTGTGTGTGTGTGTGTGTGCATGCGTGCGTGCGTGCGTGCGTGTGTCTTTGTAATACGCATCGGGATTTCCTCTCAGCTCCTATTACTCTGACACAACACTTTCTAAATTAGCTGCCTGACACTAACCATCGCCTGAGCCTCAGGGCCCGACCTCAAACCTTATACCACAATGTCTTCCTCAATTTACACACACCTCTGGTTGGAAAAGATATCTCACCAGAAAACAGTACAGCCCTAAAATACATCCTCAAAAAAAAGTAATCTTCTGCTGCCGCACCGGAAAACCTCAATATGGTAGAGCAGGTTCTCAGGTGTCGACAAACAGTAAGAAACCACCACTGTCTCTGACCTCGTTAAAAGCAAACACATGGCTGTCGTCACTTTGTCTTGGCCCATATATAATGGCGAGTCCCTATCAAACTGCTGCTACCCTTTGAGCCTAACTCGCAGTTTATATCCTGCAGGTCTCAGATACTTGGAGTTGGGATGATTAATGAGAGTGACGTCGACGGTAATGAGCAGTGGGACTTTAGCTGTGCCCTTTTTCTTCCGTCCCCGTGGCTGGCATCTGCCCACCTTACACATGTCGAGAGAAAGTAGTCCTATCTCTGGCCGGAGGGCAGAGCAGACAGACTCTAATATATATTCCATTCTTGGCACATCTTGAGAGAAAAGAAGAGGTTGCAATAGCATAAACAATAGCAATAGCATGAACAAAAAACTATTCAAATGCAAAGCTGGTGGTGTTGTGTTTTTAGGGAACATTTGGCGGAATTAAGTTTATTTGCTTACTCGCTGAGAGTTAGGTGAGAACATTGATGTCGCTCTCATGTCTGAAGAATACATACATATGGAACTGCAGTCAGCAGTCGGTTATCACATCTTAGATTAAAGACTGGAAGCACGGAGGAGCAACTAGCCTGGATTGGTGTAATGGTGCGCTCCACCTAAACTGGGAGGTCAGAATTTCTAGTTTCTTAGTTACTGGTCAGCAATTTCAACTGGACCGCTCCCTGAAGTCACATTAAAGATCCAAGATGGCCGCACCGTGCATCAACCACTGTGAGGCCTGTACAATATATCATTTATCAGCTCTTCTGTCTCATTTGTATCTCATTAAATATTTCTTCCACATAGTACTTTCCCAACGTCATTCCGAGCTCTGACCTCGTTGGGAAACGGAACAAAATCAAACTAAAAAAAGGTTTAAAAGCTCTCAAATTGTTAAAACAAAAGGTTGTGGTGACCATTGGTAAGGTTCCTACTTAAAACCACAACTTGCTGTTTGGGTCAAACAAGGTATGACATGTTAGTCTGAAAACTTTTTCCTATGTTTCCAATCTCTATGCTAATCTAAGCTAACCGGCTGCAGACGTAAACTCCACCCATTGACCTGATCCTACTAATGTCCCAAAATGTCTTCCTTAAAGTTCACTACCTTGTATTCTGATTATTGCAAAAGTTTTGGATTATTTCTCTACCTAGACAAAATACTGTATCACATATCACATATATATCACAAGAATATAAAAGAAAGATAAGGTATCAAGTAAGTGTGTGGAAATGTTGCTAGGAGCTCACGTATTGTGCCAACTATGAGGGCAGTCAGTGCAAGGACGGGCTTATTTGAATTGGACACCTGATCACACTGAGACCCTTCCATAACTAAGCGGCATGTACGGCTAACACCATTTGGTGTTTGCTTAACTTTGATAGGATTAGCATATTACAAAGTGCAATCTCCAGAATTTCCAAGTGAACTTTACCGAAGGGTAAGAAGAGCGGGAGGTTACTCGTGTTCTCGCAGGCCAGATTTCATGTCACACTGTGGTCTCCTTCTTTTAGTACAGTAGTGAGCTGCTTGGAAAGGTGCTAGTGTTTATTGTGTCATTCCACTCATACTGCAGAGCCCTGACCTCTGTGTGTGTGTGTGTGTGTATGTGTGTGTGTGTGTGTGGAAAGACGAGGTTAGAGGGTCAGAAAGGGTATGACAGAGAGTGAAAGTGTGAGAGAGATGAGTGACAGACAGTCCGGAGTGTCGCCCTGCGGCATTTCATCCTTCCACTGGAGCCATCGGCGATGTTAGCTGTACTCACTGCAGCGTTATTCCCCAAGATACATCACATCAGAAACAAGGTGCGTTATTCCGCGCCACAAAGCCACAGCTCTGAGGTGTTGTAGTCAGCACTGAGACAGAGCTGCTTTCACTGGAGCTTGTAGCCATGATCCAGTAGTTTAGTTGACTAAATTTGACTAAACTGTCACTAGAGCACTGATAGATCGGAAAACATAAGAAGTCGCAAACAGCCTATTTCATCGATTTATAAGGACTTGTTTTACATTTGAGTTTAAGGATTTACTTCCGTGATTTGGCTCCAACATACATTGATTCTGCGAACATTACACTCTCATGCATGAACACTCTCAGCTCACCTCATTACCTCACCCATGACCTTTAAATCTCAGGTTAAAACTGGTTTTAACAAACTCGCTTTGATGCATTAGGTGTTCCTTCCCTTTAATGTGATTCTTCTCTTTTTTTTTGAAACCCCCTGTTTAATAAGGAGTCCTTACCCCTAACCTCCCACAACCTTTTACTCCTCCGTTCCTGCCGCCCTCTCGACTTCCCTATCCCCTCCATTGTCCTCAGGTAATATTATGTGAACTCTCATTACATGGGTGGTACAGTAATAGACTCTTCAGCGCTAAGATCCTCTTTATTATCCGTCAACTGTGGACTACATCTCTAAGCTGATTAGCTCGAGCTGTCTTTTCAGCGTTTTCAATTAGGAGCGTTTTTGAATAGTCAAGCAGATTGCCTGCCTTATACTCATTACTGACATTCTCAGAGCACTACGCAATGTTCAAATACAGTAATCCAAGGAATACATTGGAGCGGCGAGGATGAAAGAGCCACAGAAGAATGACATCATGGCAGATTTTCATATCGGACTCGCAGGGAAATGTGCAAAAGTAGCTCTTAAGAGCAATCCAAAGCAATTTACAGCGGCAGAGAGGCAGTTTTAGCATAAATGGCCCAGCTGGCAATCATACGACTGTCATACACGTGCATAATGCTGACACAAGCACACACACATGCATGCATAACGGTACAAAACTCATGGTTTGAGTGGTATTGCGGTTTTGAGCCGCGGACTGGATCGTTTTTCAGATCAGATCAGCAAAAAAATAAAGGGTTAGGGTAATTAATCTTATCTACTTTGCCCCTCCCTCTCTGTGTCTGCCGTCACCAGCGCTCACTGAATGTATTGAAAATGAAGTTGCAACAGTGTGAGATCACATTATAATTAACCACCACAGATGGCATCACAGCAAACATTACTGCACAATCATAATAATAATAATTATTGTTATTATCATTATAATTACAATCGGTCATAACTGACTGTTGAAGGAACTCTGAATCAACCAAAGCTTTTTTATAATCTAACATAATATTATGTCCTAATGAGCATCAAACTTGATACAAACTTTTTGCATTACAAATTCATTTATTTTTTAATAATAATTTTGTATTTGTTTTGATTTATTTTATAACATTACTCTTGTATTATGAGCTCTTATAATAAATCCATGGTCAACACTGTAGACTCACTCAGTGTGAGCACTACAGCACCACAGCACTATCTATACTAAGCACTGAGATGTTAAAAAGTAAGTATTTCACACTATGAAGGGGTTAACCCAAGGGTTCAAATGTACTCCACACCGTGGGGGGTGATCCATGCAGACTCTAATTTTAAGAACATCATATTTAAGACACAAAAGAAAAGATCTTGAGGGACAACTTTGGCCTTAGGCCTCAGGATGCAGGCGCTTTCATACAAGAGGACTTCCGGATTAGCTATAGCTGCAGTTATCTCCATCTGCTTCTGCTGCTCTCAGAGGACTGTGAAATGATGAGCACTGATACATTCGTCATTCTGAGTGGCGTACAGAGAGCCTGGCTGTTTGGGTGCCACTTATAAAAGCTGAGCCGCGAGCGCCCACGGGGTTGCGAACACCTACATGCTTAATCTCGCTGTTTAACTGTCTGCGTTCGTGTCATTTCAGACGCGCTCGCAGAGGATGTCGGGACCCGACGTCTGGGAAAGAATGAGAGGAGAGGAAGCGGAAGAGGAGGAAATTGAGGGAGAGGAGCGGATGGATGAGGTTATGACTCCTAGCCTTAATGGATTTGGGGCAGATGACGAGGATATGGCCTGCCCGGTGCCGCGGGTGTATACGTGTGTGAGGTCGCGTGTGCGCGAGGAGTGCATGGTTTTGTGATGTCACTCGCGGCCGCGCCAAACTATGATGATCTCAGGGTATTATCGGTATCTGTTTAAGGTATCCGGCTTTATCAAATACCCACTTGACACAGGAGTCACCACCGTGTTTTATCATTCTGTCTCTGTCTGACTATCTCGCTTTCGCACACACACACACACACACACACACTCACTAATCCATTCAGTCATTGTTAATCCAGCTGTGTGCTGGGACAAAAATGTGCTGTACATGGCTGACAACCATGTCACCAGAGTGCTGATGTCATACCTGTCTGTATTTTGGTTGCTAATGTTGTCACTGCCGTTGTTTGGAGCCACTTAGGGGCACACACTGAACATATCAAGGAGAACCTTGTACCCTCGTACCCTGAGGCACGCCGAATCCCTCTCCAGGGAGATCATCAATGTCACAAACGTACGCGCCTCTGCGCTGAGTCAAGTGTTGGTGTCGTGTTCTCGGTTGTATTAATTTGACAACGAGCTCAGCCACACTGAGAGTATCAGTCTGAGAGAGGAGGGCAGAGGAAAAGGAGGGATACAGACACACACACTTTGAGGATCTCTGCAGTAGTCATGTACCATTTGCCAGAGAACAACTGCAGCGGAGCAGCAGAGAGTCAAGTGCTTCTTCCCCTGGCACCTTAGTGGTACTGGTAGGGGAAGATGAGAGCCTTCTGTATTTCAAATGAGATTTTTTTTTTCCCAAGCAAGCGATCATAGCTACTGTTGCTGCTCTATTAAGATGCAATATTTTTCATATTCTATCAGATCTTATCATTTCCGTACAATTCCTGCACGAAATAAGTTTTCCAAAATAAAATAATGCACCCTTTGTGATATTGTCTGTTTGGTTTCCCAGGTATAGTGGTGCTTAAAGACACTTGGCAGCGTCTGTTAACTTCCTTTGTAGCTGTAATACCCTGTCATAAACTACAACCTCTACAAGGTAACATCAAGCAGCATGAATGAGCTGGCAGCCTGTAAGATCTTCCACATTTGTCAGCAGCATTGCCAGCAAATATTTGCAGGCAGTTGTCTCTGGCTGTTACCAAGTTTACCAAGCTATAACGTAAAGTTATAATATGCAACATTTCTGCATTCAAATGTCATAGAACGACCAGATGTTGGTTGTACAATTTGTTGCGTTATGTATTTGCATTATCCTAAACAATTTTTGGTATTTTGTTCAAGGTACCGGTGCATTTCATTTAGTTTCCTGGAGATATTCAGAGATTGGGGAAGGGAGTCGGAGAGTGAGTGCAGGTAGATATATTTTTTTATTGGCAAAAGTGGCTGCCTAACAATCAAAGAAAACGACTCCACTGATACAAAACTACTTATGACTTTTGTTTTGTTCTGAGTGAGGGACCCTTGGCGGCCTTTGCGCACGGCTCATTTAAAATGGGTTGCACCGCACATAAGAGCTTTCACACAGAGATGTGTTAGTCAAAATTTAAACCACTGTAAAGTGTATGTGTTGTCACGAGCATGCTAATGTATGACAATGAATTACCCTTTACAGAGCTACTGTGACAGGTTAAATGGAAAAGGATTGGACACAATTGGACACATGTGATCAGACGGAAATTAAATTTGTACCAAACATCTGTGCCAATAACATTAAAATCCACCTTCAGTCAAAAACATTTCTTTTTTTCTCCTTGTTCCTTCGGGTGAATGTCTGAGCTTCGCTGCGTAGAACGATGAATGACTAGAAAGCTGTGTTCACATTCACTGTGTGACTTTTCCAGCAGCTTGCTGAAAATCTGATTTTAGGAGGCAGGAATACGAGCGTGATTGAAGGAATGGGTGCCTTCTTGGCAGCAAAAGTCAGACATACTTTTTTATGTGTGCCTGAAAACATTAATGGAGAGGATCTTAAACTAAATGACCCAATTTTTCAGGGTAAGGTTTGATGTATCATTTGGCTTTGTAAAACTGTTGTATTTAGGATGTTGTGTTACAGCTCATTGACTGCTTCTTCACGGAGTTGATTGTTTTTAATAGGACAGTGCCACGGAGTTATGGAGAGCTGGTGCAATCGAATCCTGCTTTGCAGTTTTGCTGAAGCACTCACAACATGTAGCTCCATGCATTCCCATGGGGGTGGATTTTTAGGACTTTCACATTAGCAACCGGGGGGGTGTAGTCTGTGTTCATGAAGCCCAGATTAGGATTTGACAGCATGTGGAGAGTGGTTGGCGTGGGCGTGTATGTGTCGACAGACAGCGAGAGGGATAAAGAGAGGAACACTGAGGAGCAGACCGTGTACAGACATCCAGAGATTTACAACAAGTTGGAGAAAAAAAAAAAAGGCGTATATTAAAAGGAAGTCATGAGGAAGAGATTATGTAAAAGTGAACGGAAGACAGTTAAGACCCATGACAGAGGAGGAGAAGTTGGATTGGCAATGAAGACGGTGATGGAGACTGAGTTTAGAGCCTGAATGGGAGAGGAAGAGAGGCATCACAGTTTAAAAAAAAAAAAGAAAAGAAAATGCAGCTGGGAGGGATTGACAGTAAAATACAGAGAAAACAAGAAGAGGAAATGCAGCAGGAAATAAACCAGAGGGACAGATAGACGGAGAGATACTGAGCACTAAAACGTAGTAGAGGAGACAGCAGATGGTGGGGATTATTCTGGACTAAAATACTCTGGGATCTACAGAGGGGAGGCCGCAGACATAAACCGTTACAGACTCCATCTGCCAGAAATAGACCAAAAAGAGCTGCAGGTCCACCATCGCCATAATGATCAAATCCTGCCTCGATGGCAAAACCCAAAACAGCTCTAATTGTCATCCTGAAAACAAATTAAGCACTTATACAGGAGAGATGAAATGGAGAGTTATTCTTGTGTGGTTTAGTAAGAATCAGTTGGGAGAAACCTCCTGCCAGTCGTTAGAGGCGGGATATTTTCTGCGGCGGGTGCCTTTGTGCCGGAGTATTTCAGGAGATGTTTGCTTGTGATTACGGCTGATACTATAAGACACCCCTAATCCGCGTTTTATGTTCACTGTGATTAGCATAACAGGCTCCACTAACTGCATGTGCGAGCACGCAGTGAGAACAGCGACAAAGTGGCCCACAAATCTCCCCAATAACGCCTCGATATCCATCCGCACACACACAGCGCGAACACACACACACAACTGCAGTCTAATGCCTGCCTATCATCCTGTATTCTTCTGCATGCGGGAAAAAAGAACAGCAGAGAAAGAACACTTTTAAGAGACTTTTTTTTTTTTTTTTACCTTTCCCTGTGTGTAGATCAAACCTTGAACCTGCAAAAAAAAGAGAGAAGAAAGTATAATTACTGCTGCGTTCAGAGTTAACACCAGCGAGGCGGAGCAAAATCATATAGTGCGCCGCCACACTGATGAAGCCATTTAAAGCAAAATCAACAACATTAGCTTGTCTCTGTGGGCAGGCGGAACCCACACCACGCTCTGCTCCTGTCTGCAGCTTTCCTCAACGCTCCTCTGTAATTGCCTATTGAGCCGTGTCGCTCAAGACCTGTGCTTTATGTTCCTGCAACTGCAAGTAATTGTTAGTACCGTCTAGTCTCAGCTTTACTGTTAGGATGGACAACATATTGACGTTATTCTCTGTGTGTGTACAGTGTGTGTGTGTGTGCGTGTGTGTGCTATTGACTAATTATCTACCCTGAGAGGGGACAGTTAATTAAATCCGTCTCTGGCATTGAGCATAAAGTAATTATTGTGCATGCATGCATAACCACAAAAAAAAAAAGAAAGAGTCAACAACCACATGTGCTAAAGACACGTCACGTGCACACACGCACCATGTGCACTTCTGCAACGCAGACAAAAGTATTCCTTTACACGTTTGCGCAGCTAATTGTGTGACTCCATTGACTTACGTCTGTGACTATGTCACTTTTGGTTAATTTTGCTCACAATTGCTCAACATATATTATAACTGATCATCTGACTAGTCGGGAACTCTGTGGACTCACTGAGCTCCTGCACACCGCCTCTGCTTTGACGAGGTTGTCTGACGAGAGGAGCACACCAGCCTCATGTGGCTGGAAGTATTTCCACATTTCATTCTGTCGCTGTACAGCAAGAAAGTTGCAGATAATAATGAAGCTAGCTTTGGTTTGTGTTTGCTGTCCAGCTGTCGCTTGTCAGAGCTAATGGCAGCTCGTCTGCCCTGGCTATCTCCTGGCATGTCATTCTTCTCAAAGTGTTTTTCAGTGTGTTTGGACACAGTTGCTCTTGACAGCACCACGTAGTTGGGTTCACAGCGTGAACCCCTCGCCCTCTACCCCACTGACAGAGATTATACCTCCTCAGACTAATGCATCGCATGGATCAGGGGTTACCTTGACATCCTTAAAGGGTAACGCCGCCGATTTTCACACTCAGTGGCTAAGTTGCATTGTGGATGTTGTAGAGGAAGAAGAATGTGTGGAATAAATAAAGGATCTCTCTGATTCTGCTGCATTGATTCTGATCATTTGTTTTTAGGTTTTTGCTCTCAAAACCTGGTGCCTAGATTTCCCACAATGCAACTTCGCCACCGAGTGACATCACTGGAGGTACTATGCCGAGTTACCCTTTGGCTAAAACAAAATCGTCATTTAAATGGGCAGCAATCAACCCACCACCCTGCTTCTAAAACGTTGAGACACTGAGTTTTGGTCTGAGTTTTTTGCAAACAACTGCATTCGGTTGCATTCTTATTTTAATTTTACACGCCCAGTCCAAATTGTTTTAGTTTTTTTTTATATATTTTATTTTGTGTTTGACCTCTGCGTGGTAGCAGCTTACATGTGACTAGCGCATTATCAAAGTATAAAGTCTACAACAGAGGTCACTGAGAGGGCACTATATATATTGTTAAAATTGCAAAATAGCTTCATTATTTCAGCTCTGGAAGTCTTGGTACTGCTCACTGCCCTCACAGAGGACATATAACAGAAAATACTTTGTAGATATGTTTACATCATCATTTTGATACATAATAAATAATAGATTGACTGGGAATATGAATGAATGTTTTATACGCCTCCCAGTGCCAAGCTGCGCCCACCAACCCTGCCAGTAGTAAATTCTCCAAAACAACATTTTCTCCCCAATTCCCCCAACCACTCTGCCCTCAATTACTGGTTTCCAGCCTGACGTGGGTGCACTTGGACAACCCAGCTCATGTCTGCGGGATGACAGACCATGTTCTCTACTGGTCCGAACAGATGCCCGCTACATCTGCTGCCTGATAGCAGGCACTCTGTGGGATGGTCCAGCGCTAGCTGCCGGTTGATCAGTGACATTTCGCTGAGCCACAGCGAGTGTTTGAGATTCACATTCCCTGAAAGTGCTGTGAGTGTTATCATCGGTGATAAAAGCATTTTGCCTGGACGAAATCACTTGACATGGCTTCTCCTGGGGAAAAAACTTACATTTAGGTGTGTGTTTTTTATCCCTTTGCTTTCCTAAATCGCAGAACTTTCTCAAGATCTGATGATTTACAAGGAGAGTAAATAAACCAGCCTTTAATATACTTTTACAGTTTCAAACAATCAGTCCATTTTCTTTTCATGCGGAACACTGCTTCATTGTCCTGCACTGTCGTTCCATTCAAAGAACTGTGAAAAGAGGAGACATTGGCAGTTACGATCTGTCCTCTGCAGGAAAACCTTTGATTCCCTCAGGCTGGACTGAGACTGACCACCCAGGCCACAGGAGCCGGGGAAACAACAGCAGCTGCTGTGGCATACAAATAAGCCTTACAATCAGCTACTTGCACACACACAATGCCAATGCTGTTCATGCAAGATTTCATGTCAGGGGTTTCAAAAAATGTGTGCGAAAAATTTTGAATCTTGGGATCAAAACTTATCCGGCCCTATCATAACCAGCACTGGGTTTTGCGTCCATTTGGCATATTAATTCGTTCATCCATGTTCCTCTGACATACAGGTTGGGTTAGCATTCAGCCACTTCCTAGCTAACATTACCATTCGATATTGTGTTACACAACACGATAAGAAAGGTGTAAATTCATATTCCGAAATACCAGCATACATCTTGGACGCATTCATTTCAACCTGAAAGTGAAATGCACTGAATTTAATCAAACAGCAGTGTTAGCTAGGAAGTGGTTGAATGCTAACATTAGCTAACAGGTCATCTAATACGGTGTTTTACCCAGAAAGTTGGCCTCATGTCCATACAGATGTTTTGCTATCCATGAGATTTTCTATGTTTATTCGACTTGCAACTTGGAAAACAGCAGCATAACCACCCTGCACATGATATCAGAGGACAACAGGCGCCACATGAATAAGGTCAATGAAAGAAACATATGAAACCCCATGGTTCTTAACTACAAATCCCACAATGCTGATGATTTTCAAAAGTGTAAGATGCATTTAAAAAAACATTTATTTTCAACAGAATAAGGAGCGTTCATCTGGCCTGTTTCATGAGCATGTTGAGCAGAATGATTCTCTCAGTCAGTTACAGGAGCTTACCACCATTTGGCATCTTAACAACACATTTTACCAGGTGCTTGCCTTTGTCCCATGATCCACCATCACGCTTCAGTCTGGACACCCCTGCTTTTGGCTTCCATTACACATCGAAAGGGAATCGTTCTGCCAATGATCTCGGAAGCAAAGACTCATGCACTTGCTCACTAAGGAATCCCATTTCATCCCCTTCATGTGGGACAAGATCAAATTTAACAGCAGCAGCCCAAACCTTTTGCTTATTTAGGTAACTCATGTCTGCAAATTTGATTCCTATTCTCAACGATGCACAAAGTAGTAATTGTTCATATTTTCTGCCTGAGCTGGCAGACATTTGAGGTTGACGCTTTGCCCGGCCGATTCTTTTCAGCCGCTGACGTTCGCGGGCCCATCAGCAGCAGGCCTTCACACTACCTGCCGCATCCGGCTTAAGTGCTCTGCACTTGGAGACGGAGGAGAACAATCATTTCATCAGTTGTTAAGCAGCGGTGCCTGACCGCGCTCGTTCAGATAGGTCTGCCAGCTGGAGCAAAGGCTCATGGGAAAGGGGAAGGGGGGTGCAGGAACAAAAGAGAAAAACAAGCTGTTAACGGATCTGACAGAAAGAAGTCCTCTGAAAACAAATGATGCAAATGTAGAACAGTATGATCGGAGCGGCACTGTTGGACGGTATTAAAGGGACCACTGTGATGATGGCGGGATACACCTCCTCGTTCTGTCTGGAATATAAGGGCAATCGGTGACTATCGACGCAAGCGGTGCTTTATAATGAATGAGAAAGTGACATTTTACAGAGCGACTGGCAGCCAAGAACAATGGAGCTAAAATAAACATCCGACACATGATCACAGGCTGTCTGAACGCCACTAAGCTCTTTCTTTCCTTCACTCTAAAAACGGTGTGATTAGTCACCGCGTGAGTCTACCCCGAGCAGGTTGAATTTAATCTCAACCTCTGAGGCACTTTACGGAGAAATTCAAACCATTACCCAAGCACAACAATTGGCGGCGGCTGCCAAGCACCTACAAGGGAATGTCAGTTTCCATGGAGACCAAGCCATCCCAGCTGCCCCCCTCTTTCTCACCACAAGTAAAAGAAAAAGAAGAGAAAAAAAAACATTGACAGGCACATATCACAAACCTCTCTGTGACTCTGTCTGTGTCTGTCTGACATCGCTGTTTGTGTTAATCTATGCGTGTTTGTTCTCGGTTCAAACATCTGCCTCTGTGTTTACTGTGTTTACATGTCGGTGACTGCTCATTTGCAGTTCCCCGGCAGTTTTGCTTGGACTTTGGGAAGCACTCCGCAGGAATAAATGCGAAGATGCATGCAGCATTTGGAAAGTGAGAAACTAAATTGGGAGGATGACGGCTCAGAGCTGGAAGCATATGGAATCTAAATCATGAAATAAAAAATAAAAAAATAAAAAACAGTGGCTGTGCTTGAACAATATTTATACATTAACAATGGATTCAATGGGCGTGCGACAGGTGTAACTCCTCAGCTCTGTAGGGCGTCTGAGCTTCCTTTGGCTCATTGTTTCTGTTTTTGGCCCACAACTTTATCGGAATGATTCAGTCTCCCCACTCTCATCAGCGCAGCAGAGAGCTGTTTTCAACAAAAAACCCACTTTACACTAGCTGCCCAAAAGCAAATAGCAACCAGCTGGTGATTAGTAGCATTTAGCTGCTTAATAGATAGATGTATTTGGACTGAAAAGAGAACAAAAGAGACTAACGCTGCTCCAGGTTTGCAAATAAACAACTATTTGCTTATAAGTTTGCCACGCATCAAATTATGTGTTGTATCTTCACCATGTCAGTGTGTCCTCCGCTTGTTTCTGCTGCCCAGGAGTTCAACTCGGCCTGAGATCCGCTTACTGACATCCACATCGCACCGTGTCCACACATCCACTTTCAGACACCGTGTCTCACGCTGACAAAACAGTTGTATAAGTAGGTTCCCCTTTTCTTTGACTTTGTTGCGGCCACCACACAGCAGCAGGATCGATACTGTGTCTCCAAACCGAGAGAGGGCCCGCGCAATCTGAGCACGTGGCCCCCCACAGCGGTTACCTCATGAATTATTGAAATCTTCAGCTATGGCACTGTGATCTCACAGTAGCCTTATTAACTTAAATGCTTTTCGGCAAAGCAAACACACAAGTTATTGCTCACGGATTGAAAGCTTATACGGTGAAATCATCGGGGAAAATGCAGCCGTGTTTGGACGAGTCCCGCACCGTCAAAGCTGTCGGTACATTACCTTTCTCCAGCAAAATTGTAAATCTATGCAAGACAATCATATGTTTTCCTTCCTCGAAAGAATTACAACACTTTTAATTCCGGCACATCAAGTGGATCATTACACCGCTTGTTGTCTTGAGAGCTCACAGCGTTTCAAATATACCAAAACATTCGTGTCACCCAAATGATCTATAAGTAAATAAAATCTCATTGTAGATTTGAGTTAAATTCAACATGAGATATCGGCCTCTGAAGGAGGCGGTGAATGGATTCTAATTTGATGTACAACAATAAAAAAAATGTACTTGTAGAAGCAGTGCCACTGTTACTGCATCCACAGTAACACCATGTCTGCATTTTTGTTGGAACTACTTTCTGCTAAAAAAAACACTCCTTATGACACGGTCTTCTCTTCTTCTCCTCACAAATCCAAATTCAACCGCTGCTGCTGCATCGGAGTGGCTCAAACATCTGTTAGAGCAGGTTTAAATGAGGCTGACAGTCACAAATTGATGCTCCCTTCTAAAACAAATCACTCCTGGAAATCCAGAGAACCGATCTGCTGCAACACTGCACATGGAGTCAGTTACCAAATAAAAGAAATAAAACGGAATGGGACGCAACGAAAAGGATCACTTTGACTTCAGCTGGACGCTGAGAAGGTTTCTGACAGTAGGTCTCTACACTGTGCCTGATTTAAATCCAATAACTTTCCTGAAAATTCTTGCTCTTTGTCCATATTATTTGTAGTTCCCTTCCAGCTTTGCACCTTACCTCCTTTTGTAGCATAATGATGTTGATTCACCCAGCTCGTTACTCTACCTCTAAAAGCACAGTGACACCAATAGAACAAATCACTCCGGGGCGCCTTTAGTTTGGCCTGCATTCCTGAGAACACGGCTTGCACGATGACAACAACAGTCTGAAGATTTCATTGCTAAATACTCAAGCGCTGCACGAAGTTGAATATCTTGAAATTGTCCCTCTCTTTTGTTTCTCACACGCTACTATTACGAAAATTCACTCACACAGAGTCATAAATGTCTCGTTTGTCTTTCTAGTCTCGCCTCACCCACAGCTCTCTGCCCGTCTGAGAGAAGAGAACAGGCAAAGGAAGAGAGAGTCCTCAGCGGACGCCGAAGAAACGCAGCTTCAAGGAGACAACGCTGTGTCTCCCAGAGGCAAACCTCCGCTCGGCTCTCCTGCCAGCGTGTTCAGCCAGAAGATGCTCACCAGGTAGCGAGCAGCAGCGGCGCTGGAGATAACATGCCCGAACGCACTCCCTCTGGAGACGGCGCGTACCTTAAAAAAAACGCACAAACTGCATCTTTAAAAAACACATCCTTGGCATACGTTCACACATGATTTCATGACCCACGGTGTTCACACCTGATTCTCTCCCCTCCTGAGTCTTAATCAAGTTGTTTGTTTCTGAAAGGCTTCATTAGTTTTCCCACTTTGATTGTTGTAGGTGTGTGTGCCTCTGAGTGAGCCCGAGTGTGTGTGCGTGTGTTAAACACCGGAGAACACACGCTGTCCTTGAGATTGCTGCAAACAAATGTATACACAAGTATCTAAAACCCCCTCATGACTTCATCGCATTGATCATTTTTCATCGTCAGCTCTCTTTGTTATTGGGAATACAGGTCATTACGATGCAGGCTGCAGCAGAGAGGGTGTTAAAAGATGTTTTCCTTTATGGAGAATGATTTGTTTGTTTTACGTTCCAGCTTGCTTGCCTCCTGGGCCCTAACCTACATTACAGCACAAAGACTATTAATCATTGATGATCAGACCTTTTAATATTGCTCATATAATATTCATCTGCACGTGAAACAAAACAAATGAAGAGTTCTGCTACAAAACACTGGATATTTATTTTGAGGGAAACGTACCACCCGAAAATAATTACGTTTGTGGGCCGTCTAAGTGTACACATGTCGGCTTGATTTATTAACAGTACCGCAGTTTGTGAACGTGTTTTTGGCATTAGGGAAAGAATACTTTAAATACCCGACACCCATCTTTAAATAGAGCTGCAACGATTTATAATAACTTTATTTATATAGCACTTTTAAAAACAAGGTTTACAACGTGCTTTGACAAACAAAGCAGAGCAAATAAAAGGAACATAATTAAAATTAAAAAAGTAAAAAGGAGACAGCCTATAAAAATTAGTTTTAAGAAGTGATTTGAAAGAAGTTACTGATTTTAATCTACTAGGGATGAAAAGAAAACTGACTGCCAACTACACTGATAATGAATTTATTATTCAACAAAATTTTCAAGCAGAATGTCAAATATTTGCTTCTTCTAGGTGCTTGAATGTTAAAATTGGTTTGTTTGAATGAAAAGAGACATTTTAAGGCACTTTCGGTTCTTTCAAAATTTTCATCATCTCAATTAATCTTCTAAATAATTGGCAGATTAGTCGACAACGGAAATAACCATTAGTTGCAGCCCTGTCTTAAAATGATTTTTAAAAACCCTCTACACAGCACAACAGTGACACCAGCAATATTATGGCAACATTTCTGACACAGGCTTCAAAGAAAGATTTGAAATAAGAGACACAAAGCGTTCAAATATGTCATTAAAAAAAAAAAGCTTCCTACAAATCTCGAGAGCAAATGCAGAATAATCATATCATCCTCACATTCATTATCACTGCGGAGAGAAAACGTCTCCAGAGGTCAATTAACCCCAAGTGTGAACTGAGAAGTGCTGGCGCAGACGTCCAATAAGCCAAGATAATGAAAGTGCATGCACACATTCACACATGTGCATATACAAACACACAGTTATACGAAGATAGCGATGAAGACATGACACAAAACTCACACACATTGTCTGTATCCGTCTCTCACGGTTAAAGGCACTTAGACGCGCTGTACATATTACCAGGCGGACTGCTGTCCTTTAATCACAAGTTACGTTTTAATTGGAATAAGTGTGAAAGAAATGGGAGCCGTTAAAGTGGCTCAGTCTGGCACAGATATGTTGCAGCATGAGACTGCTGGAGCCAACTTAGTGGAGTCACATATGCTTTTTATCAGAAGGTCGTTTAACAGTCAATCTGCAAGTGGAGGTAGCCAGATTATTTTCATATTCTCTCTCAACCGGGCCTCCATCTCACGTCGGAAACTACATGAAGGTGTTTAGCCCGGTTCTGGAGTGTCGTAAATGATCCAGTGTTTCCCAAAGTAGGCGTAATTTCCCTTAATTTGACTCATGGGCTGAAATAACTGACGGAGAAAACACATTCTTCTTTTAGAAATCACCCCCAAATCCATCTAAAAAATGCTCCCTCTGTTTATTGGTGCATGTGGACAAGGCTGACCCGAAACCATGTGTCCATAAAGCCCGTAAAATACAGGAATAGTTCGACATTTTGGGAAGAACACTGATTTGCTCACTTGCTAAGATTTACAAGAGAAGATTAATACAATAAATAATAATATAAAGCTACCACCTGCAATTGGTTAGCTTTGTGTAAGCCTACAGTAGTAGACACAACAAGTATTTCTTAGTGTGTCTCCAAATGCTTCATATCCCTGAAGTCTGTGCAACCTAAGCTGAAAGGTTATGTGAGTCAATTAACAATAATGATGATCAAACAATTGACATTATGTCATACATTCAAAAATATAAATAAATATGATGACGATAGATATAATATACAAAATATATATAAATATATATATAATGTGATATTTTGTGACACGTTTAATTAAAAACATAAAGCTGATTGATCCAAAATCATTTTAAATGTAGGAATACGATCTAAATCTTTCTTAACACTTCCCAATTTATTTGAACTACGGAATCATTTGAGGTGTTTTCATATTTCCATCCACAATAGAAATGCAGTGCCTACATTGGTATTTTTGCTTATTGTGATGTAGTTTCTTAACAGAGGAAAGAATAAAAAATGCTCAAAATACATTAGAAAATACACTATGCTCAAAACTACCTGCAGTTTTCAGGCGGTTGCATGCCCCGCCTGTCCCGGACCAGTCACTTCTTGTCCTCACTGTGAGGCTGCTGAGAAATCAGCAGATACACCAACTGAGCTAATCAAACAAACAAATCAAAGCTGATCCAAACACTTGACTCCGAGTTATTCTGTTTCTTAATTCCTCATCAATTATTCCTAGAGGGCTCGAGCCTTTAAATCCCACTTCAGACACTCAGTTCACCTCCACCTGAGTTCAGATCGGAGACAGAAACTAGCGGTCTTCATAATACATGAGACTTTCGCCCACAGTGGAGCCATTTTCTGGCTAACTGCATCTGTCTAGAATATGCTCCTTCACACAGGCTTCATGGGTGTTATTCAAACGCCCATTTGTGCATAATAAGTGTGTGCTAGCTGCATGCAATCTCTCACACATGCAGGTTGAAGCATCTCAAGACTGCTTGCACAAGCGCTTTGGAGCGCGGGGCGCACATGCATGAGCACGCATGCATACAAAGCCCTCCTCCCACACACACACGTACACACATATACCTGCTCTGACACACACAGGATCCCTGCACACACACAGCCTCATAACACCTCAGGTTTACATGAGTGCTGTTAGGACCTTCGGCTATTCAGGCCTTTAAATTGGTCCCAGCGAGATGTGAGAGCTCGGACCACAGGGCTGACCTCTAACTCTACGCCTGTGTATCAAAGAATTAGTCTCTGTCAGCCAGGTCAATATCCCCAGCAGCAGCTGGAGACCCAGCTCGCATGTAGGGAGACTGTTGTAGAGCATTAGTCAGCTGATGATGGTAATGGCAAAGGCCATCTTCTCCTCGGAGCAAAGGTTTGATTTCAGGGAAGGTTTTCCCCCCATTTGGTTGGCCGGGAATCGATTAAGGAATGCAGAATCAGCTCATCAGTATTATTGTGGAGTGGCATTTGGACAAGATGGACATCATGTTACCCTATTTATGGACAATGAAGTAAAAAAATATCGATAAGAAAATCTGCTTACCCATTATTTAAGATAGCTCAAGATTTGTTTTGATTTGAGTCATACCTTGTCATAACTGCTATGATGATATCACAAAGACGGATATTTACACTGTTAACTGTTTCAAAGAAGTGTTAATTCAACTGTCTGCCCATTTCAAAGGCTGTCGTTTGTTTCTTATATTGACTCTGCCAAAAATGTACAAGCATGCCAAACAATCTCCAAGGGCAACCGAGTACAGTGACCAGACTCCGCTCCCGGGGGCTGGTCAGACAGACAGACAGACATGATGGCGGTCACGTTTGGCCGGTCTGCCTGCCAGAGAAGGTGAACTTGGTCACCTGCCAAGGCCAGAGCTGAGCCAAGCTGGGTTAGAGTACAAATTACCACACTGCTTGTACATGCAGTGCTGTTTGCTTCACTTTAAGATGTTTCTGTCATGTTGAAACTGATTGTCATTTCAATGATCAGATATATATTACCAGATTCTGACATGGATCTTTTAACATGCCTTTTCCTGTGGATGCGGGGCTAAAATTAGCATCCGCCGAGGGCCAAATGCAGGTAGCCGTAACTGAAAACCATGCTGACAGTGTTGTTTTGTTAATTCAACCACAGACGAGTTTCTGTCCTCCGCAGATTTTAACCATGTATCTCTGAAGACACTGGATTAAATTCTTAATGTAAACATTAATATTTAGAAGAATGCAGGTTAGAGGTTCCCTTGTACAACTCACAGCAGCAGTTCTTTTACAATCTCTTTCAAGCAAAACTGGTCTTAAAATTGAAATAGCCCAAATCGAAGCAATATTGAATCAAGTTGAACCAAGTCGGAAATCAAATCGTGACCTTGTTAGCTGGAATCAAACCAAAGCGGGAAAGCACTGAAGATAACCAGCTCTGCAATTTTTATAATTTGATATCATAATGATCTGAATCCGACCCATAACAAGCCCTCCATCAGTCATTAAATGTTTCTGAATGGAGTCCTCCCATCTCATTCCCACAGACTCGTTCCTCGGCGGCTGAGATGCCAGTACAGATGGACTGAATCGCGATGAGGCCAGCAGCAGTGTCTGTGGAGCTAAACTCCTGGTGGATTGTGCCAGCGCACAACCGCACCACGCTGGGGCCTGGCCGCTGCGGCGCTTGAGCCCTGGCAGAGAGAACAGAGGCCCCCTTGTTTGGCAGAGGCATGTTGACAGGAAACATAATGCATTCACATGATAATGAGCCAGCGAATACATGTCCAGCGTAGCGCCCCTGCTTTCGTTCCCTCCCTTACATACAGTACACGTCTTTAGACAGATAAGGGGTGAAACGCACACAAATCTGGTGTCTGCGCCGACACAAACGCACACACACACACACGCAGTCATACAAACACGCACTCTCAATCACAAGCCACTCAGTGTCTGGTGCAGAACGGCCTGATCGCCGGTCTCATCACCAAGGAGACCAGGCACTAAGCGGGCGCCTGGCAGAGACAGACTGGCATTTAGCATTTAGGACCCCACAAAGCTTTCAGGCAGAGTATACAGGCCTTATTTAATGAAGAGAGAGAGAGCCAGAGACGGCGAGAAAGAGAGAGAGAGAGAGAGAGATTAGTCACATGGACACATGCGGATACATAGATAAAAGAGGGGAAATGAAATACTGTTTGACACTCACATTAAAGAGAAGAATGATGAAGAGAAAGGGAGATACGGGGAGAGATTGAGGAGCAGAGAGCAGGTTAGCAACAGTTAGACGAGGCACAAGCACAACTGAATAACAACACAGAACTGCATGAACATGAAAACACCGTAGCCAGGGGGGGCAGAGAGGCAGGCAGGAGGAGAGAAAAACAAGATTCCCTCCTTTATTTTACAAGTGCTTTACAGCGCCGACTAAATAACTGCTGAGACTGACGTGTCTAACTAACATAAAACACCTCAGAGTGTTGAGAGGCGCATGTGTGATTTCAGCTGACGTCACCAACGGGGGAAAGCTATTAATACACATGCCCACCTGAGTCTCCACCAGGCTAGGGAGAGAAAATGCAGTGCAAATGAACTGTAAAAATAACGACTTTACTTTTTCTTTTCTTTTTTTTCTTATTCATTCACAACTCCCCAAGCGAGGAAGAGAGAAAGGAAATGGAAAAAGAGGGGAAATCAAACTTTTGGGTTGACGGGAGCCCTCTGCCCTCTGAACAGAGCAGAAGATGATGGGACTGCACGAAGCAAACAAGTGTTAAATGCTTTAAGAGTGAGGGATTTAGGCTGTGGTGAGCTCCAGATGTTTTTTGGGTTGAGGAAGGGAGGAGAGGAGAGGAGAGGAGAGGAGAGGAGAGGAGAGGAGAGGAGTCGAGTCACTGGCTGTATTTAGGTCTGTATGTAGCGTACATATCTAACTTACATGACTAACATGATGACAAAGGCTATCTGACAGAGATCAACTTACTATTTCCTTCCCTTCCCATTCAAAACTCAGAATGCACCACCTCTTCACAGCGCAATACCACTCATACAACAAAATATACACTCTTTTTTTAAACACGGGTAAACTGGATAATAATATGTGATAAACTCCTTTTATATCTCCAGTGGACGGGTTTGCCTTTCTGTTTTTTTCCTCTTGCGTGTCAAACAACGGTTGCTTTTTAAAATCGCTTTAACTTCAGTCTCTCTTTTGAACTCAGAGCCGACTGAACGATGTTCAAGTCCTGCCTGACAGAGACGGATGGAAAGACATTAACATGCCAGCGGCCTTAACTCCAACACATCTCATTGCATCTCGCCTGAGAAGGAGGGAAGATTAGCATGTTCACCCAGGTGTTGTGTTCACACCACAGCCGAGGCGAGCCGAGCCAGAGGTGATAAATACACTGTCAGCTGTCTATTACACTGCCAGCTCTTGCAATACAGTGTCCGCTTGTGACAACTTCGGCATGATTAAACTCTTTGATGGTTAATGTTACGTGAGCACTCATGGTGCTTCCCTCAATATTGAAAAAGTCAGGAAGCACGAGATGAGACATGCTCATTGATTAATACTTAAAACCACAATCTTTAACACGGGTGTCAGGGTGTGAACCCCGGCCTCCAGTGTCAAAGTTCTCATTTCACGCAGCCACCATCCACAAAACTGGCAAAAGCAATTATTGTAAATAAACGAAACGAATCTAGCAGACGAGGTTGCAGCCTGTAGATCAGTCCTCCGCACCCTGCACCGCCCTGCCCTCTTCATCCATCCTCGAGATCTAAATGTCCTCCCTCGCTCTCCAATTCCGATGCAGCCTCAGACTTGCTGTTAAACCAGGTGTGAAATCTGCCTGTGTGGCTGATTTGCTCTCTCAGCTTCACTATAACCTCTCCATCTTAAGTCAACTGGGCTCCGGTTATTCTCCCACACACGTTCCTTAAGAGTTTAGCTCTTACTCCGCCAACCCCCCCCTGCCTCTCAGTGTCTGTGATGTTTTGATTACCAGCTATGAAACACTGTATCATATTCGCCTCATCTCATCTGCACGGCCAATCCGCAGCATTAATTTTTCATCCTAATTTAAACAAGGATTAATTAAAACTGGAGTCATTTTTTTCTCCCCGCTGTGCATGGCAGCGGTGTAATCTGTTACAGAGGGGCTGCTTCAGCTCTTCTGTGCAACCTGTATTCATGAGCCTTTATCTGAACAGTGTTTTATTATAACAATGGTGAATAGCGTCTCATGTGGCTGTGCAGGCACACCGATGGCAGTCTCAATGGGCCCCTTCTATTCGAGACCATTCTCATTTTAACAAAGAGTATTTTTTTCCATTGTGCTCCAATATGCAACACACATCTCTCTCATCGCCAAGTGGTACAGTAATAACGACCGGCTACATCTCCCTCTGTTTCTATCTCTCTCCATCTCACACCCACCCTCAGAGCGTGACGTAGCCCTATTCTCCTTAATTACAATGCACAAAAGACGAAGAGCCACACATTCAACTTTGGCCATAGGAGACCCAAATACCAATGAGGAAATCATCCTCTAAATACGGAGAAATTGTTGTGGAACGGGACAATGTCCCATGTTAATAAAGCACCCTCCAGCCGAGTACAATGGAGTCATTGATCATCCCGTGTCATCGTTAAAACCCTGCGTTTCATCTCACAGCTTTAATAAAGGGAAAATGTCAAGCGTTTACAGGCCAGGGAAGATGGATCACTTGATATTCTGCCATTGATTATGAGATATGTTTATGAAGGTTTCAGACTTCGACTCACAGGTCCCCACGAGGATACACTCTGTCCTGCTCTCCCTGACTGAGCTCGCCCCTTTTCAACACCCTGCGGTTTCTATCTTTATCAATATTATAGAGTGCAATTCTCTATCATTTCAGCACCAGTCAGCCGTCTTTTCTGACATCCCATCACTACAGAGCAGTGACAGTGAGCCGTAATTGCACATCATTGTTGCTCTGCCGTAATTACAGTTGTGATAGTGCACAGGGAGAAAATGTGGTAATAGTCTCTGGGTAATTACCCCAATTGACTTGATGGCGGCTAATTGGATTGTTTGACATTGTGGATGTGTACATCTTTGCATTTGTGCATGTGTGTGTGTGTACATTGGAGCAACTGGCAATAAACAAATTACCCCAGGAGATTCTATTTGTAGGAACACTAGAACAAAAGCATAGCATCATACTTTATTATACTGCAGGAATCTATTTAAAGGTGCAATATGTAAGAATTGGACAACTGTCGAATTCATAATCAAAGCAAATAGTCAGCAGCATATCACTGGAGTAATAGCTAACTTTAGCTGCCGTGAAGCAGTTAGCTCATCCAGCCGTACAGCTAGCTGTTCAAACTGGGAGCTCGGGGACCAGGGGACTTTATACTGCACGCACAGAACCAGTAGATACCTCTGCAACACAATGCATACATGTCATAATGAAAAACACTGCTATTTATTCACAGTCTATTGATAATTTTAGTTCATTTTTGGACTTTTTCAACTAAAATTTGTACAAATTGTAACCCTTCATCATTTCATTTCATAGTACCAGGATCATTCTTGATGATGTCATGATAAATTATTTAAAACCTTGGTTAAGAATCTAAATTATACCCTGTTGAACTCAGTTTTAAAGACTCAAAATTTAAAGTCGTTGACACATCACTAAGATTTAATCATTTTGATAAGGAAATTTGGTGTGCCACAAGGTTAATCGTTTGGCCCATTGTTTTTTTTATATTTATATGTCACATGTTGATGAAATTAAGACATTTATGAAATTATATCTAGAATTATGACTTCAATCTTGTCAGCTAACCTAGTGGACAGCTTCCTTTGGTAAAGCTTGCTGCATCTTGATGAATAAAATAAATATTACAACATTGTCTGATGCTGCATTATAGGCAAAGCTCTTTCACAAACGTTAATGTACTACCATGCCATGTATTAAAAACCTTGAACTTGTTCAAAGAACTGCTCCACGGATAGTAAATCAAATCAGAAGATCAAATTTGTTCAAATTGCAGACATACAGGCTGAGCTCCACTGGCTCCCAATTTGAGCCAGATTTGATTTAGAATACTGTAGCTTCGGCTAGCATATAAATAGTAAACAGGCCCCCACAATCATATTTATTTGATCTCACCATCCCTCATGTAGCCTGTCACGGCTTCCAATCACAGGGTGCTGGCTGGCGGACTGTCACCAACAATCAGGAGGAAATTAGCAGGCAGCAGAGCATTTCCTAGCAAGCTACATATCTTTAGAACCACCATTCCCTCAGGACGATAAATGTGGGAATCTTGAAATCTGATCCAGTCTTTATCTTGGGAGGACACACTCCTCTTTTACTTTAATGTAAAGGGTATTACCATAGAAATCAGCCGTCAAAAAGCAGGTCCAGAGCTGCCTTTCTGTTGCCACATCATCACACTCCCTTCCTCTCTACTGTGTGTATGAATAAACGTCTCTGCTTCAAGTGGATATTTTTCACTCTGCTTTTTCCAGATACTATCACATACAGTGGTTTGACCTGGTGGTGAATGCAGAGTCCTTTGAGATTTTCTTGAGGTGAGGGGCTGCGTAAACAAACTTGACGTGACTTGACCTTCACAAAACTATCACTCAACAGAGCGTGACCTTCCTCTGCAACGCTGAAGAGACATACCATCAAGAATTTTAAAGAAACACAGCAGTCAACTCCTTCTTGGCAAACACCTCCAGCAACATTATCCTGACAAATCATGATGAACAGAAACCAGAAAGAGATAGACGGGTCAAAGGATATATAAGATATATAGAATAAATTATGACCCGGCTATATCACCGTTGAGAAACCTTTGTATGTGTATATAGATGGAATCTCACGCGAGGTCTTCGCCCGTGTCAGTGAACTGATCAAATAAAGCCAAAGCTATCTATAATCTATAAGCCATGGTCACAGACCAAATGACAGACATAATCTGTGGCAAAGCCCGTTTTAGCAGATGATTTGGGCCTTGGCTCAATAGTTTACACATTGTTCCATATTCACAAATCACCTCTTAGCAGACAAGCCGGCACGGATCAGCAGCCGCAGCTCATCAGAGGAAGGCAAGCCACGGCCACTTCTTTCCTATAGAAGCAACAAGGAGGGTTTGGCTTGGTGGTAAAACAATTGAGTTTGAGTTTGAGTGCAACAAATCAATGGTTTACTTGGGAACTAATTAATTTCAGATTCTGTAAAGCAGCATTTGATGAACACATGACACCAAAGCCTTCACTGAAATGATGCTGACTTTGCCAATCTCGCCACCATGATGACAGAGATTAGTCACAAATAAGACACAGTCATAAAAGTTTGGAAGAAATGAACATTGTCTAAGTATTTTTAGCCGCACACTGATCACTCTGACCAATGGAATGTAACTGAGTAAAGGCTTGAGGTTTTACAATTACATTATAGTACATTTACTCAAGTTCTGTGCTTGAGGTGGTTTAACTTTCCATTTCCTGCTGCTTTATACTTCCACTCCACTACATTTTAGAAGCAAATATTGTACTTTTAACTCCATGAAATGTATTGGATTATTTTAGTTGCTAGTTACTTTGCAAATTACACAATGTTTCAGAGCCAAATATGTGTATAAAGTCCTTTTACTTTTGATACATAAGTACATATAAAATCAGATACTTTAAGCCTTTCAATCAAGTACTATTCATATGATTGACTTTCCCTTTTACAGAAGTCACATTTTAACCCCACATCTTTACTTTTACTAAAGTACGACTCTTTTTACAGGACTATATGTATGTGTGCTCATTAGCACTGGGTCAGGCTGCTTTCACTGCTGCGTTTATATTATCTTCTTATTTCTAAGAATATCATAACAAAGTCAGAGTCAGCGTTTTTCTCCATGTTTGGTTTTCCCGAATAGAGTGTTCCTGTGCATATGCCCTCACCCCTCGCTATTGTGTGCATGGACTAGCATCCATTATTGTGTTACACTTATTTAAAGCTCCCCTGATAGCCGGGATCTACTTAAAAGGTTTTTTGTAGGATAGTGGACAAATAGGACACACACACACATAGTGTGTCAGTAGGGTCTGTGACAATACTACTATCTGGCATTATCAGTTAAGTCCGTGCAATATCCTCGTGATATTAATGTGTGTGGGAGGGTGGGGTGAGGGATCGTTGTGTGTTTGTGTCATTGTGTGCGGGTGTGGGTAGGTACATCCGTGCCTTCCAATGTGTGTGTTTGTGTGCGATGGCGAATTTGGCCTTTCATATTCTGGCAGAACTATCTGGGGCCAAGTGGATTTGCATATTGAGCACTTTACTATCACAAAGCAGTGTGAAGCGTACTGGACAGTGTTTCCCTGCCCCCACCACCGGTCTCCAGGCTGTCAGAGAGGGCAACCAGATAAGACAGTAGAGGCATGGATTAAGGGTTGAAGGGGCACAGCAGCATATGGTGCCCCCTGATATCCATGCCCCTTATATTGTTGTTAGACTAACACTGCCTATGTGCTCGCCAACAGGGAGCAGGTCTCACAGGATGTAACAGTGCTCGTCAAATTCTTTTTTTCTTTTTTTAATCAACTATTAAAGTTAAGACAATGCCCTCAACAAGTTTTAGTGGCCAAAGGGTCATCAAGCTATGACACTTGAAATCTAATTTAAACACTCTTTTTATACGCATTTTAAATTCCAACTCATCCAAAGGTTTTGTCCCAAGCTGAATGACGTCACAGTAAATTCAGGCCCACTTGAGTGAAAGTAAAGAGAAAAATGGGGGGAAAGTTGGTAACTAAAATAACAGTTGAGTAATATACACAATATTTGTTTTTTTTTCTGACAAGCTTTTTAGCATAAATAAGCTAAATTAAATTTTTCTGAGGTTTTCTTACTATTAGTTTAAACGTCACTGATATTAGTCATTTGGATCATCCCTGAGAGGAACAGGGAAAAGGGTCTTTGCTCCGTTTTCAGCTCAGTGGCTGGAGGGACATGTCTGCATCTCTCTTTGATTGACAGCGGCTGGCAGGCTGAGCCCCAGCGTGGGAACAAAGACAAAGTAAACAAAGGTGCAGTGCAGTTTACAGGCCATGGGAAGTTGTATGAGTAAGGACCAGACCAGTATCTAAACTTATTTTTAGGAATCAAAATAAACACTGATCAAGTCTTTTTAATATTTTTTTTAATCACAAATTCAAATAATGAGTTTTAATGAGGTTTAATCCAGGCCAGTCACAGCAATAAAATGTTTGCAATGTACGCTTAAGAAAACTGTGAATACAATATGTTTTTGCGTCCGTAAATACATGTCAAATCAATTTTCAAAAATACTTTTCATATTTCAAAAAGTATGATGGTGAAGTGCCACCTGGCTGAGTTGGCTGACAAACTGCTGTTTGACCACTTCAGCCACACATGCACTGCCAACATTTATTTTGGCAGCTGGGTTGGTTCAATCCCATTGACAACCATGCATCCTGTTCAATAGTCCCTAACAAACCTACCCCTGTTCACAATGTATCACCATAGGAGAACATTAGCATAACATAAGAACATAAGTGCCTCCAATGTAATATGAATATGTAAGTGGCAACCAGCTGTAACCCATCCTACAACTCCACACCAAACTGACCTCACTCCAAACCACTGAACTCTTACAGAGACTGTGGCAGTTCAAATAAAGAAAATACTAACACTTTGTCAGAGGCACATTTATGAGAGACATTACTATAAAGGTGTTTGAAGTCTCAGGTGTGTGTGTGTGTGTGTGTGTGAGTGTGTGTGTGTGTGTGTGTGTGAGCCACTCTGCTATGAGGACAAATGAGCAACTCGGAGTGATTTTAAATATGTTTGTGTATGCAGGTGCATGTATTGCCAACCTATGTCTGTGAAATTCACTTGCAAGCGTCTCTGAATATGTGTGCGTGTGTGTCTTTGTGTGTGTGTGTGTGTGTGTGTGTGTGTAACTGTGCAAGTGTGTGTTCCCTAGTTTGTCAAAGTCCCACCTGTGCCCCCTCCTGTTCTATTGGATACAACAGCGACAATGCTAAGGTGAAGTCTGCTGTAACAATTCACAGATGGGATCTCTCCTGCTTGCCTCTATCTCTATCTCTCTCTCTTGCTCTCTCTTTCTCTCTCTCTCCCTCTCTCTCTCTCTCTCTCTTTCTACGTGTGTGTGTCTCTGCGAGCCATTCTCCCTGGCTGTTCACATGCATCAGATTTGACATGCTCATTCGTTGTCTGCAAGGACAGAACACGCGGGGACCACTTTTCAGTCTCACCCTCATCCCTGGAAAGTCGATTTGTGTGTCGACAGTGTGTGTGTGGGAGGATGCGGCGAGGGAGAGAGAGAGAGAGAGAGAGAGAGAGAGAGAGAGAGAGAGAGAGAGAGAGAGAGAAATTTGGAGTGTGTGAAGGAGAGGGAAATAGAGGCTGAAAAAGGGAGACAGTGAAGGAGCATGAAATTGGAAAACACTGATGTAAAGGGAAGCAATGCAGCACAAATAAGAGGGTATCGGGGGATGGCGAGGGAAACGTAGAGAGACATCGGTCTAGATAGAGAGAGAGTAAAGTTGGACCTGTGTTTTGAGAGAATGACACCAGAGAGAGACAGACGGGGGGGCAGAGGAAGAACACCAGTGAGAGTGTGGGGCTCTGGGGCGCTGTACAAAAGAGGGACTAATAATGAAACGACGGAGATCTGCGGCGCAACCTTCCCTACAGGGAGCAACTGAGGCAGTTAACACACATTTACTGAGAGCCAAAGTGTGTCACGCCGAGAGCTCGTCTTCCTCTCCTGCAGGGACATCGCATTTCGGTGTCATTACTAACCAGATAGCGACACTGCACCGCTTCATCCAAGTACGCTGCTGACCCAGCATTTAGAGTATAACACAGTTGGATTTACTGGAACTTTCAGTGTTTTTATTGTGTATAAATTTGGTCAGTAAATTAGAGCTCTGAGTATTGACCATCCCTTCGATCAGTTATGATAACACTGTACCCAAAAGTGTTTGGCAGGATCTGGAGACACAGTTACATAAAAGTACAACAGGGAACAAAGACAAACAGCCCAGTCAGTCACAATCAGGCACTGATATGTGAGATAAAAAGTTCACATTAACCGGCTGGACTTATCATCAGTGGCGCCTCCCTTGATTGATTTCCCCGCCCGGAACCCTGAAAGTTAAGGCCTCATTCAGATCCTCCCATTCATTTTGACTGTGGGTGGCAACTTTTGGAGAAAGGGTTACGTCATGCACACTACGGTGGCCAATAAAAAAGCTGGCAATCAGACTGAATGGTCAACCGTATTGTTGTTCAAGCTGTTTACATTAGAACATTAAAAGGGCACTTGGTCTTACTATAAAAGTTTGGAAGCCGAGGGTAAAACAATATAGGCCAAAAACAGACACACGCACAAACATTCGGAGGCCTTTTTCGAATTGCCCCGAGTTTCTATTATGTTGCCTGGTGGCTCAAACATCTTCGTCCTGCCAAGAGACTGCACCGGCAGGGGAGCAGAATTACTCTGCAAGCTTGTTCTGGACGGAGAAAGCCTCTCTGGAAAAGCTGTTGCCTCCAAGCTGTGAGTCAGAGACCGGCCACTCTGAGGGACAAAACAGTGACACTCTCCCAGTTGTGTCCTCCCACACCGCTGCACAACCCTCCTCGCATCACCACCACCTGAGTAAGTCAGACTGCAGCCGTAAACCAAGTCGGTTTTGAATTTCTGTAATGGACATCTTGTACAATAATCTAATCTTTTGCTAGCTTTGGCTTTTCTCGTCATATATGAGCTTCGGTTGTGCCGCCGTGTCCCCAGATGTCAGCAGTTGACTCGACGAGTGCGATGGTCAAAACTACTCGATAAATAAAACAAACAATTACCTCGAGCCCTTCTACACCACCCGGCTGCCTCTTGAAATGTGTTTCTTGTTAACACGTTGTGAGGAGCAGAGACACTGAACTGGATGAAGGCACAAATAAAACAGCAGTGTTTTACCCCAACAGCCAGTTTATGAATTACCTATGGCTGTGAAAAGCCCTGGGCATATTTAATGCAGGAGAATCTGTCCCCCTTTTCCCTTTGTTCCCCTCTTTTCTCTTCTCTTTGCAGTATTCTGCATTTCCACTCCATTAGCAGATGTGAGTGTCAGGACAACAAGCGGAGGGTTTCAAGTTCAGCTGCTGCTCACCCTTTGCACGTCGCCTCTGAAAGATTGACGAATCCGCCAAACGTACACGCTGCTGTCATGAGGAAATTTCCAGACAAAGGAAAGGCTGTAGCTATACAGCGGCAAACAAGAAGATAGCTGACTATTGCTGACTATTGCTGACTATTCTCCGTCTCACGTCATGTGTGAGACCTCCGCCCCTCAGAATGAACGAGCACAGAAGTCGTTTCCGTCATCGCTCTCGCCCGGCCACCTAACAATGGGGGTAGCCATTACAGAAGAGCACAGACAGCCTATCGTGTGCAACAGTGAGCAATTAACAAAATTACATTCCTCTATTACACGAAATTATCCAGAGCGTATTTATAGAGTCGGTGCAATTATCCGGTCGAGACAACTCAACGGACCACCACGCGCTCAGAGCAGGCCACGGGGTCTTCATTATCTCACAGGGTGACACCAGCCCGCTCAGCCGCTGGGTTCATCAAGTGCTGTGAGGTCACTTAGCTGTTGTGCTGATCAATTAACAATCAATTTCAAATTAGTGATGCAAGGCCACATTACTCCAGGGAGTACAGTTGGAACTAGTCCTTTGCTTCAGGACCGCTGTCGGGAAACTCTGACCTAAAACCACCCACAGCTGAATCTGCAGCTCCCACCACAGCATTTCACGTGGCTGTCTGTCATCGTATCCTGGGAATGGACTGCCTGCCTCCTCTGCAGAAGCACTGTGATATTTGTTTTGGTATTGCGCTGTGAAATCTGTTTTAAAAAAAAAGTGAGTGTTTCAGATGAATGGTCACATCATCATCATCACATCCACTGTAACAGGGCCGGCGAGTGACAAGCGGTGAAAAGACACTGTGCATTTATTGGTGCCTTTAAAAGTCACACTCAGTATTCACTGATTTTATTCTATCAATTTAGCAATTTGCACCCTAGGTTCTTTTTTCTTTCTTTTTTTCGCTCCATCAAATTACTTCATTCGTTTACAGAAATGGCTCCGTTGGGGAACTTAAATGACTTAATCAAACCCTGCGTCATTCACGTAATTTACCACAGTTTTTTTTCCTTTTATGAGGCTATGACAACACAACGTCGTGGTATATTTGGCATTACTTAAAAAACACTTTGAACAGTGTCGTCTCATTCTGAAGGCTATTCTTGGCTGCAGCAGGGTGCAGAGCAAGAGCAGGGACCTTAAGTAACCCTGAGAACCCCCTTTCATAATTTTAGGGATCAGTTTATCAGTTCTGGGGGAAAAGATTAGGTAATTCAAGGGGGGAAAAAAATATATAAAATCCATTTATCCATAGGTAGTCTGCCTGGAAAATTTAGCTGCGCCCGATACATTTTAGAGATATGCAAACTTTTTAATTTATTTTCAAAAGGTTTGAATGAGCCCAGTCAGACGGCTAATCGCACCCTGTGCATTGCGATAAACAGCTGGACAGACTTAAGTGAGTTCCTTTCATCTCAACGTTGAGCTCATTGGAGAGCGTCAATTTGCCTAATGATCCCAAAAGAAAAACTGTCTGAAACCTTGATCCTTTGGGATCCAATGTAATTTATTTGCCTGGGGAACATAAGGGCCCAGGCGCACACACACAAAACACACACACACACATACACACACACATTCACACCCCATCTGTTAACACACACTTGTGGGGATAATGTGCACAGGAGCATTTCCTTCGCCATTGATCTGGGCTCATAAAGGCTTACAATGATAAACACAGCGACTATTCTTGGTAATACCAGAGATCAACTTAACAACCCTCTGGCAGACACTGATTGAGCGCCGCAATATATCACACGCACAAAGAAGTGAGCGGTGTAGGAGGGGCTTTGCGAAATATAAATCGATTAGCACCGATTGTTGCAAACGTGGAAGTTCGAGCGTGTGCCCTAAAATACAGAGCGAGTGCTATTTTTTGTTCTATAGATTTTGATATTTTTTGTATAGATTATTTTATAGAGCGAAGCCTAAAATCTGTTAGTTATATGGATTTAGAGACAGAGCACTTTTTGTAAACAGTCATTCCTGTCTAATGGGTACAACGAAACAATAACTGTCTTGTTAGAGCAGCCTGTGGAAATCCCCAATTTGGACTCATGACTTTGCTCGTATTAATTGGATTGGCGGGACTTTTTCACTTTCTTTTATAACCGTTAACTGAAGCATGGAGGTAGGAACTAGAGATGTTGGGTTATGTTGGCTGCAGCACTGCCCCAAATGAGGCATTATAAAAACCCTATAAAAAGAAAAATGTGTGACACAGATTGTCGACAGAGCACTTTCTTGCTTATACTACACCTATAACACTTGCCGACTTTACAGGAAAGCCCAACTGATTAAGAAGATGGCATGGACATCACTTCATAAAGTTGATTAATTTGGTTCACTAAACTCACTAAATTGAGCGTTTTTATGAGGGCAGTGCAAAACAGCTTTAAATTGTTGTTAATAAATATTTGATAAATGTTATCCTGGCTTTTTCAGATTAATAAAAAAAAAGAAAATCATGAAGGCTGCGCAACATTTAATAGCGTCATTACGTAGACTGACCTCCCAGCAACCCCAACTGTGACTGACTTCCAGCGTCTGGAAACTAAACTGATTGTAACCAAAGCTCACTGATAGTTACAAAGGGCCGACCATTTGTAAGATCTTTTAGTTCCATACACGAGGCCACCTTGATGTTATGACCGCATGTACCAAATCTCCCCTGAGTTGCTGACGGGACGGGATGGGCGGGGGTTGAGTCCTGTCAGCAAAGGTCCTGTCAGACCTCGAGAGCCAGCAAAGCAAAACTGCTCATTTCAAGGAGAGGATCTTCAGGGTGCCGCGACATGAGGAAGACATCCGCTTTAAATATGTATAAGCCCAGGGCCCTTCACACAGACAGAAACACACACACACACACACACACACACACACACACACACTCAAAAGGAAAAATCAAGTTAAAAGATGCTCTCATCCGAATGGTACAATCTGTCCCAGTGTGTTAGCGACCAAGATACTTTTGTATACACTTCCATCACGGGGAATCACTTATGTTTGTTTTGTTTTTTTCCAGCTTTTGGACTTACACCTTCCCCTCTGCACCAAACTGTTGCAGGACTGCAGTGATTTCTTTTTCCATGCTTGAGTTATAAAGTGAAGGCCTTTTGAAGGTTCTTAAATAAATTGGGTTTGTATCAAAACCGTGATATGAGGTCATCTATCGTCTTAGATTTTGGATGTCATTGTGCTGCGATATCATGATGGTTCTTATTGATCAAAAATCCTTTGTTAAAATATCAAAGCACCAACCCATTCATTACAGTGTCGTATGAATGAATTCTGGTGTCTGAAGTGCTATTGAGGAGATCTGGTATCACTTTAAAGTAACCATCGTTAATAAATGGTAAGTGTGTACAGTGTAAATAGTTATTTCACTGCTAAACAATAAAAAAAAACGTTTTTTAACAATTTATTAAGCAATGGCAAAGATGTATTAACCATAACAAAGTTGCAGCTCTATAATTACACCCAGATAATGTTCATAGATGAACTACACAGTATATAATAACCTTTTAAAATATTACACACATTGATCAACAGTTTCTTAATTCATGTTTTATGAAGAATTGAATTGTTTTTGTTAAATAGAAATATTCACTAGAGTTGAATTAACAACAAATTCATCACTTACTAATGATGGCAATTATCGAGTGTTACCAGAGATTTCAACGCTGTGGCACAAAATACTATTTACGCGCCGCATCACCCGTCACTATTCCTGAATAACATCAGCTTTCCCAATAGTGCAGTTATCTCCCGCTCCATCCACAGAGCAGTCATCTCGCTGCTCTGGGAGATGATCTAGTGGCACATTTTTCGCTGCAACTTTGATGCAGTGATGAAACTACCTTATATGTCTCCCGTGTCGTGAAATTGAAGTCGAAATGCTTCATTCGCGCAATTCCTGCCGCACAGAGTGATGCGGCGGTGACAGGCGATCATCCAAAATGAATGAACTTCTCCTGGAAAGCAAAGCGTTTGCCACTTTAAGTGTTATAGATGGCAAACCTGAGTCTAAAGCAAGTTTGACAAGTGCGCCGCCTGCCTCCAGATGAGCTTCTGTCTTGATGAGCAGCACCCGACTCATCCGAACCTCAACATAAGCGATCGCCACCGTCAACATCGCCCTGCTCCCTAAACGCCCGCGATCCCCTCGTGATTCCCTCATTTGCCTCTCTGATTAAAGGTACAACCAGCCCCAAAACCTCAAAGCCCCCAAACCCCCCAAAAACTCTGTGAACTGACCACATCAGATGTTTGCCCCAGATGCTTGGCCAACTGCCGTGCAGCAGAGCAGCCTGTGGACTCTTCGGGGCCTACTTTAATGTGTGCTTAAGAGACCGTGGGACCGGGCGAATGCTGCGCTCGCTCTCCTCCAAATATCTGCCCATCATTTATTCATTCACACTCCCAGGATGGCCGCTGCCGCCATCATCTGAGGACCCCGTCGTCTGAAGTTCTCCGCGTCTCTGTCGCTCAAACATGCGCACGCATACGCACAGACGCACATGCACTTTGCAAGCGGTCCCAGAGGTCTTTTAATTTTTTGAGAGGCTATTTTTAGCGAGAAAAATAATCGAGGTGGAAAGTTCCATCTGTCCAACACTCTTGTTCCAGCTGCTCCTTTTTAGCAGCAGGCGGAAAGAGGAGGGGGGGGGAGACGCTACTTATCAGATAAAACCGACACAGAAGGGATCTTTTTTATCATATGCAGCGTGCATTAGCAGGGTTTTCTAGGTTGAGAGGCACGTTTTCCAGCAAGATGCTAGATGCATCACATTCACCGAGAGTACGTCTCTCACTCCCACGTCAGCGCTTTCTGTCTGTTCAAAGCACTTGTCATGTTGTTCCCTCTCAGCCCTCATTCTCTTTGGCTACCTGCAAAAGAAGTAAATGAACTGGACCAATCAAAGCGTAGGTACACACATTATATTACTGAGCCTCCTATATTGTAATATCAGTTCTGAAATGACTTTTTCGGCCAAATTTAGCCCAGATTTTACACTGACAGCTGAGTGTATTTTGCCCTGCAAAAAAAATCTAACCCGAGTGAATGAAATGTCGAAAGAACTTCCAGTTTCCAAGAACCAAAAGTGACATCTTCAAATCGCTACTTCCGTCCAGCCGACAGCCCAAAACCCAAACTCTCATCGCTTTCTTTCATAAATAACGAAGAAAAGCAGCAAATCCTCACATTTAAGAGGATGGAACCAGCAGAAAGACTTGCTGTGTGATTTCATTACTTCGAGCAGAGCCTCAAAGGTTAACAAGCTCACAGTCAATGTGGAGAAAGAGAACCCGTCCGAATTCAGCTTTGATGCAGACACGACTGCTCTGAATGTCAATGAGCTGAAGAAACACTCCGCGTCGTCTTTTTGTGTTTGTTTTTATGCTCGAGCGCTCCGCGTCCTCGCTGGACTCTTCATTTCAAACATACGGGACAGCGGGACGGACGCCTGGGGGCCAATCCGAACATTTCGCTGGATGCAAATTCGTAATGTTCTGTAGCATCTATTATGCAGACTTCCCAAACAAGCAGCCGGAGTTGAAGAGTTCAGAGTCACCACCTCCGCTTGAATTTAATCTGTTGAATTGATTGGACCTCCGGATCGGTCCCTGCAACACCCTTGAGGGTTGTTCCGGGTGAATCGTTGAATCGGGGCATCGTGGACAGAGCGGCTCTGTGTGGGTATCGCCGGGGGGGGTCGTTGTGACATCAGCTGAACCAATCGGTTTATTAGCATAGAGCCTCCACTGTTTATTCTTCTAATACAAACTTTCTTCAAAGGTTTTAAACACCGCAGTTGTCTCGACTGTGTAGCTCTTAGATGCCTGTTTCTAACTGAGAAGAGAGGGCACAATATTAATGTGTAACTGGGGAGGGTTGATGGCGGACATGTCCTCTAACTGATGCTGGAGGTACGAAGGGCCCTGCCCTGAACCGTCTAATCACTTCACTTCCTCCCCGCTCAGTTTTTTGATTTCCAAAACTTTTTTCTTTTTTTCACCTTTCACAGCGTCTACAGTGCGCCCAGAGACACAAGCTCACCACGAGCATTGACTGTCAGAACTGCGCATTTGAGTTCAAAGTGAAGCTACCCAGGCCTCATTGTGCAATAACCCCAAACAATCGGGTGTCCGCTAACATAATGAACACATCAGATCAATCCAGTGACAGTGTCTGACATGCAAAAAGTGGAGGTCAGTACAAACAGCCAAAACAAGCATCCACAATCAATAGTGACTTTGCTGCATCGGTATTTATTTATAGAAACCCTGGCAGCTCCCCGCCAAGATGCAAGAGGAGAGAAGAAAAACTGCCCGGCGAATGCAGCTCGTGTCTGAACAAGTGGGCCCATTAATAGAGCCGCCGATGCTCTCACACGCCGAGCAGTCTGTTGTTTCTGTAAACTCATCTGTAGGCTCGAACCCTCGCTCGGAACGGTTTATTTTATTTCTTTCGAATTGGGTGGACATGTGAGTCATTCGAGCAGCCACGTTTTATTTCATTGCAGATCATTTTGTCAGACAAAGGGTCAGACTGGTCGCACCAAAATGGAGCACATGTGTGTATTTATGAGTGTGTGTGTGTGTGTGTGTGTGTGTGTAGCCCTGAGGAGCCTGACTGACAAGACAACGTATATCTACTCACAGCAGTGAAGTGAAACACCTGGGCAATCAGGACTAAATTCAATCTCACACAATTGCTCTGTCCAAATTGACATGTCAGGCTGCTGTGTGTGTGTGTGTGTGTGTGTGTGTGTGTGTGTGTGTGTGTTTGTGTGTGTGCGCGCGTGCCTTCAGGGTTCAGTGGAAATGCTTTTTGTGTCCAAAGACTAGGGCTCTAAGAGGCCTCCGTTGGCATGTTCTACCACTCTCCTGCTCGGCGTGGATCTTATAAATAAAGGTTTGGACATTTTTCTTTTGAAAGAAAAGTTGAATCTCATTTCAAGGAACTCATTAATTTTTAACTCACAACTGTTTAATGGCTTTATAATGCCTTCTTTAAACATCTTTATTCATTAGCGTACACCATATTTGCATGAATTTATAAACGGTGCTCATTTATTGATGGGCCCCATTAATCTTTTCTGTGATGTTTCTGACTCTGATTCTGACTCTTATTCCAGCAGCGCTCTCTCTAAACTACAGGAAGTAGTTAGCATTTACAAAGACTTCCTTTACAAATATCAAAGACACATTTAAATTCTGTAAATGTTTCCATTATATTATGCTACAAAAAGCCAACATAAAGTGTGACAAAGTCTCACTAAACTTGGCACATTTCTCATAACACAACCGGACTAAGAAGTAAAATAAGGTCAACACGCTCGCTATAGTGCCACACACACAGTACAATTTTCCATAGCACAATTATAGGAATATATATAGTGGTTGTCCTTTGGGGTTGCCCGCTCTCCCGTGCTGCCTGGTCACCCTGCTCCCCGTTCATCGGGCGGGTACCAGCGCAGCCTTCCACCTTCTGCTCCCGTTTCTGATTCAGCACACAGACTCTTACTGTGCTGTGCCTCAGTGTTTTAATAGAAAAAAAAAAAAGGAGAAGGAGAAAAAAAAAAGAAAAAGCAATGAATTGAGACTTAAGTGTTGTGTTAGACGCGCAAAAGCGGTATCAGGCACGGCTGAGCGCATTATGGACAAGATGTGCACAATCAAAAGTGCTTTTGGGAGCGATGACATGGCGACGGCTGGGGAAAAGTCCTCCTAAATCTGCGCTTTAGTTTTTGTGGAAATGCCGGGGATTTGTCAGCCTGATCCAAACATACCGTATTAAGGAGGAGAGCGGGTGGTTGGGGGGGTGGGAGGGAGGGAGGGAGGGAGGGGGGGATCAAATGGCTGTGGCACGCGCTCTTGGAGAAGAGCGCTTGAGCCCGTGGCACAATTTAATTCCAGATACATCTGTTTTCGCAGCGCTGATGCATTGTACTTACGCACGTGATGGTAAAGCTGTAAGCCTTTTGAAATATGTTCCCTTCAGCCTGTAAATGTTATCATTATCATTATTGTGGGACTGTCTGTGCGCAATGCCAGATCTGCTCGCAGGTGAAGGACTGGTGCACAAGTTTCCAAAGTGTCACATAACTTACCCTCCATGCAGAAAATGACCATCCAAGCTATCCAGAGGTCCGAGTTATGGAACTTCACCATGGTTCGTAACTGTTCGGTGACCGGCCCTCAGCTCGGCCCAGTGCCTCCTTCTTTAGAAAATCTCAACTCCGCTAACAGTCCTCTTGGAGAAAAGTAACGGCATGAGACATGCAAGCAGTCTGTTTGTTTTTTTTACGCAGCGCGCACCCGGCAACGTTTCCACCTCCAAAAAAAACCTCACAACGTGAAATGTTCAAACGTGCGGAAAGAAAATCATTAAGATCATGTCCATCCAGCGTGGACTCGTCTCTCCTTCGGGCGCTCTCCACTCCTCCTGTCCTCCTCGTTTCTTTGGTAGCTGCGGCTCACTCCAAGACTCTCCTCTCTCCTCGACTTCTCCCGTCAATTTACGCACGCTCACAGCAACTCGGCGTCCACCCGCTGGTGAACTCAGATCTGCCCACGGTCGCTGAAAGTGACTTACAAAGTGATCAGAAACTGGCGCTGTCCCCGTCCGCTCGGTGAGTCCCTCCAGCGGGTCTTGTTGCGCTCCATGGTTTCTCGTCTGCTCTGCTGCGTCTGAGCGGACCGGGGAGCGAGCCGAGGAGCGTTGGACACAACACGACTTCCACTCAGTGGTTTTCAAAATAAGGGCCATATGGTGTGGCTGTGGAAATTGCGTTTAAGGGTGGAGACGGCAGATTACAGTTTGGACAACTTTGTCATCAGGTGGCAAAAGGACAAGGAAGGATCCCTCCTGTGTGTGTTTTCTCCCCACACTTTTAACAATAAAAGAAAAGGAAAATAAGTCAGAAAAAAACTAAGAAATAGAAAAGTGAGATAAATGTGTAAATAATAAATTAATGGTAAAATCAAAAATAAAACTAGATTATATTTCTGTAAAAAATAATAAAAATTAATGAAATATGTCAGTGTGCAACAACCTCAATCTCAACGTTGATTTCTAGTTGAGAGATGGATGATATTGTGTCAGAAGACCTTTTTTCAACCACCCAAGATGTTGTTGTTGTTTTTTAACATCGGTGTGTCACAAAACCCACATTTGTGTGGGCCAGTCATTTTGATATTTGTCCCAGATGGTTGAAACAGAGACATCGCTGACCAGTGTGAAGATGTTTGGAAATGCTGAACATTTGAACAAACACTCCACTGTCCACTACGAGAAACTCACCTGAACTCAACGTTGCTTTTATTTTCTAGGTCAAATCCGCCGGGCTTCCTGCTGCAGTGTGACTGCGTGCGTGCGGCTTGATGACGCTCGCCAGCGGATGATTGAGATGAGCTCGCGCCCGGCTGTTGCTGGGAGACCGATGACGCCAGTCGAGAGGGAAAGAGACGCTCGTGCCCTCCTGCGGTGCGACCACAGCACGGCCGACATAATAAATATTTATATCCATATATGCATACACAGCAGTACATATTTTATATTGTCTGCGAATTAGTTCCTCATTGTTTCTGAAATATTTGTGCCAGTGAAGCATTTTAAATTGAAATTGAATAGAAAGGAAGATCTCCAGTGCTCAGTCGCACTACACAGGCTATTCTTAGCTCAGGGCTATATTTAGTCTTTGGCTAAGAGTTGACAGTGGGATAAATTAGTCCTTTTTCACACACACATTGTTACAACGGGGTTAACTTTAGCCTAGAGATATACCAAACACACTGCACTTCCTGAAGTGAAGGAACTACACAGAGTAGTACATATCAGTTGGAACACGTGACATTAACTTTATAGAATGACAGTTTACTTTGGTCCTGTTTCACAACTTTTAGCCTAGCTTTTGGTCGATTATCAGCGGACAACCACACCAACTAAGGGCTAACCCTGCTCCGGAGCAGGGCGCGGCAAGCCCTAAAAAATGGTTCTATGAATGGTCCTAGCCGCGGGTTAAGTGCGGAGTGGAAAGCCGTATTGGTGTCAATGGTCCCTGTCTCAGCCACTCCAGCCCCCATCACTTGTTTCTGCACTATGTAACTTCAGTGAGAGGGGGAGGATCACAGCCTTACACACACGTTTACTTCAACACACGCGTTTTTAACACATAACAGTGTTATGACAAAGTGAGTTTTGTTTGTTGTGAGCACCTGAAAAATTGTTACAGACCTTGGGTTTGTATTTCTGACAGCGGTGTTGCACCCAGTAACATGTGGATGTGTGACAAGTCACACAAAATGCCAATTTCCACATAATGCTGCCTTAACTGACAATTTGTTTCGATGCGTTGTGCTTTTTTTCCCCAGCCACAATAATCTACTCTGACCTCATAAGATCCCCTCATTCCATTTCCTAGATTCCAATATGTTAGTCACGTGTTTGGTCAGCGTGGTTTCTGGGTACTGGGTGCATCATGAAGGCAACGGATGATGGGGTTCTTAACACATTTGCGCAGGAGTTGGTAATATATTTAAGACAATCCAAAACAGTCAATGTATTAGTATGTTATTATCATTTTTCATTTTATACAATGAGGGAAAGGTACAGTAGTATCAACAACAAAACTCCAATAAGCTTTGGGGCAATTTTGGGTCTTTGCGGTCTATTTTGTTAGTCTGGTTTTTTGTCATGCATATCATAAGATATATAATAATAGGCACACTTAATAACCAATCATATAATATCACGGAAGATCACCATGCTGCATAGTTCTGCTGTGTATGAAGCATTTCCATGTTCTGCCACAATGATGCTGGAATTCATTAGCCTCTTTGATCGCTGTTGCTATATCAGGCCCTTCATTCTGAGTCATTTTCATAATTTGTAATGTAAATATCACAGTGCGCAGTGAGTTCTTCACTCGGCCTGTCGCACATCAGAGGCAACAAGAGGAACAGACCCGGCACACACACAAACCCGACTGTATAAAGATAGAAGTACACTCGAATGCATAATCACTTCTTCTGAAAATGTTGATCTCAATGAATCAAAGGTTTTGCATGTACAACTGTAATGTGGGGTGTTAAATGATAAATCATTAATCCAGAGAGGGGGGGAATTTAATGCAGAGCAGCATTTGGTGGGGAAACTTGTAAAGTGACTGCAGGCGAGAGGAGCTGCTCAGTGATTAAAAGAATCAGCGGGGAGACTGCATCAAACAGCCCGTGTTCAGGCCTCTAATCACTATGATCACACCGAGCTCACCTCAGCACTAAACAGATGCATAAATCTGTTTGACCTGACAGGATACCTGGTCTTAACAGTTGGCGAACTAAAACTGAAGACTTCAACTTTCTTCCTTCATTTGAATTTCTCTGAGAAAAATCTCAAAGGAAGACGTCTGTCCGTCCCACCATTCTCCTTCTTTTTCTTCTTCTTCTACCCTGAAGCAGTTGGCAGGAATTCACAGACCTGAAGCTGTACCTGAAGACAAATAAGGTACAAGTTAGACGATCTTAAGGACGCCCCGAGGCCCTCACATCGCTCTCTCTCTCTCTCTGTCTGCCTGATCTACAAACTTTCCTCACATGCACCCTCAGCTCCCTTTCCGCGAGGGTCACACTACTCTGGTAATATTGCATCCAAGCATCGGAGGGAAAACAACCTCCAGTTCACCAGATCTTAAAGGTTTGAAGCGGTAAACAGTGTTTGGCGTGACAGTATCCCCGAGGGAGTTCTCCGGTGCCACCGAGGGGTAGACTGGCTCTGTGCAGCGCAAACATTTCCAGCGTTTCCTGTATCAAATACACTAAATGTTGAACAGATTTTGGTTTTTGATTGCATCAATGCATGGTCCGAGTCCTAGCACACGGCACAGTGCAGGGAAAACTGAACCAAATACAGCGAAGAGGCACACGCACGAGGCTGTTTGTTGCAGGAATTCACTAATGTGCACTATTTTTTAGCGCAGTTCACATAGAAAGCAGAGACTAGAGATTTTATAGAATTCTTTAATAGCTGAAGGTGCACCGAGGTGCTCTTTACAGCGATGTAGAATAGTAAAAGAAGAATTGTATGAAAGGATGGAAGAAATGCCATCATAAAATACATACGCCTTTGGCACTGATGACACCTCATACAGGGACATTCTGACCAGATCAATTCATCAAGAAAATGTTCTTGTAAATCATCCACTGATTTCTCCCTTCATATTCCCTCACAGGTTAGCATAAAGCAAAGGTTTGAACGTGATGGATGGATTAAATTGCCTTTCCCTCAGCAGCCTCCCAAAGATGCATGCTTGATTTATTATTGATTCCTTTCTGAAACTGCTCCATTTTTCTCTTTTTTTCCCCCTGCACCCCCATAAAAGATTCAAAGGACCTGAAGCAGATCCTCAATGCTAAATGTTGCAATTCTCTTCTCCTGACAGTCCTGGCTGGAGTTCACCATAACTTCAATATTGATGGCGAGTAAACGGGGGAGCTCTTCATCCACTGTATTCTATTCATATATTCTTTGAGTTGTTGGACTTTGTTTTTTCTTCAAAACACATTATTGTCCTATCAAATCTAATGCATTTTCATAGAGTAAAGCAGACAGCGGTATGTACAAAAGTTTGCTGTAGCTCCAGCTCCACCAGCTACAATATTAAAACGCTGCTTATTTACTAATCCATTTGTAAGAACAATATGACAATATAACTCTGCAGAGGATCATTTTGTATATCATTTAAATTGAATATCGAAATGCCAGAGGTTCTAAAAGTACAAAGATCTTGTGCTAAAGGGAAAATAGCAGCACAGTGTAGAAACATGACTACGTAAAAATGTAAGGAAGAACAGGCCACATGTCAAATTCATGATCAAAACAAATAGGGGGCGGTTTATCACGCGAGTTGCTTAGAGCAGCTGCCGTTAGCTGGTTAGCTCAGTAAGCCATGCAGCTAGCAGTCGAGACTGGGAGCTTGGAGACCAGCTTAGTACACTGCCAGTAGGATTTTTGGACCAGGATAGGCTGGGGCTAGTTCGTTAGCATGTTAACTTCCATAGATATGTTTTTCTGTAGATATGTCTGCAACACAATATAAAATCATCATAAATTCAAAACTGCCATTTCTTTACATTTTGTTGAACATTTTAGTTCATTTTCAAATGTTTTCAACTAGAAATTCTCACGTATGCCCCTTTAACGTGTAAAAGTAGAAGTACTGGTTATGCAGAGCTTAATATTTCAGAATAATTGTCTGATGTGATTACAATTGTTGCTGCATCAATGTCTTCATCACTTTGAAGCAACATTACGTAGAAACAATTTGTCAGACGTAATGTAGGTGCTAACTACAAATAGAAATGCTTACATCATAACAATGTAATGTGTCGAAAACCCGTATGCTGAAGTGAACATGTGTGTAACGCTGTGATCCTCCCCTCTCTCTAAAGTGACATAGTGCAGAAACTGAGTGCAGTGACTGAGACAGAGACGCCATTCACCCCGTTACAAGACAACATGATGTTGAAGCAGTTATTGTAACGTGAAGAAGTAACATGGTGCTTCTCTGATGTTTGAAGGTGGTAAATGTGATTTAACTCGTGTGTCTTCCACCCACTCTATGATGAGCTGGTCATACGCAGGAGCACACTGAATTAAAGACTCACTCCACCTAAACGCACAATAGAGAGCGACAGGAAGTCGTTCCTGCCAGTGGCCATCACACTTTTCAACTCCTCCCTCTGACTGTCACACACTTTGAGTCGAACGACCGGCCCTTGAACCTGTTACACCCTGTTAACAGCCACAACTCTATAATTCATTGACATTTCTAATAACACAAGTATTCAGCTGTGTAGTGTTGCATTGCCAGTGCATTACCATGTGCAATATTCCTCTGTGGTTTGCAGCATTCATGTTGCATTTATTTATTCATTCATTTATATTGTAAACTTCTGTCAACTTTTACATGCTGCAACATCAGTTTGTATTCTCTACACTGTAGTTATAGTGCAGTACAAGGCTGATATCGTACATCTCTGTTTATAGTAGCAATTCTATTCATAAATGTAGGTACATACAATGTTGTCATATAATAAAATGCAATTTTTTTTGCAATTTATTTTACCACTTTGTTATATTTTATTTTTACTTGTATTTTTATTGTCATTTATATTTGTACGTTATCCAGCAGATAAACTACATATTAGAATCAGAAATGCTTCCCACTGAGGAAAATTGGTAGGTTACAGTAGCTCCTCCTAAAACAGATATATCACACTACTGGGAGATTGAACAACAGTTTATCCTCACTTAATCACTTTACCTTTGATCGTGTTTCATTTATTGATTATATTGCGTATTAATAAACTAAATCTTTAAGGTAAATGGTAACTGAAGTAGTCAAATAAGTGGAGTGGAATAGAAACTTGCACATTTGCTGCTAAATTTGAAAAAAGTTTAGTAGAAGTATGAAGTAGCAGAACATGGAAATACTAAAGTAAAGTGCAAGTAACTCAAAATTGTTCCCAAGTACAGTACTTGAGAAAATGTACTCAGTTACTTTCAACAACCACCGATAAATACAGAGCTCTTGTACGTAATTGGTGCATTTTTATATTGGTACTTCTACTGGTAAAGGATCCACAGTCACCTTTGGTCCAATGATACTCTCAGACAGTGTCAATGCAGGTCAAATGAGGCTCTCTGCAGCCATTTAACATTCACTGATGCCCGAGGCTTTCTTAAACTTGGAATAGATCAAGTCCAAAGAGCACATTTGACAATTCATTTATGACAATCTCTGACAAACAAAAATAACATTGTCTATGTTATCTGGTATCCTTTAAGTATAAATATTGACCTTCTCTACTTGGACCACAAACTGACTGAACTCAAAACACAGATAACACTGCCATCTTGTGGCGAACAAAACACACTTTACCTGACAAAAAAATCCCAAACAATCCTGCAGTCATTTTGTTTGTAGTCAGAACTTTTACTTCTGGTAAATCAGCAGATTTGTTTACACATAGACCAGTGTGTCAGGACAGGAAAATACATTTTGTACCACTGCTATATCAACACCCCCCCCCACCCCACACACGCACATGCACGCACACACACACACACACA
>CAEMYA010000019.1:157480-168754 GCA_903131615.1 Diplodus sargus
TTTTTAATCCATCCATTTTAAGAGTTCTTGCATCTGCTTTACCTTTTTCTTCTTCTTCTTTTTCTTCTTCTTCTTCTTCTTCTTCTTATCATCGTCACTGTCAGAGGAGGAAGAAGAGCTGGCATCCTGTAGAGAGAGAACAACGCAAACCTTGTTCGCCTTCTTCACCTTCTTCTTTTTTTTCTTCTTCTTCTTCTTGTCATCCTCGCTGTCTGAGGAGGAACTATCAGACGATGAAGATGAGGAGCTATCAGACGATGAAGATGAGGAGCTGGAGGAGTCCTGTGGATCAAATCAAGTTTCAGTTCAGCTGCTTGGAAACAGACTTGAACTACATTTTCTGTCCACCATTCCCACTTCATTTATATGCAATATTATTCATTTGCATGATGCAAACTTAACACAAACATGGATATAAAACTCTTTGTTGACCTTCTTCTTCTTCTTCTTCTTCTTCTTCTTCTTTTTCTTCTTCTTGTCTTTCTTGTCATCATCGCTGTCTGAAGAAGAGCCAGAATCCTGTTGCAAAACACGAAAAAAGGTTGTTTCATAAGATCAATGTGAATCTTGATATATGACCCAGGAACATGCTGCATCAGCGCATGGTAACACAGCCTGACTACCTTCTCCTCCTTCTTCTTTTTCTTCATCTTCTTCTTCTTGTCCTTCTCCTTCCCTCCTTCTCCCTCATCATCGCTCAGGTTGCCCTCCTCGATGCCATCAGGGGATGCCTTTGCTCCTCCTGCTGGACAGAAAACATCATTACACCTGAAACAACAGCCCCTAACTTGACTTGCGAGCGAGAGTGGAGCACGTACCAGCCAGCGCAGAGGACAGTTTGCCTTCTCCTGTCGCTTTAAGCTCTTTCTTCTTTGCCTGTCACAATAAACAGAACTCAATGATTGCCTGTGCGTTTGTGCAAATACAGACATGGTGGCAGGCGTGCAATATGTGCAAGGACCTCACCTTGTCAGCGCCTTCCTTTTTGTCTCCACCGGCACTTGGTCCTGCTTTCTCACCACCTGCAGAGAAGAAGTCCAGCAACACCGTGTCAGACTCATGGACAGCTTTGGCTACAACGGCCTGATTCTGGTTCATTCTTTCTTTTTCAGCCACTTATCAGTCACACTCACCCGCTGCTGAAAGAGCAGTGGAACTGCTGACCTCACTCTGCTCGTCATCCTGTGAAAAAGCACAGGTACGGTCAAACTCAGGCTTACTGTTTACACTGCACACTGAACAATGCGAAGATCTGAGTGAGCACGCACGAAGACACACTCACTTGTTGACAGTCGGTAAACAGATCTGAGTGTACGGACTCATTCATTGTCTGTGCGGTGGAAGCCGATTTGAATACAGCTGATAAACTATGAGGTGAGGTGTTAAGCCACTGCGGTAACTGTGTGTTTTCATAGCATTCCCGAAAACAGGCCCCGACAGGCTCAGAGCCTACAGTTAATAACTCAGAAGGTGTGTACTGTTGGGGAATCTGGTGAACACACGCTGCTTGTGCACAAAGTTCAAATAGTCCTCATACTTGCATAAGGTAGCAAAATCTTGGCCTCCTGTGTACAGAAAAACCAAAAGTCTTTTAATCCCCAGTCTTAACGAATCAGTTTGCCATCGTTCCAGCAATGTGGGAGACGTTGCTCATTCAGCAACACAAGCCGCGTGTCACAGATCACGTCACTGACGAGAAGCAAACGCAAATGTTCATGAGGCTCCACGTTGCTTTACCTTTTTCTTGTCCTTCTTCTTCTTCTTTTTCTTGTCCTTTTTCTTCTTTTTCTTGTCGTCCTCGCTGTCAGAGGAGGACGATGAAGAGGAGGAGCTGTCTGAGGAAGAGGAGCTGGAGGAAGAGGAGCCGGAGGAAGAGGAGCTGGAGTCCTGCGAAGGGACAGAGAGCGGTTAACATATCAAACTTTGATCGCTTGTGTTCGCGCAGAGGTGGAACAGACGGATCAGAGAGTATTCGCAATATCGTAACTTCGTCATATCAAAGAGACAACTTTTTTTTAATCAAAATCGTACCTTCTTCTTCTTCTTCTTCTTTTTCTTCTTCTTCTTCTTCTTTTTCTTCTTCTTCTTCTTTTCATCGTCACTGTCGGAGGATGAACTGTCAGATGAGGATGAGGATGAATCCTGTCACAGAGGAAGTACAGCAGACACTCTACATGAATAATACATCTATGATATTCAGTGACATAAAGGATCAAAGAGTGATTCAGATATGGATGTTTCATCTTTTTCCTTTACATGTATGATTAAATGACAAGCGCTAGTCCAATAAAACAGTTATTGTTGTATTATGTATTATGGGGAATTTCCACATACCTTCTTCTTCTTCTTCTTCTTCTTCTTGTCCTTCTTCTTCTTCTTCTTCTTCTCTTTTTTCTTGTCACCCTCGTCATCTGATGAGTTGAATCCCTGAAGAATGAGGAGGAAAAAAAACAACAACCCTATAATGACAAGTTTATAATCTTGGTTATTCGAATGGGAGCTTGTTTGAGTCCTCTCTCACCTGACTCACCTTCAGACCCTCGTCAGGCTGCTGCTCCATTTGGCCGTCGGGACCTGGGAACATTTAGTGCATTACAATGTAAAGAACTTGTTTGATTAATGGAAAAAAAACAGTGACATGCATTGTAAGCTGAGAAGTAGCTCTAAGATCAAGTAGTTTTGCGTGATTCCGTCAACGCTATTCACACAAACCAGCCGCCTAAGTTCAAGCCGAGTCAAAGAAATCTAAATCTGAGTGATGAGGCTTTCAGGAGCTGCAGGCGAGATGAAAAGCAACTCCTTGCAAGGAACGTTAGAAAGCTTGCAGAACGAATTCTCTTGTAAAGGAGAATGCACAGAGCGTCGAAACGCATTAACTCCGCGAGGCTTAATATCAACAGCCATCCGAAAACATCTCAAAACACTCTCTCAGCTCATATGAGAAAATCTGCATTTCACTTACCAGCCACAGAGATGACGGAACTGTCATAGACATATTCTTTCTGCACACCCTTTTTATCCTTTGTATCCTTTTTCTCCTTCTTCTTCTTCTTCTTCTTTTTCTTGTCATCCTGCAAGACATTTTAACAGAGTTTAACACGCGTATTCTTGAGCATGAAGCTTGTTTGCAAAGTGAGCTGGGTGAGATGTAAAAAAAGATCTAATGTTCAGGATCAGCGCTGGGTGTCACCTGTGTAGTCATACATTAAGAATGTTCTGTTTCCAGCCCTGAGATCCCGGACAGTAGGGCCTCCGCCTAGAGTGCAGGAGCAAATGCATTCCACTGGTGTTCACAGATACTTCTTCCTCGCTTTGATCTTTTTAGCTGATCAGCAGTGAACTACTGGGCGTCAAACATTTGTGGAATGCAAAAATTCAGCTTTGTTTGTGTGATAACACTTCAGTTCAGAGCAAGTTACACCTAACTGCGATTATTCTGCTGATTGTTAGCATGCATATTAGTTTGCATATTGGATCATTAGTAGTTATTAAAAAGAACGTAACCGTATTCTATAAACTACCAGTGCACAATAAGGGAATGTAACTGAGTATATTTACTCAAGTACTTTAGTTAGGTAAGTAACTTTATATTTTCACTCTACTACTTTTGGACGCAAATATTGAACTTTTTACTCCACAAAATTCATTTGATAACTGTAATTCCTCATTATTTTGCAGATTACATGCTGTATCGGAGCCAAAGTAGCACATTTTTACTTATTACTTTAATTATCCACGACAAAGAGGTAATGTTTTCACTCGTGTAGTTTAGTTGGTTGGTTCATCAGCAGGATTACGCAAAAATACTGAAGGGGTTTACTTGATCTTTTTTACAAAACCTGGATGGAGGACGGCTCTTAGCCCAAAATAGACCCCATCAACTTTTGGTGTGGATCTGGATAAAGGAGAGAGATCCAGGGAGGTGTTTTTACACATTTTTGATATATTTCTCTGCAATCAGAGAAAGAAAAAAAATATTCTGTAAGTCCTTTGACCTATAGTTTACAGCACATATCCGTAGTGTAATTATAAGTATCATTTACTTGGACTTTTATTATCAGAAACTTTAAGACTCAAGTACAGTTTATATGGGTGTCTTTTACTTTTATCAAAGTAACATTTTGGCAATGTATGACTGTTGAGTACCTTTTGCAGCACTGCAAGTCCACAACTAAGAGTTTTCCCTCAATTAGCTCCCAATTACCATTGCGAATCTAGGGCTTTTCACTCTGCACATTCTTAACCCCGGGCTTTCCTTAACCTGGGGCTTAGAACCAATTGTTCTTAGCTTTTAGCCCTGGCTTGCAAGCAATGTGAAAAGCTCTGGGCTAAGCTAAGAATCGACCTGGTTTCAAGAATATTCAGTGTCTTTTGTCCTGAAACCTCGCAAGAGTCTGAGATGTCACCCTTCCTGCATCTCCTGATTTTCTACCCACACACACAGGAAATGAGCAAGACAATAGGCCATCATGTGACCGATAGTTGTTTGAAGCTAAAGGTCACTGAACTAAACTGAAGGGTTACATTTGTGTGTGTGTGTGTGTGTGTGTGTGTGTGTGTGTGACTGTATTGTTGGCTTTGACAATATCCTCACCGTAGGCTGGGACATAGTCGGAAGGGGCTGTCAATCCCCGGTGAGCTGGTGATGTGGGATTGTTTGTGATTGTGGCCAAGGACTTAATTTAGCAATGCTGCAGGACAGATTTCTGACGGATTTACATAAACAAAACGGCTCTGCTGCAGTGTACCTTAAAGGAGCGCCCGTGTCTAACCGAAAGAATACTGAGAGCCGTGCACCAAGTCCTCGCAGAATGGTCAATGCAAAGAACACATTTTCCTTCTGATGAGTCAGTCTCAGGCAGGGCTCTGTGGTACCGAAAGGTGTGTGATGGCAGCTGCCGGTGTGTGTGTGTGACATGTCAGAGCAAGACAGGAGTTGGATGGAAGCGATGTTCCGGGATCTCTGAGCAGAGCCTGTGACACGACTTACCTCACTGTCACTGTCTGAAGAGCTGCTGGAGGAGGAAGAAGAGGAGGAGGAGGAGGAGGACGACGACGACGACGATGAGGAGGACGATGAGGAGGAAGATGAGCTGGAAGATGAGCTGGAATCCTGTTGAGAAAGAAGTGAAGGAAGTTATGGCTCAACTCTGTTTACACCGTGAGCAGGTTTATTTATACCCTCCTTTGTCGGTGAAAGTGATAAATGAGAGGCCTATTGGAATGAGTCAGTTCCAGCACACTTTTGTTCGAGCTGCTCGGAGAGTGCAGGGATGTAGGGAGCGGCTCCTCGAGCAACTCAGCGGCACACAAAGGCAAGTAACAAGCACCGTTCCCCCACAAACACCACACGCGTGCACACACACACACGCCCATTCCAGCTACGCCGTGAGCAAGAGTGACAGTTGATGTGCACTATTAAACAAATGAATATCATTCCTAGCTCTCTCCTGTCTGACTGGTTGTTGCTAAGTGCAGCCCTCGCTGTACTTCCCCACCCTTGATATGTGGTGAATATAAGCTTTCATGAGGCACGTACTTTCTTCTTCTTCTTCTTTTTCGTCAGCTTCTTCTTCTTCTTCTTCTTCTTCTTGTCTTTCTTGCCTAGACCCTCGTCCTCGCTGTCCGAGGAGGACAGAGAGCTGTCACAGGAGTACGGCTCCTGGTGGCAGAAAAAAAGAGAGAAGGCAGAGATTACCTACTTTACAAAATTTGGAATCCAGTCAGCTAGCTCAATTCATTTGGAGACGTGTTTTACATGCAAGATTTTTCTATCAGTGTCATGAAATGACAAGCAATGAGTTATAGAGACATCGAGTTTCTTAAATAATACGCCATGCACCTTTTATTCAAACATTTCTCCTGCTCACCTGTTGGGGTTTGCTCTTGTCTCCCTCCACCAGCTCTACAGGCCCTGCCGCCACTTCAAGGGGCTGCAAGCCACCAGCGCGAGCCGCCTCTGGCTGCTGGGCAGCCACAGTGCCTGCTCCGCCTGGAGCTACACAGCGCAGGGTGACAGGATTAGAGATGGCTGGCATACACAACTATATAATTACTCTGATCTCTTCTTTTCTTTTCATCATTATTTAGAATCCTAAAACATCGGCTGACGAGCTGCCAGCACATACAAACTTTACAAACTTGACTTTATTTTGACTATGCTGGTTGTGTCACAACAGATGAGGGAATTGTGTGGCCACACCTCTTTACTCACTTCCTCAAATGGATAACCAGGTAAAAAATGAGTAAAAAAAAAACAAAAAATCACACATAAAGTGCCAGATCAATGAACTGGGGCTTGCAAAATAATAATCTTTTGGTGCCCTTTTACCATAAATCCAGCAAATTGCCTTAGTACTACAACAATTCAAGACAGTGCCACACCCTCAATAGTGTCAGGAAGAATGACAAATATTTTGTTTTGTGTAAAAAAGCTATATAAGTCATGGAAACACGCCTGTAAAACTGTAATTAATGGATCATCTGCTTCTTCCTGAAAGGACTGTTGTCTGCTGATTAAAGAAAGAGCATTTTAATCAAACCCTCACTAATCAAACTATGAACTAAGCAGGCTGCTGAACAAATCACAGTGAAAAAAAGAGCAAACCTTTGAGGAGGGTGGACTCCATGTCCAGACTTCTCCTCTGTCCAGTGGCCCGAGTCTCCGCTGACAGACTCACCTGTGCACACTTTTGAGAAGGTGTGGGGGTGTGTGTGTGTGTGTGTGTGAGAGAGACAGAGAGTGTGGAGCGAGAGAGTTTTATGGGTGTGGAAACTCTGAAAGTGTGAAGCCGGCAACAATTACAGAGACTTCCCTTCACACTTTCAAAATTAAGTCTACTTTAAAAGACTATATTTGCTTTTACTGATTGTGCACCCATTATGTGTTCAATGAGTCGACTTCATACTTCATTTAGTTCTTTATTACACGATAAATTAAAGATTGATCAAGTTTATGTATCTATTATTATACAATTTGTTTTATTTTGTAAGCAACAACATCGAAACAATGTCTGGCTCTCATCTGACTCCTGGGCGCAACCCAGCATGAATGTCTGTTGGACCTGTACCAACAGGTAATGCCTGTTTTACTGCCTGCAGTGACAGGATATAGTACACAATTTGCGAGGTCTGTGTGAGCTGGTCGTCTATACAGAACAAGTTGATGTCAGTGCCAGAAATTCTCATTTTCTTCTAGGCAATATAATGGGGAGGTCATACGAGGTGAGGGTAAATAGCCACACCTGGAAGAAATAAAATGCATAACACGTCACAATTTATGAAATCCCGTTTGTTAGTTAAAGTTTCCTGGCACAAGCTATTTTTCGGCATATTCTTAACAAATGTTGCCTCAGAAAAAGTATTGGGGACAAAATTGGTCATTTCAAAAAGTGGTGAGGGCTTGTCCTCAGCGTCGCCTCTGCAAGTGACACCTAATGCTGAAATACCCGAGGGGAACAAACATGTTAGCTCCTTAAGGGGTATTATGTAGAAGAAAATCAAACTCAGGATTTTATTATTTACAATAATAGTGAGGTAGTAATTCAAACCAGGAACTATTCATTTCCTCATAACTGAATAAACAGCGGTTCTCAGAGGGAAATAAGGTTCCCAGACCACTGTTAGACACTAGTAAGGTGGCAGTATGAAATTGTGATGTCCTTAAAGGTCTACTTTTTCTTTTTTTCTTCTTTTTTCAGCTTATTCAGTCATGAATACTAGAAACAAGATAACTCACAAGTACGACGCACAGACCATAAACAATTGGTCAAAACTACGTATAGTGAGAGCAAAATGCATACATAGGCCACAGAAGCATAAAGAAACCCATGGCCACACAGACCAAGCCTCGAAATCATAAAAAAAACAGCCTTAGTTAAAGTATTTTGAAGTGTTTCTTACTGATTTTAACAATATAATGCTATTGTGTCGCCTCCCAGAGGAAGCTCAGAGTTAAAACCACAGGGTAGTACACTACATGTAAAACTTTTTTATGTTATGTTCCTTTGCGGCTTCCGTACTTAACAGTTAAGTTCGACCGGAGAGTCATTGCCATCGTACTTCCGGAAATGGAATTATTTTCTCAAAATAAAAATAAGGATATTGTCATTTGAACAAAAAAGGAAACAACAATAACATATAGTATTGACTACTCGTATGACTCTTTTGACGTGGAAAGGAGAAATATAAGATATTATAAAGCCAACAAAGTTGATACAAGGTGACACGATGAGTTTAATTTGAAATTCATAAGGGAAACATCATCTGTCAACGGTGTGGTTAGCTAGCTAACTTGACAGCTGTGTATCATACACTGGAGAAGTAGTTGTGGAGGAACACAATACTTTTCTTTGAATTTGTCTGCGTTAAATCAGCGAGCCTCGCGCTTTAGTTTGACTCAAAATGCACAACAAGTAGCTAACTTTAGCTAGCATTAGCACCGGGGTACGACTGCGACCCTTCTGAACCGCCTCTCGCGCGTCTCATCGCTCCGCCGTTATGGACCTTTGCCGAACGATATTTGTGTTTTGGGATTATGAAAGGTCATTTCTTTGTCAGTCGCTAGCTATGGGAGCGAAGGGAAGCTATGACAACTAGCTAAATGCGGGTCAGGTCACCCATGAACGGCTGAAGACCAGTTGTCACCATGCCGAGGGAAACCACGTCCCAGCCGCTGACATTGGCGGTGCTGGCGGCGTTGTGCGTCAGTCTGGGTCGGTGCGATGTGTCCAAGTCTCTGGGGCCGGTGTGTGACAATGGAAAGGTAACTATAATACCCATAATTTGTTGTGACATGCGTGTCACCGGTGTTAATAGATACAACTTATGTTCAGTTACTTTAGACGTGTGTGTGTGTGTGTGTGTGTGTGTGTGTGTGTGAAAGCTCTACTTAGGTAGAGACCTGCCAAAGGATGCTGTTTATTTGAACTGTCCGGTGCCTCCCTGGCCAGAGTCCACTCAGGTAACTATGGATAACAGACATCATCATCATCTTCATCATTATCAACACATTTATCTCCCAGGCCTCACTGGCGCTGGTAGGTGGGGTGTGCCACAGTACACTGGGTGGCAGGAAGTACATGAAACAATCATGGGGAAAAGCCATTGTTGTGTAGAAGCCAGCACATCTGGCACTGCCCTGGGTGTAAATCGGCTCTTGGCTTGCTCAGGTTGCTCGATCAGCTGTTTAACCAGTGCTCACTGTCTCCCTTATCCACAGAAACTTCCTAGTATCGACACAGTGTATGATCCTGAGGTGAGTAAACGCTCTGCCAGGAACTTTATGTCACTGTTCTCCCCGACCTTTGACCCTCAAACACTGACGCAGCAAATGACCTAAAATCAAAGTATACTGGGATAACGCACAGCAGTGCATCCAAAGTTAGCACATTGAACATTAATGCATGAAATGGACCATACAGCTGTGTCCTTTTCTACAACAATGTTCGCTGATGTACTATAACATGTCAGTTGTAGCCTGATATTGAGTTAACTGAGACTTCCTCCTTACAAGTCTGTGAAGACACATCGGCCGCTAACTTCGTGTTTGTCTTTGGTGATTCAGACGGGGCGTTTACGCCGTGCCCAGCTATGGGTGATTAAAATCTAATTTGACCTGATTTTTTTTCACTGCAGCCAGCCAGGCGGATCTGCATGGACAGATCTATTTCCTACAACCATACAATTCCCAACAGGTAAGGCCGTTTAGACAGGAATATAATAATTATGTTCTAAAGAGGTCACTAGATGGTCCCTAACCATGACTTATGGGACATTGGCCCCTCTAGTCACAAAAACAAACAGCAGTGTCTTTATTGTCATATATTCTGGGTTTCTCTTCTTTATAACTGCAATACTGCAATAAAGCTATCAAAAAATGTGATTTTGTCATGTTTTAAAAGGGACGTTCAGGACATTTGAATGTATGTCTGTGTCTGTGTGTGTTGCAGTGGAGCGTACAGACCAGTAAGGGCCGAGAGTGGAGAGTACTTGTACTGTCCTCCTCAACGGTGGCTAAATAACTTGCACGTAAGTCGTAACATTAAGAGTGGTGCTGCCTCTGTCTTCACTGTCACAGCAACCTAATCGCTTTATCCGCCTGGTGCAGGAAATGAAAAGACATTTGTATTCAGGACAACAAATTAATTTTCATCAATGACGTCATGTCACACCAATAGGAAACCAAAAAAAAAAAGAACTAAGAATAACATCTTCTATCTTCAGCCGCTCTGTAAAAGGTAAAACTTCGCAACATTTGATGTGGCAACATAGCAAAAAGTCATTTCCTCAAGATGCCATAGTTCTGAGCAGTGGGGTTAACAGAAGCATAGGGCAGTTTGTTGGTTATAGATAGTAGAATAGAGATAAATCTTTATCTACATTATCTACAGTCCCTTCTGTTGCATTGCCCAGCTTTTACAATCTGTTTTATCCAGACATGCATCAGACTGTGGACTTAAAACACAATCAATGTATTGTTTGTAATCGAGGAAGTCTGCCAATACTCACATTCTACTTGTTTCGGCTTATTTTCTTGATTTTCAGGGATTTAATGAAAGAATTACACGTCAGAATAGACTTTGGATCACTCCTGGATCAACACATTGCTTCTCAGTTGTTTTTTTCCATCACCAGACATTTCCCTTAAGGAATCTATGAAAGTTGGAAAGCATAACATAGGGAATACATTGCTATAAGCTCTTAGGCCCTGGGTGTCATCCGTTTTTGGGGAGAAACCGAACGGTGTGATTGATAGTCACATGTGTATCTGTCTATGTGTATATATTCCAGCATGCAGCCACTGTTCTGCTCTACCATCCCTGTGCTCCACTCCACGAGCGTCTGCTTCTGTCTGGCCTCGCACGCTCCTGTCTGCTAGACTACATCATTACACCACATCTGCAGCTCAGTAACCACACGGTGAGACAGACCCCTTTATCTTTGTTCTCTGACCCGCAAAAGGCAGCAAGCCGTAGTAGAGTCTGAATTATTCCGTTAGATTTTAAGGATGTGTTCTGTTCACTTTGTTGAACTGTTTGAAATTTGCACACATTTGAAAATGTCTTGGTAAGCTTGAACACCTGAATACAACTGAAGATGGAAGTCTTTCACAAATAGACTTATTTGGTATTGACTAGGCCAGACCGGGCTTATCAGGTGTCTGTTAATTGTAAACTACACAGATCAGAAAGGTCCAGTGTCGAGGGTTGAGTGACATCTAGTGGTGAGGTTGCATATGACAAACAACTTTACATCCTTCATCTCACCCTTCTC
>CAEMYA010000019.1:168882-214408 GCA_903131615.1 Diplodus sargus
TAGCTGGAAATTATTGGTACAACTCCTCACGATCCAAACTAAATGCCGGTGTCTTGTTTCCCAACTGCTGACTAAAATGAAGTAGTTAGCCACGGTGTTAGCAACAACTTTGACCAAGGCTGCCCTTGTCGTGTGGCTTAACACATTTTCTGGCTGGGTATTTAATGTTGATGTTGTAGCAGTTTTTCCGTATGGTATTGAAAATGGCATCAAAAAGCAATATTTTTTAGTATTTTACCTCCAAGTCAGAACATTCCAGCATTGTGACAACAAAAACTCAGTTCTCAGGACACATTTGTGGAAAAAATTGCTGATGGTTTTCAGCAGTAAATGCACAGGTATACTGTCAAAACCTAGCAAATTCTTTAGGCAGGAACTGGTACTGTTGATCTGAAATATAATCAATGATCTTGTCTTGTCAAAATTAAAGAATAACACAATAGTTGTTGTGTTTTTGTCTACATAAATCCTCTGAGTGTGTAAAGATGGTGTAGTTGGAGTTTTGAATCAAACTGAAGATGTATATGTTTTAAAATACTAACAAGCTACTTTGAACTTCCTCTGCGGCTGTTATCCTCTCAGTTCTTGTTCTAGTTCTGTTGTGTAAGTTTCTTTAATCTTGATGCACCCCTTGTTGTGAGTGCTTATCAATGATTAAAAAACTTCACAGTCATTTTCATGTTTTCCCCATCTCCCCCTGTGGTTCTGTTTTATTTTAAGTCTGACTGTGCTGAACTGATTCCATCTGAAACACAGGCCAGTCCTAGTGTTTCAACCAAGCTTGTTAAAGCCTCGGCATTAGCTCCACTAATTATTTTTCTAACAGCAGCATCACAGTTTTTTAGCTATTACAAATACCTAGGTTTGATTTAAAGAGTCTCTTAATTTATTAAATGAAAATGTGAGCCAGCCAGGGGAATGCAGGGACCGAGTGCATGTTTTGCTCTGTGTCCAGCCAATAGCCTTGGTGTCCTGGGGACGCACCTTGGAGCTGTCCACCGTGGCCTCCTCAGACGTCTGTGATTGGCTGGAGACCACAACATCCTCAACAAATAAGTTTGATGCTGTGAGCCAGAGCAGGAAGTACAACCTGCTGCTAACGTGGTCAGCTGAGCAGCCACAGGAACTCCCGGCAAAAATGAAGGTCTGGAGACTTGAATAACATGGTGTCAATTATTCCTCTTTTTACACGTCCTGCAATAAAAATCAGCAAAGAAGATTCATTTAGTAGTGTTGTAAATGTCTGAGTAACTGTTATTGTAAATCCCCAGGGGTCTGTGAGGCGGTGCTGTGAGCAGACCATCTCCTCTCTGCTGAGTGAAGAGATGGAGTCCAACATGAAGGAGGAAGGCTTGGAACCGCTTAAAGGCAAAAGCAGGCAGATAAGAGCTGCGCTAAGAGAAAAACGGGAGGAAGTTGGGGATGTGAACGAGAAAGAAGGCACATTAACAAATGTGTCCACCGTAACCACTCCCAGCAGGACAGAGAACGTCCAGAGCAACAACAGCATATCTGGACCAGAGGACAGGAGTCTCTCAGATCCTCCTGGTCCAAGAGAAAATCCCTCCCAGTCTCACAACCAAAATGTAAATCAGGACCCCACAACTCCCTTGGGGTTAAATATGTCTGAGACAAACCTGAACCCCTCCCCCGGGTCAGATGTTGCAGTTAGTGTGAACGGTGAACATGACCTCACTGCCAATACGGAGGTCCTCAACTCCCAAGATGAAGGTACAGACTCTGTTCAACCCCCCATGGAAGAGAGCGACTCCAAAGATAAACACTACGATAAAGGGCGCACAGCAGATGGCATGACGAAGGATAATGAAGTAGTAGATGTTAAAGAGAGAGAGCTGGAGCACAAGCAAACATTCAGCGACACACACTCTCACAAAGGCGAAAAGACCGCCTTTGATTCTATTTCAAAAACCCAATCGGAGTCTTCGCCCCAGCCAGCCAGTGACCTGCCCAGCAGCCACGACTGTGGTGGCTGCAAAGAAGGCGAACTCTGCGAGTGCAACGAGGACTCAGGAGCCGAGGCCCAGGCCTCTGCCGTGAATAGTGGGTTGCCAAGGACCCCCAGGACAGACGAGGCGGTGTGGGCAGCAGCTGCACTGGGCTTCCTGCTGGTTCTCCTGACCCTGTCAGTGCTTCACACACGCCTGTACCGCCACTGGAGGACCACGCCCAGTCTTTACTGGCACGACCCGCAGATGGACTATGACAGCGTGGCAGGTAGAGGACCACACAGCATCTAATTAGCACCAGGGCCACAACGAACGATTTCATTATTGATTCATCTGTGGATTATTGTCTCAATTAGTTGATTATTTATTTAGTGTTTAGTCATGTTAAAAAAAGAGATTTCATAATTTACCAGGGCCAAGGTGATGTCTTCAAATTGTGTCTTTGGTCAAGAACAACAACAACAGTCCAAAACCCAAAGACAATTTTGCATATCCTTACATTTAAGAAGTTAAAACCAGCAAATGTTGATAACTGGCAACAATTTTTTATTCGATCGACTAATCAGTTGATCAAATGCTCATTGGAGCCTTAATCACAATCTTCTCAGGTGGAAGTTACGAGTTGCCAATTGTTCATATTCTTAAGCAGATATTGAGAATTCATATTTTGTGTGTATTCATGCGTGTGTGTGACTGTGTCTTGTAGATGTGATCCGCAGGAGGCTACGAATTGCGAAGAGGAGGCGACAAAGGGGCCGAAGACAGGAGTGCGTTCTTCTGCCAAGCTCCTCCAGCTCAGACGAACATCCATAGGAAAAAAACATCATCTCCAGGAAATCTCACTGCATGTCGAGGACGAGGGGAGTGGTCGAAGAGAAACAAATTAGATGTTGGTTGTGCTAAATGGTTACAAGCCATTATCAGGGCAGCGCTCTTCATAATCACGTTATCTACAAACCCTTTGTATGGCACGTTGGACCTGTCTCATCCATATGTGTCTTGTAGATACAGAGCTCCATCATACGAAGAGATGTTGCTGCATAGCCTGAATAATGAAGCGGAAAAACCACATTGCTGCAAACGGGTCTGTTGGATCGCTGTGCACACGAATAAATAGGGCACACGGTGATTTCACGGAGGCCTTTTCACATTGGCGGCATGTGGACCGTTTCGATTGGGACCGCCTTGTCAAGAAAGGCTATGCAGAGGAAGGCAGAAACACACCCAAAGTGACTTTTAATACCAACAGCCAGAACACAAAGGCAAATGATTTCTCAATCGATATGTACGAACACTGCGGCAGACTTTCAGTCGTCCCAAGAAAAGTTACAAAAGAAGCCAGTGTGTTTTGATGCAACCGTCGTTAGTCATGTGGTTCCAAATCAGCGCTTTGACCCCTCAAAACATCCCTGTAAATATTACATGAACGAGTCCAAAGAGAAGCCCTCGGGTTGGGTTTTATGACCTGCAGATTTCACACACTTGTACGACTCCCTCCAGTGTGTCATCATACCTTCCGACATAGTGTATGCACCTCATTTCCTTCACTCCATGTATGAAGTCTCCAGTTCTGGTCTACATTTCTACCCCAGGATTGTTTTTATCGTGTTCAGTTCTGTTTTTCTATGTAGTTTTATAGTAGAACTGTGTTGCCTCCCACCTGTGAAGTTTTAGCATGTGAATATGTAAGTTGCTGTTCTAAGCAACGCCGTGTGCGGTACATGTTGTCATTCGACGGTACGTGCGTGAATAGTTGTTGACAGACTTTAGAGAAGTATTCACAGGCACAATAAATCCCTTGAAAGAGGTGTTGATGGCGTCGACTGCTGTTTGAAACAGTTGTTTTCACATCCCGTCTTTTAACTCCATAAGCAGATAATTGCATCTGACCAGTCAAAGACAGACTGATAATTGGATTTTTAAAGGCTAAGGTCGATATTAATACCTGAATGGATAACATGGTAACTGTAACTTCTGATACAGATCCCTTAAATGTGTTGTTTTAAAGAATTGTGACAATGATATGAGCTGTGCAGGACCTTATGCAGCAGATAAGTAAACTGATCAGTGCTCAGTAAACATGCGCAGTAAAAATTATTTGTTTGAAGACATATTTCATATTCATCCCACAAATTGCAACTATATACATATTTGTAAAAGCTACCACCAGCTGCAGCCACAAGGTCTTCTTAAGGGAAGTGAGGGCTTAGTGTAGAACCAGCTCAGAAAAGCTAAATAATTATTTATCTTGAAGGGTAGGAGTTCAAATTATATTTCCACATTCTGAAAAATCTGCAAACTTCAAATTTAGGCAAAGGCAGCAATATAAGTCAATAGCATCAATTAATTCTAACCTTTAGTTCAGGTATCTGAAGTTTTCAGTGTTTACAACATCACTCTTTTGTTTTTCACTCGTGATTAGACTGTGTAACACCTCCAGCTGTTATTCACCTTCAACCAGTAGGTATTGATGACATCAACCCTGATCCTTTTTTCTTAAAGAACGTACTACAGGGAAACTTTAACTGGATATAAAACAGTATCAATCTCATACTGATGCCTCTATATGACTTATATGACTATAACCAAAACAGTTATATTCTAAATGCCTGTCACTGGGTCGGATTTCAGCATAACCTTGTCAGATAGGTCATACAATGAAAATGACGTTGTTATGGTGGAGTTGTGAGGATGAATTGAGGGATCTCAGCCTGAAAAAATAAGCCACTCTGTGGTTCAAGTTCATCTTGTGTCCACAGAGGCTGCCTGAGTCAACTAAATATGAGCTATTCTTGTAGTAGCGTTTGGTTTGGAAAGGTCTGGGCGTTCAGTCCCACCCGTAAAAGAGATGCTTCCATACGGCAAGGAGACATTAAATGCAGACACATTTTGTTTTAACATTTTATTACAAATGTACAGCTTATGAGTTTCCATTACCATTGACTTTTTTAAGTCATTGTTTTTCTCTACTTTATACAGTTTTTAACGTCTTCTGTTAAAAGATAACTCTCCCGTCACCCATCTCCCAAAGTGTAGAGCTGTGAAGAAACACAGGGACAGCAACAGTTCAGGCCACAGTGCACTGCCAATGGCTGACTATCAGAAGTGTGTGTTTGTGTGTGTGTGTGTGTGTTTCACTGGCTGCAAATTGAACGTTTGTACTTGTAGAAGGCTTGGTCCGACTTGTAAGTTGAGGGGTCGTGTGTTGGATGTTGGAGAGTATGTGCTGAATGATGACGGTGTAGAAAGTGTGTTGGACATGAATCAACGGGAAGCATTTAACATTCATACTAGAGGCACCCTACGTAGTGTCTACTAACTCGGGGGAAGGACCGGTCCATGTGCACTTTAGACCCTCCTCCACCCATTATGAGATGACTGTAGTGCTAAGCCGAAGTGCGCTTCAGAGCTTTCCCATCACCCTATCCTGTATCCACCGCTGCATCTTGCACCTTATGTACTTGAACTAAGACCTTTGGGAGAGTGCAGCACATAATGTAGATCCTGCTCCACCCAGCTGGTGTTTGAAAATAGTGCAACTTAGACCACACTGTTGAGTAATCGCCTACATCAAACGGTTTCGCCTCCTGTGGATTCCGGTAGGATCGTAAATATGTACAATATAACTACATTAAGGGGTAATACCACAGCGTGACCGTACTCACAAGACTTAAAAACATCTACAAGTACATCGGTGTCAAGACTGAAGAGCTGAATAAAGATTTGGTGAACGGATCCCGTAGCCTGAAACCCACTTGGGCCAACAAATCGACATAAATATCTCGCGGACAGAACCCTAACATTTAGCTTAATATAAAATATAGCATGAAAATATATGTTCATATATATGGCTCTAGTCTAAAACTTGGGCAATCATGATTGAAGGGACAAGGCCCCCGTGCGTGCGCGAGTGTGTGTGAGTGTGTGTGGAAGTATTGCTGTTGTTCCAGTACATCACTGTAACTCAGCCGATGGAGCACGAGATGATGATGATGATGATGAAGCTGTCCGAAGGCATTCGATAGCAAACAATGATACATTTCATGAGTCTCCTGGACACAGATCTGTTTTGACAGGGAACAGAGCAAACAAATCCGACCTCCCCGACAGAGAGACTGACGAGCACTGACAGTCCGAGACCCCGAGTGACGGTTAAGGGGGTGACAGTGGAAAAACAGAACATGAATAAAGCGGACAGAGGAGTGCTGAAGGTGGCCGAGCGTCAGTCTCTCGAAGCGTTTGGGGCTAATTAAGGTCTAATTGTTTCTTGCTAAAAGGCAGCAATTCAAGACAACAAACAAGAAAAAAAAAAAAGGCTGAGATGCAACTGCCATGTGAAGGATGAGGTCAACGTTTCAGGCAATTAATTTAATGTGCAGAGGCATTTCTGATTATAGAATAGACCAATGTAAGTTCAAGCCACAAACACTGTGAGAAACCAGCCACAGAGTCGTTGGAGGAGGGTCAGAGGTGAACCTAAACTAGAAGAGGACGGTCCTCATGGCAGCTAGGAAAGACTTCTTCGGTCCTATCTGCATCCTTTTTCTTACAGATACGACCACATTTGTTCGGCACAGTACAACAAGCTTTATACCTACAGTAGGCTAAGTGCGCTATCTTTTTTGAGAAAAAAACAAAACAAAAAAGAATATCTTTGTTCCCAATGCCGTCTCCCAATTGGCAGAGTGCAGAGACAGTGAGCTAGAAGTGACAACTTCTGTGGCCCAGATCAGCAGGCCGTGACAGAGAATCAAACGGAGCGTGGGCCTGATTGTGCTTGCCAGACAGTCCAAAAAGTGAAAATAATACATGGCAAACTCCATCAAGCACACCTGAGGTGTGTAACTGCATTTCAAATGAGACGATTTTCTCAGCTGAAACGGTGCAATGAGCGTCTCTCACGATTTTTTTCTGTCCAGGTTGATCTGGTGCTTTCCACAGGACTACTTAAAGCTTAACTGCAACATATCAGTATGTGTGTCAACTTAAATGCGACCTAACCGTTTTTGTTAACATGCATGCAAATAATGCGCCCAGGGAGCAGACGCCCGCCAGGTAAGTAACATACTGCTTTAAAGCAAAAAATGGGTGGGGAGGGGGGGGCGGTTTAATCCTTATACACAAACATGAATATGGGACTGATTCTGAGATGATTTCACTGGCTCTGTCAGATGAGGCAATTTGTACGATAAAAATCAAGCCCAAAAAGACAGCAGAGGATACACAAAAAGAGAGTTTTGATCCAGGTCCTGTCATAATGCGCAAAGGGGCTTCCATTCTGACAGAAAATGCTAACCAGAAACACAATCTCGCCCTAAATCTGCTCCCCTTTGGCAACTGTTCAACCCCTTGGCTGCAGGACATATTAAAACACAAAAAAAAAGAAAAAAAAAAACAGAACTCAAGAGTCACCCACAAAAAAGGAGTGCTTGAGAAATGCTCAGGACCATTTCACAGGTTATTTCTTTTATGTGTGCATGTTGACTTAAATCCCAGTAAGAGTTCGAGCACATACTCACCACCTGTCTCCCTATTCAACTAAATGAGAATCATATTTGAGACAATAAAATAAACATACATAAACAGTTAAATCAAGATGACAGTCAGTAAAAATATCAATACAAAAAAAAAACAATAGGCATGATAAACAACATCAATATATCACAATTATTCCAGTGTAAGTGTTTGTTTTTGTCAGTAATTGTTGTCCTCAGAGGTGCAGACCCGCACCGACCTGCGTATTCAAAAGAAAAAAAAAAGAAAGAAAAAGAAGAGAGAGGAAAGAAACTGAAAACATGCCAGATCATGCTGTGTACCGACAACAACAGGGGGGGGACATGACGGGTTGGAGAAAAGCTGACAGCCCCCTGCGAATGCTATTCAAATAGGAGGCAGCAGAGAGCCTGAGTGAGGCTGGGTGAGGAGTGGTGGTGGAGCTGGATGGAGCCCCAGGGGGGCGTCCTGCTCTGCACTGCCAGCTCGTCCTGTCTGGGATGGGGTAGGGGGCAGAGGAGCGGGGCTGAAGAGGAAAGGAGAGGGGAAACGTCCTGACTCCTCACAGGATGGAGGGACGGAGATGGTGTGGAGTACGTCGCGGTTGCTCTGAACTACTCCCCTCTCTCGCAGCTCACACTTCCTCCCTCCCTGGTTCGGGTTGACGGGGGGACGGGGGAGAGGGAGGGATGACGAGTGACAGGTGAGAATAAATAAAGCCGGTAACATCTCAGGATCCAGTTCACTGTACATCGCCACCATTTGTAATTCACCTATGCTCGTCACAGTTTAAGCGGTTTATTATACACATCTGATTCCCACAGTTTGTTTAGGTTGCAGCAGGCTGTAGTTTCTATCCACTCGTCCTTCCCTACTTTCCCTTCCACACCTGTGGAATTTTCTTCTTTTTTCCGCCCTCTGTAGTGTTTCTACTTAACAATCGATTTGCTTTGCTTCCTTTTCCATGCATAATCCAAACTTTGCCTTTCCTCTTTGCAGCCAGCATTCTCTCGATCACTCCCCATCCCTCGTCCTCCCATCTGTAGTGTTATCGCATTTCTCCTCTCTTTCTTCCTCTCCCAGAAGCCCCTCCCATCCCTGTTAGCCTCTCCCATGCATTAATCCGTTCTCTCTCCCTCTTCCCTCTCCATCCATCCATGCACTTGTTGGGTCACTGTTTCTTCTCGCGAGTGGTGATGGTGACCAGCTGCTTAGCAGCCTTGGCGATGTCGTAGGCGCATTGGATGACCTGCTGAGTGAGGAGCTGGTAGTCCACCGCAGGGGCTCCGGGCTCCGAGGGCGCCGCCTTACGGCACTCCACCTGCAGCCGCGAGGCACTGGAAGCCAACAGGCGGAGGGAGCAGTGGACTGCATCCAATGCTGGGCGCTATGGAGAAATGAAGGGAATCAAAGCTGAACACATGGTGGAGGATATAAACAGATCAAAGCAGATAAAGAGAGCAACACCCAGACGAAGACGGAGAAAAAGAGAGACACGACAGGGGAAATTAAATGGGCGTGGGGACTTACTTTGGGGAAGAGTGAGGCCATCTCAGTGACAGCAGAGTGGATCTTCTCAGAACATGGAACAAAGCTGAAGGGGAGACAAATGATGATATTTTAATGTTGGAGCAGTTGCTGCAACAGTTTAATCGTCGACTATTTTGATAATGGATTAATACATTCATTTATCCAAGCGAAAAAATGTGCCTAATTGTAAGTAATTGCTGATTTTGCGCAAGAGTTTGGGAGTTTTGGTTGGTTGTTTGGATAAAATGTGCGCACAATGTTGCTACTTGATTTGAGGTACAGCAACAGCACATGGCCAAATACACAGAGAAGTGCTGTATAACCAGCAACTTTAGTTAGTTTATGATTATGATTACGTTTGCTGATTCACTTAAGGACTGTGGTGCGTGGCTTTCTCCTATAGCATAGCATGGAATGGAGGTTTCAAAATCCAAATTGCCAAAGCATGAAAGTACTATTAGGACAGTGCACAATAACAGCAGTATGGACATTGAAAAATATGCTACGTTATGACAGGCAACCGCACACCCCCACCAAAATGATCCCAAGCAAATGTAGTCATAATCATAAGATATCTTAACAAACAGCTGGTTTGACTGTAGTGCTGCATGTGATTTGTCCAAGAGGTGTTTCCCACACATGTACTACTCAGGTCAGGTAGTCAAACCATCTCAATTATAACCACTGTCTGACTCTGAACAGTCCACTGCAACATTAATAGCTGCATTCACCTTGAGCAGCTGTTCATAAAGCTGTGAAACAACATTTTCGATTGGCACTAAATGTTCCTGTGATTTCTCACTGAGGAGAATGACTTGTCACCGAGAATATAGTTAATAGTCCTAATCTGAAGACTGAAGACCACAGTGATTTTATCCAACTTTCCCACCTACCTGTCGTGTTTAAACTCCTGAGCGGCCCTGAGCAGCTCCTGGATGTTCTTGGTCACCTGCTCAGTTTTCAGTATGACATCCTCTGTGCAGGGCAGGGTGGGGTCGGGCTCCCCCGCCTCCCCACCTCCTCCCTCCTCAGACTCCCCGCGGCCCTCCTCCTCGCTGCTGCGGCCCATGCTGACAAGAGAAACACATAAATACACTTCAATTAACACCTTGGACTAAAGCAGGGAGCTGCCAGTCACACAGGACATTTGTCAGTCCGGGGTATTAGCATCTCAACACTGTTAAGTGTTCAAAATCTTAGGAGACTGCCAGTTTGCCCTGGATTTGTCATTAACAACTGTTAGTAAAGATCATTAACCCCAATTTCAGTATTTGGCCAAGTTTACACAACTGCATGGTAGGTATGAAAAACATAAAAACACAGAAAATGGGCCTGCTGAGTGTGTGAAACATAAATTTTAAATACACACTGTAATCTAAATCATCATAATTACATAACACAGAACACTTTGCTTAGTTTAAGGGCTTTAAATGACTAATAATCTCAATTATGAAGTGCTTCATGACAAGTTTGACTTTCATGCCATTTTTCATGCCATTTTGTCTTGTGAGTGCATATCTGATTTCACAGAGGGAATACTTCTATTATGATCCCCAAAACTACAGGTATACATTAAAACAGGCTCATTTGACTGTGCAGTGATTTGCAGAGGGTCTGACCTTAGTGAGAGGTCGTACGTTTGTGTGTTGTCGTAGTCACTGTCAGTGCCACTGCCGTGCTTCTCTGGTTTAGAGACCTGGGGAGGGAAACACAGCAGTTACTTGGTCTATCAGCGCAATTATCACCCACCTTACCTACGGTTCAAAGCTGCAGTGCACAATGGATACATCCTCCCACCAAGTTCAAGCATTTGTTCCTAGTGAATGTGAGGATTTTAACAAAAAAGTCCACAAAGTGGCAGAGATTTTAAAAAGAGGCTTTCAAATTGGCAGTTTGTAATCTTTTGAATGAATATGAATGCGGTTGCTTCAGTGAAAAATGTAAATCACTTGGGGATATTTGCATTTGCAGCCAAATTCTGAGTAGAGGAACGACTCCTTTCTGTTTTGAACATTTGTACTGTGGACCTTTCTAACAGGACCATGAGAGGTTTACTGTAATAAAAACTAAGGATTAGGGTCAATATTCTAAGCCACTGTAGTATTTGAGAGTGATTTTGACAAAATCATTGTAAGCCTATAATCTCAGCCTCCTAAATGGACTGAGCACAGGAGGTCAACACACGAGGTCAGAAGGTCAGAATATCAGTCAACAATACAAAACTGTAAAATGTATGAACTTACCATGTATCTGCCCATCTCTGTCGATCCAGACAGATGCTGGCTTCCATATGGCGTTGGACCTGCTGTACTACCTTTCCTTACCTGTGAGAAGAGGGGAACACAAGGATGGAGAAAGGGAGAGAGAGAAATGGAAGTATAGTAATAAGAGAAAGAGAGATATGCGGACCAAGGAGATGGAGAAGGGAGTGATAGATTAGCAGAAAGAGGTGGATGATGAAATAGAAGAAAAAAAGAGTGTGGGGACAGAGGGAAGAGATGAATTTTTTTTTTTTTTACATAAACAGCAGAAAAACAAGATGAATGAGCCAGTGAGAGCAGCATCAGATCAACTCGGCAGCTCACCCATCATCCCATCAAGACTACATGCCTCTATTAATATCTATAAACAGTGTCAACTTAACTAAGTGGTGATGAACAGCTCTACGTCACACAGGGGATCTACACAACTACACACATGTTTTACACTAATGTTGATCTCCGTTATTAGAATGCAGAACAAGCAGTGGTGGTGCACAGCAGCATGTGAGCGAATCCTACATTTTTGATGAAATGGCAAACAATGCAATGACAGACAGAATGCTTACATCCAGAGGATGCACGGCTGCACTGCAGTGAGCAAGGGACAGACAGGTGAAGAGACAGACAGACAGACAGACAGAAAGAAACAAAAACAGACATACAGGTAAATCTTTGTGTACGGAGATGGTGAGTTGGACACGACTCCATGGGGGGTCTCCACAGACAGTAGTGGTGATGATGAGTGACTGTGTTTGCATACTGTAGCTTCATAGATGGTGCTGTAGGCTAAATGCTGCTCAATGCTGTAACTGGTCACCTATTGTGCTGCTGCGTCAGGAACTTTACAGGAGTCAAAATCATTGTTTGGACACCGGAAATGTGTGCATTCACGTGTGATGTGGTCATGAACTAAACAGCGGAGAGCGATCTGGAAGGTCAAAAAGGGTTGAAGATGTAAAAGGTCAAAAGGTGCAGAGCAGGCTAAAGAGCGGAGAAATCACAGGCGTCGCCAGGCAACCAAACAGACAACACAATCCCTATTTTCCATCTTTCTCCTTTGTGTCACACTTATGCACATCCCCTTTATGGTGCTGATTAAAAATCACTGTCTAAGGTCTCATTGTTCGGAGATTATCATCAGAGGGGATCATGCACAACTGGAGCTTTCAAAGAGAAAGATCGGGAACTAAAATGCAGGGGTGAGAGGAAGTCTAAGGGAAATAAAGAGGTCAGGATTGGACTATCACTCATCAGTCGGGCCAAAGAGAGCCAATCGGGGCCACCGAAAGGAAGGTGGGAAATAGAAGGGGCCAGGGGAGTTCTAACTTACGCTGGGTGTGTTGAGGGGCTGCAGGCGGGCTGCCAGGGAGTCCAGGGCTGGGGGACCATGGGCCGTGGGGCCGGGGGCCGCCCCTGGCTCGTACATTGAGAAGGCCTGGCGGTCCCTCCGGTGGGGATGGGAGTGGGGGGCAACCGAGGAGGGCACCGAAAGCCCCTGGGGGTCCGCTCCTGGCCCAAACCCACCCAGACCCCCTCCGCCTATTCCCCCTCTTATCCCACCCCCTTGCCAGTGGGCTCCTCCCCCTCCTCCTCCGCCAGGCCCCCCTGCCCCATGGCCAGCTGCCCCCCCAGCCTGCTGGCTCCCCCGCAGCGCGCTGTTCTCTGTCTGCATCCGCGTGATCTACAGGAGAGGAGGAAGGAAGCAGGAGGGGGATAAGAGGACGGAGGTAGGGATGGAGGGAGGGACATGGGGAAGTTAAAGGGAAGGGAGGGGGTGTCAACTGAATGGTCAAAGACAAGCATCCACAATCTCAGATACAGTAATAAAAACGCTCATACATGTTAGCTCATATCAGTCCTGGCAAGGGAGGTAGGCAGGGATTAGGTCCTGGGAATGGGATGGAAGGCTTCATACCAGCATATATATACACAATTTGTTTCAAAGGGGAAATGAGGGGAAATGAGGGCTCATGTGCACTGAGGTACTATGGACTACCATGTCATTTGACCAAGGTATTTCTTGTGCGTGCACATAAGAATGTAAAAGTTTGTCTCAATTTATCCCTAGGCAAGGGAGAAAATAAACACACGATGAATGAATCACGGGTGACATAATCTGACACTGGCAGCCGCAAATGATCACAATGAGCTGGTGATGATGACTCACAGGAAACCGAATGAAGAGACGATGAACAACAAATGAGCGTTATTAAGAGAAAACTGTCTGAATTTAAAATGAAAGCTAAAATGAGAGCGGGTATTTGTAGCTCCGTCTCTGCACATGAGAACGGCAGCTGCTTTAGTTACTCGGGAACAGTGAGAAGCTGTCACCAAATACATCTTCCTGAGACAACAGTGTAGGAACACGACACCCTGTCAGGAAAAATACGTCAGCTAGCCAAAAATATTAAAATATTCACTTGTCTCTCCATCATCCTGCCCTCCTTCTGTCTGAATCAATTCTTCCTTCTCATTTTGCCAACCTGTCTTTGTCACTTTGTCTTGTGTGTTCTTTAATCTAGGCATCACCCTCTATCTGATTACATATTCAAACTTCTCCACTTAAGGCTTTTATGTTCAGCTTTCTAACAGACAATTCATGCCAAATTTTCTTGCATCACCCTGTGTGTCTATCCTGTCCCCTGTTGCTCTCCACTATCATTAAATCAGACAATACATATATGAAATATAAGCTCCTACTTTCTCTCCTGCTCTGCATTTCTCAACATTCCGCTGTGGCAGTGACGTTGACCCTCCAACATTATTTGCCTGATTTGTCTCTGCCTGTCCCCCCTCCATACTCCCTACCTCCTTCTGCAGCCGCCGCAGCTCCTCACTCAAGTTGTTGTTGACCTTCATCAGCTGCTGCACCTTGGCTTCCGAGGAGGCCAGGGCCTTCTTCACCTCCAGGTACTCCTGAAGGGTGATGGGACCGTCTGACAGGTCTGAAGAGTCCATACTCTGGATTGATGAGACATGCAGACAGGCGGGTAGAAAAACAGACAGGAACACAGACAGGAGGGCAGAAAGGCACAGACATGGTAAGGAAACGAACATGATGGGCCTCGGGATGCTGAATATGTCACAAAGACCTCATGAAGGAATAACTGACTTCTAGCACTGTTTAATTACAACACTACAAATAGAGGGAGGATTATGACCAACAACTTAGGCCGCAGATATATTTGCTTTTGAAGGCTGTGTAGAACACAGGCTGCATTGTGAACGTAGTTGTTCACATACCTAGCTATATACTACGCTTTTTACTTGAGGATACCACTAGATGGCACATGTTAGTTTGCTGTCCCTGCTGCTGCTGACCTGCTTGATGACTTCTGGTTCTGAACCCATCACATCCCCATACCGACACTACATCGCACCTAATGTTCATGCGCATACTGCATCCTGCGTACATGTAGTGTTTAATTTCAGACAACTGGAAGAAGGCGTGTGTACCCAATTGCGTCGTTAAAAGCAATTATGTCATCGGCCCTACAAGGAGAGACAAGGAGGCTTCCTGTCCAGTAATGATTCCTGGCTTATCACTTTGGGATTGCTATCACACACTTTTTAATGGACTAAATTAACTGGCAAACTAGGCCTACATGGAGTTCCATATGGACACAGCGGCTTAAAAAGCTTTTGACCTTATTGGGGAAAACTGCCACGTGGACATGCATTATGTGTTACAAAATGATTTTACATTTTACGCCGCTTACAAGCTACAGATCAGTTATAAGATTGCCTCCTGAACAGTTCACAATAAGCAGATTATTGGTTATGCAGCTTCTAAAATAATTACAAAATCAGTCTTGTCATTTTGTCCGCCACAGGTTTTGATTGACAGCTTTCATACCAGCACAAACAAACTAATTTTAATGGGAAAACTCACCGGGGTCAATCCTGTTCCGGCCGACACCATCTTATGGTATTAACAGTGTGTCATTTTGGCAGTTTTTATGAGGTAATAGTCAGGAGATATGTCGAGCAGTAACTTTTGAGCTGAGTGAAACAGGGCTTACAACTGTATGAGAGGAACAGTGCTAGCCTGCAGCCTCTAGGCCAGTACTACAGCTGATCACACATATGTAGACAGTGGAGCCTTAGTTCTTGCACTCAAAGCACCATCTGCCCCCACTTCCTGTGGCCCTGGAGTCAGCTCATACTCAGTCGTGTACCACTCCCTAAAACTGAACCATTTCAAAAACATATTTTTACTCCATTCTCTAACGCTCTGTTTATTATTCATCTGACCCCTACTCACTACATTTCTGTTTTACTTTTTATGCCCTCACTTAGCATTACTGACAATGCCATACCGTATAACTGATTGTAATGCCATATGCTACCATACAATACAAACTTATGTGCACAACCAGATGATGAATGCGCATATGGGAGTGAAACTTGTGGCATTTCAAGAGTTTTTCCTACGGAGCTAAACAAGACAACAGAAAAAGGAGATAGTTACTGGTTTAGCTGTTGTTTACTTTGTCATTTCTACACTCCCACTCTGCACCATTTTCCTCTTTTTCGCTCCCACTCAGTCTCCTCTTTTCTTCCCTCTCGCTACACACACTCTCTTTCTCTCTCTCTCTGTATGAACAATGCCTCTCTGACAGGAACCCAGAATAGCTGATGATGTCACTCAGGAGCTATGTGGCAGCCCGGACTGTAGCCACTCCTGCAAAGCATGCTGGGACAAGCAGTCATTAAGAGGAAAAAAAAATGGCAAAATTTTACTAGCTGATGCAACTACTCCTCTATCATTTTGAGAAACTACTGTGAGTGAGAGGGACAGGGCCGAATTATTGAGTAACATGTCAGAATGTGCAAAAATGTGTATCAGTAGATTTTTTCTGTACATTTTTACAGATATATTGAGGGTGTTCAATTCCATACCTTTGCACGGTTGCTGCGTTGCGTGTTGTTGTTGTTCTGGGTGGTCAGCTCGCTGTCTGTGTCTTCATCAGAGGCTACACTGTCATAGTCATGCTGGTCATCATCAATGCCCAGGTCCAGTGTGTCTGGCAAAGGAAAAATGTGTGAATTTATTACTCATTCTTTTTCTGATACTGTCCATTGCTGCAGCACCTCTATTCACCCTGTCTGAACGCTCTGTTTTAGTCTCTTGAAAGCCAATGACGTTTTGACATAAAGCTGATCAAAAAAGACATGAAAATCTCACTTTCTACATATTGGGACCTTTAAAGCGCCACATTGTTGGAGAGATAGGTGACTGTACCTATCTATATTTGTAACAAGTTCTTTGCTATTCCTTAAAAAGGTTTAAAATTGCCCTCAGTTCTAATGTGTCTCACCAGTAGGGCTGCTGAGACCTTTCCCCTGCTGTCTCCTTTTGGCATCACTCAGGATATCTATGATGAGCGTGGCAAACTCCCGAGCATTGAAACGTGCCAGCTTCTGACGGCCCTGAGAGAAGAACGAGTCAGGGGTTAGGTCTTGGATCATCATATACAGTATGCACACATGTGCACAAAAAGTTCTGTCATGAGCTGTGTGGAGTACAGAGACAATCCAGCCCAGTCAGCAGTTCACTGCCTGTGTGACTACTGTGGTCAATGACCATGTGCTGTGGAAAAACACAGTCATACTTAACACACACTCAAGCACACAAGTGTGCTCACACATACACAAACATGAGAAAAGAAACATAAACCGTGCAATTACAGAAGCACGTAGGCATCCATCTAAGAGAATAAAAAGGTGAAGTGCTGAACTATTTATAACACATCACTTTAGGAGACGAAAGAAGGGAAAAAGTTCAACTCTAGACGTGTGAGAGTGTGCTTTTCTTTTGTCTCCAACCATAAATAGACAGCGGTCCCTGACCACAGTGAATTGCCCAATCAGGGCAGAGCAAGCATGGTGATTCGGGTGTTATTTCTGAGTGTAAAAGTCAATGTTTACACTAATGAGCCACACAGATGAGGAGAAACTATGTGAGAGGACATATGGGAATTTTCTTTCTCACACAGAGAACGAGGGAAAGAGGGGGGAGAGAGAAACACAGATGGATTACATCTTTCCTCCTCTTTCACAGCTGAAGAACATCCCTTGTCAATTTCACACTCATTCTCGGCTTCTCTCCAAAACACATACAATGTCTGAGTGTCTAAGATATCACCAAGCTCTGTTTTTCTTCTTCTTTTTGCTTGCGAGTTCTTTCACCTTAGTTTGTTTTCTTTTCTCGGTTTTGTCATTGTCTACAGAGACAAAAATATCTACAACCCAAATGCATACAAGTACATGCATGCAACCTGTGATTATCTACAAATAATCTTGGTGTATGAATCAGTGTGTGTATGTTTTACCTGGTTGCGTGTGGCAGAGTATTCAGGATTGACAGGTAGGAAGGGCACCGCGCTGCGTTCTGTTACCAGAGTGCTGTGGTTCTGGGTCGTAAGCCATACTGGAGATACAAACATGAAGCACAAAAATAAGTCTGTCTGTGTGTGTGTGTGTGTGTGTGTGTGTGTGTGTGTGAAAGGATGTGTGCACAGTAGAACATGGGCAGCCTCTCCATCTACCCACACATGCCTACTGACATAAACAAAGCACAGCAAAAAGCATACAGTAGATCATTAAATTGAATACTGGCCCCTATAATCCACCTTTGTGCTTTGAGCCCTCCCCCTTGTGTGTGGCTGTGTGTGTGTGTGTGTGTGTCTTTATATCCTCGCCACTTACCTGCGGTGCTTCTGTCAGTAAGCACAATTTGACTGCTACCGCTACTGAAGGAAAGGGAGAGAAGAAGGGCAAGAAAGAGCCGAGGAGGAGGAGGAGGAGGAGGAGAGAAGCTCAAGAATTTCTGAGGCACTTCCTCACTCCGTCTCTCCTCCTCCCTCACTCACTCCATTTGGCCTTCCTCTTCAACACTCATTTTCCTTCTCTCCTGGTTCTCTCTCTCTCAAATTTCAATCACTGTGTCTCCTTAAAATCCGGGCCAATGACGTCTTGTGGAAGTGTTTTCTATCGCTTTTAACATCTAGTTTCCTCATACGAGAAAAGCCGAAACATGAGACTCACCTGCATCGTTTTCTCTGCGATCTACCTCGTCGTAGACGTCCATCGCTAGCTCCTCGAACAGCCGATTGTTGAGCTGTCACATATACAAACAAATTGATCCAAGATATATTAACAGATGTATCCGTACATGACTACACATCAAACACATGGAACATGGACATGAAAACACAAGAAATGGAAACAACCTGATATTGTACAGTCATCTGGGCTGCCATTGCTTGCATGGCATGTGGTCCATTTGCAGCCAACCCTCACATTTTTCCAAAAACTATCACGATTTTTGACTTATGTCCTTCAAATATTGAGAAGTGACCATAAGGTCTCAATTTTTGGATAACCAGCATTCTGTGAGGCTAAACAGATGGCCCTGGACTGAACAATCATTATTCTGGCAAGAATGACAAAATCTGGCTGTCGTGCCAATCAACTTTTTTGCCCATTTTCTTTCACCAAAGAAAGAACACAAGAAAACAAGGGCACAGGAAAGCTGCCTCAATTGGTTGTATAAAGTTTTTTAATTAGACATTTCTTACCGCTGTCTGCAGAATTGTAATGTAAATGCCCAATAAGCCACTATTTGTGTCTCACAGTTCAACCCAACTCACCGCTTGGAGCTTCTTCTTGGCAGCCTTAGCCAATTCTGAGAGGTCCAGACTAGAAAACACAGAGGACAAGAGTCAGAAAGGCAAAACTGAGAGGCAGTGGAATAAAGAGATGGAGAGAGAGAGGGAGGGAGGGGGCAAGATGTGGATATGGCAAGAGGAGCAAGAGGTGAAAGGGTGGGAAGGATGTCTGGCTAGAGGGGGGGGTCAGGGGTTAGGAGGGCAAATTTAGGTGGGGTGGGAAGCGTTGGGTGCAGTGGTGACTGCCATTTGGAACCTGAAAGCATCACTCTGAGCAGTCCAAGGGGCAGGGTGCATCTCAAATCTCTGATTTTGTAAGGTATCAGCACACACTGTATGTTAGTGAAAGTGTAGCTTTATCACTACTCTATATGTTGCTGTAGGTTCACTCTCAAGTTAAACTGAAATAATGTCTTCTTACACAGATATAGAAAAGCTATGTGTCAGAAGGGATATTGCTTTATGTGAAATTTTATCAGCTGTAGACTTAACATTTGAATAAATCAAAGTGTGTGGTGTGATTCTCTTGAGAACAGGGACCTCGTACTTACTGCAGGAGGCCCTCTGAAACTCTATTTCATCACAGCCTCTAGTCATTTTTTCCCTTCGTAACTGTACAGCTCTATTTTCTCGTGGTAACAAATTAAGGCCTAATAATTGTCCCAGTGTGAAACCACTGAAGCTCATTCTGGTATACAACAGGGAAATCTAGAAAAGATGGGCTAGCAGAGAGAGGGGGCTGAAATGAAGGAAGAGATTCTGGGGGGAAAAAAGGAACAAGGAAAGTGAAGATACCTCTGTGTCGGGCACTTAGGACGAGCTCTGGCTCCACCAAGCGCAGCGAAATGGAGAGAACAGAAGACGAGTGAGAAAAAGGAAGAAACAGACAGAAAGAGGGATAGAGAAGCCACATCAAAACAGCTTTAATTGTTATTATCAAGAGGAACCATTCACCAGAACAGAACAGATGCAAGTGGAGTCAGATGGCAGCTCAGAAGTAAGACCTGCTTAAGTAACAGATAGAATTTGACACGCACTTAGTTTTACTGCCTAATATGTACATTTGTGAGTGTATTTTTTAAGCTTCCCCTTTGCCTCAGCAGTGAAATCACACCACCCATCAATATATCCGAAAGAAGCTGAGCCAAGTACGACTGAAGTTGATTTATCATAACCTGACGGTGCACTTCTGCACCTCTCAAATCAAACCTGCAGATTGGGATTAATAAACCAAACACACCTCATGAATCTACATCGTTGCAGGTACCTGTTATGGCTTAGATCACCATTTACAACAAACAGCCAGCTTTGATAGAGATGCCAAAGACCCCCTTTATTTAATGCCTTTTTTTGGGTGGGGTTACACATGCTATGGTGCCACCCTCTGGACAGAACTCTAAACTGCATCATTATGAATTAACCCATGGCAGACAGCCTCAGTGAAAAGGAGCAGCCAGGTAGCTGCAAAGTTTAAGTATATTAACAAAGATACTTCATGCAATCAAAGCACACCATGCATGCAAAAACAAGACACTTAGAACAACTTAACCAAATGTCATGGTGCATACCTGTCTGCCATTTGAGGAATGATATAATGGCCATTCTTGTGATCTGAGGAGAGGAAGAGTAAGGTGAAGGAGAAGGAAAAGGAGAAGGAGAAGGAGAGGAGACTTAATACGTGCGGCTGGTAGAGAGTTAATAAGTGCCGTGTTTCCACAATCATTGTTTATGTTACACTGTAAATTCTTCTCGTCCAGAGACATTTATGTTCAGAGGCCTTTATTTTGAAATTTTATTTAGAAAATATGGGTTTGTTTCTGCTTAATTTTGTTTCCCCTCAACAGTGTTTATGCCATCACTGATGCTGTTAAATGTAATATTACTGCTAGAAAGTTAATTTGGTACAATAAATAAATTCTCTCTCACTCACTCGCCTCACTTAGTGCTAGTGTTCAATGCCCTGTATGGCTGCGACGACACAGTTAACGTGCTTTCAGTGTGATATAATAGGAATAGTGTTTACAGCAACAGTAGATGTTTAGTACTCACACAGTTACACGCAGTATGACGATCTCATTTTACAGCCCATAAACACTCGACAGATATGAATGCATTTCCACTACGTTATTCATCTGAAGTACTTGCACTTTTTCCTTTTTGCAATTAAAGACATTAAATCTAAAAAGCTACCACAGTAGGTCACTGAAGTTAACTGCTATGCTTAAGACCAAGAGAGGAGCACACAAACTGCTACTATGGGTTACCTGGGCGCCGTCCACAAAGGTAGAAGGCTAGTCTGTCTGTCAGTTCATACTGACACTCTACCAGCCGCTCTGCCAGCTCTATATGGCCCGCCTGCCTGAAACACAGACACAAACACAAAATAAATTATCCTTACTTGCAGTTTTCACCTTTTTTTTCAAAGCTGTTCTGCTTTTCACCTCACCATTCTTCCGTTTGCATTTGAGGTTTTATAATCAAATCAAGTTTTATTAATCAAGTGTGTTTGCACTGTATTGTACCTTGCGTAGTCCATAGGAGTGCGACCGTTGATGTCAGGTGCTCCGGGGTCCGCACCGTACACCACTAGCAGCTCAGCCTGCAGGATCTGGCCTGCTTTGGCTGCCACATGGAGTGGGGTAGTGCCTTTCTCCTGGAGGGTCAAGGCAAATACACAAACACAGTCAGAGGCACACAGAGAGTAACTGAACGGCATGACTAATTGGTAAACTGAATGATTCAGCGAGTAGATTTTTCTTCTCCTGACCGGGTGGAAGAAGTTGGCCTGAGCGCCTAGGGACAGGAGCCGAAGACACGTCTCTAAACTCCCCGTCCGCACACTTGAGTGAAGTTGCTAATAGAGAGAGGGTGGGAGGAGGGAGACAGAGAGATAGAGAGACAGTGTCGGGGGTGGAGAGATTAAACATCAGTTAGAAACTGAAACAAGCAGCATCCCCTTATTAGCACAGTGGAGCTCCAAAGCATTAGAGATCATTATTACATCCTGCTGTGTCGTTGAGATCACTTCCTGCCAGGGGGGTTTAATCAGTGAGTGTGCATGAGTTTGATTATGCATATAGCATGTGTTTATATGAGAGTCCTCCCACTGACTTCTATAAATAGAATGTCCTTCGTGCTTACACATGCAGTTCAACAATATGGCAATGTCTGCATAAGCTAATTAACCTGAACTCATGAACTGTCAACTCCTCGGCTGTGAGATATTGAGCCCTCACCTTACTGAGGTCCTTGGTAGTCACGCCATCATCGTCGCGGCAGGGCAGCTTGTGCACAAAGGCCAGCATCTGGTATTTGGCTCTGATGAAATCTGACTTAGTGGGACTGCACAGGAGGAGAAGATTGGATAGTTAACTAAATTCAAATGTCAGGAAAAAAACCTGTTAATTTGTGTGGAAATAAAAACATATTTGACACCACAATACAGGTCACTGTGTCATTTAAATTATAACAAACAAATTCTAATTTTCTTCCTGACGGCCACATTTGATTCCAACTGCTGATTTGTATTTTAATTGAAGAGCAGTTCATGTTTTTCTTCTTTTGATTCTTTGTGTTTGGTGAAAATCCCACTCTCATATATATAAAAAAAGTCTTAACTTATCAACTACATGCCTTATAAAGCCTGCTCATCAAGGTCTGAGCGGAGTTCCTTTTTATTTTACTTGAATAAGCCAGAACTGATGGGTTATTACTGGATCCTGCTTGCTTTTCAAAGCAATACAGTAGCATTTATGATTAATTAAGTAGACCGATAATCAATAATCTGAACTGGTATACATTTGCTGTTATAATAAAAATCTGAATTTAGAATAACCTGTGATTCAGATTATTTAATTATCTAATAGGCAGTAGGAAAAGAAAAACAATGATTCTGATAATCAGAAAATGCTGAAAAAGTTTCTGTTAATCAGCCAGGCCAATAATCAGTCGATCTAAAATTAACACAACATACTATACAATATACCTGGGGCTTACACACATTTATGTACCTTCGGTGAAATGTTGTTTCCTGCAGTTCCAATTCCTGATATCATGACGCTCCAATAGCAGAACAAACCTCCACTATCAAAAACTATCCTGTACTTGGATGCACAAACCCTTTGAGAACAAACCATGATTCATTCGGAAGATGATCCATGACTTAAAGACCGAAACGGTTTAGAGGACATTAAGGAACAACTGGGTGCAATTGCTCTTCACAACTGCAAACATTAATTATGCTGAGAAAAGGTTTTATAACATTTCTGCACAGCAGTGACAATAATTTCCTCCAGTGAAGAAGAGTGTGGGTAGGTGTGCAATACTTTTTTCCTGTGTATTTTGAGTGTATAGGGAGTGCACTTACTGGACTTTATCCTGGGGGTTGGGTTTCCTGCGACCGCTCTGCACCTGAGCAGGGTCCAGGAGACTGTGTTCCCATATGGAGTTGGCCCCGTTACTGGCCAAGGTCTGAACCATCTGAAACATACACACAGCAGTGACTCAGTGGTGGCTCATCACGACTCAAGAAAAGTACCACTACAAGAATATGCTGGTGAATAAAGCCACTTTACAGTCCAAATGCAGTACTCTAACTCCCGGGATTTATTGCTTTCAGAATGACCAGAAAACAAAAACAACATACAAACTAGCAAACATGTACCAAATGCAGATGGAAAACCTGTGGGAATAAATGTACATCCTGCTGAGTTCTGTACTAATCCTCACCCTCGCCTTCCCTCATTTTACACTTCTCAGCCTTACCTGCAGTAGTGCGGGGGGCCATCCGCTGTGCCTCAGGTGTTTCACTATGGAGATGTGGCGGCCTAAGCTGCGGTGGACTGAACAGCATTCATCACAGATCAGGACCCCTCGGTTGATGCTGGTCCAGCCCGGGTCTGTCACACAAACAGAAAATAAGTGGATGATATTACCAACCTTATAAACATGCTGTGTGTGATGGTAAAGCGTTTCAGCATTGTTAAGAATCCTAAGTGCTTCACCACAACAGTCACTTTAGTTGAGGGTGCATGGCCACTCCAACAGTGTGTTCTCCATCTGACAATAAACGTCTTTATTGAATAGGGACGGGGGGCACTCAATGTGCTCTACATACTGTACACTGCTACTACATATTGCACTGATACCCTGCCCAAGCTTCATTCAAGGTCAAGTCAAACATATGCTCCTTAGTCCACTGTTTTCCCCACATAGCGCTTCAAAGTCGTATTAGCCTAATGTTGGTGCCCCTGCTGCAAAGAAAACTAGATTGCGTTTTGTTTTCCTAGAGTAGCAACTGCCAACGACACAGTACAAAATGTGAGTTTATTCATTCATTTAGTCTATAATCGAAATGTGAAAGCAGTTGGAAATGGTGCCAGGCACCCAGCATGACTGGATTTCCAGTCAGCCTTCTTTTTCCCAGGAGATATGTGGCTGGTAGAAGACAAAATTGCATAGTGAAAGCAAGGCTTATAGAGAACCAATACAACGCTAATGGCGTCATTATAAATTGATAAAACGGTGTCATCACTATTAAACTGTCGATATTCAATATAATGTTAAATACCACAGGAATGAACTGACACAGTATTGATGGCAAAATGTTTTGAGTACAACAGCATCTGAGTTAATTTACTTATGACTATAGTCAGAAGACTGAGAAGAGGCAAGGCTATGTTGGCACTGCAGCGGTGTGGGTCAACTTGTCGTCGGAGAGGAGGGACTGAGCAAGCGCAGCAGGTATGGCTGTATCAATAATGCAAAAAATAAGAAAATCAAATACTCAAAATAATCAATTTTATCAATATATCAATATTTTTGACAGCAGCAACGCAGAGTACCAAATAGCCAGACGGAGTTGGACCTAACCCTAACCCATAGACACGATGTTTATGCCATATGCTGAGTTGTACTATAATTCCCTTTAGCCCAGCATACTCCATGAATTGTAACTCACTAATGAACTAAAGCTATACAGATCCAAGCTTTTATAAAAGTGCTTACCAAGCGAGGACAATACTGGACCTAATTCTTGGTTAAAACCAGTCACCGGAGTGATATAAAGAAATGCAGAAAATAAAATGTTAAGTAGGTAATAATGCTAAGTAGGTCTGAAGGTCAAAGCCAAGTCAGAGTCAAATAACTCAAGACCTGACCATACTTGACTGGTTATACTAAAGATAACAGCAAAACTGTGTGTGAAAACAAGAGGAGTTGAGTATTTAAAGATTCAAGAGATTTCAGTTTGCAAAAGGAAACATCACTAAAAATGCACATTCTCCTACACACAGACGGACCAAGCAAACTCTGATCTTTCAGACATAAGCAGCTTGGTGTAAGACCAGTGGTGCCTCGCTGGCTGAGCCAAGTCTCAGATCTACTTTCCAGTAGCAAGTCTGAGATTTTCATAACATTCAGTATTTTTTTCGTCTGTTGGGTGTGATATTGAAGTGACGTATATAATTCTGGGGGAAGCATCACTTTTTCTATCTAAAACAAGTACTTGACACTTATTTTCTAAATAACTGTGAATGAGGCGAGGATGGGAAGAGAAGCAGCTTGGGCCAATGACAGCTGACTGACACTGGCAGACTATTCACAGCCTGTGTCTAGGTCATGTTTATGCCCTCAGGACCCTGATGTGATGAGCTGCTTACAACTAACACAGTCTGCAATATCATAACAAATATATGCACAATTGCATGTGCATGATGCATGCATGCACACACACACACACACACACAGACACGCACATAAACACACATCTATCTGCTTCAGTCACTCTCAGGCTGGGATAAAACTGTCTGGGTTTAGGGTATTAATGGAGCTAAAATAGTCCATCATCAGATGAACTGACACGCTGCAAGTCTGTTTGCCTGTTTGAAAAAGTCGCAGCAAATGCAAAACGGCTTTGGTAAGAGCTATAGCCTAGTTTAGAACAGTAGCCCCTAGGCTTTGGAGGCTGGACTGCAGCAATTTAATTCCTTAATCTGTGTAATAAATATAAAAACTCCCACAGGCTATGCTATCTGCTTGGCTCACTGGATCGATATGAGGCTACACCATTAAGCTATTAGACCTGAAGAGACTATTGGCAGGGGCATATTGGCCAAATCTGCAGAATGACATAATTTAGCCTAAAGTTGGCCTAATTCATCAGTACAACATTGGTATTTGTTTGTATTACTGTCAAGTAAGCCTGGATAAAACATGTATGACAATGAGTATTAATGGTGATAGATAACATTGATAGTTGGGAAAACTAGTCCTGAAATAAACACTCACTGCAAATCATGTTTGGATTTACATCATTTCACTTGTTACTGGTCAGTTTCTTCACAAAAAACTTAACACAAGTTAATTCATATTTCACACTTAGTAAAATGTTCACGCCCCAAAATAACCACCCCAAGCCACATGTTGGTCCACTGGCCAAAGTCATGACTAGCCTGACTGCAATTCACACAAACAGTTATCATTCCCCCTAAGGCTCGTCAAACTCACTGTCAACATGTTGAGAATGTAACACAGTAAAGGAATTGGACGTCACTGTCAAACTGCTCCTAATGCTTGCACAGGAGTCTCAATTTCTTATACAAACGCATCTGTGCTCAATAAAGACTTCACCATCAGGACAACATGATTCATTGTTACTCTAACCGTGCAGATTGCCACAGCGTGACATTAAAGCCTCCTGAGGCTTGGCCAGGACTAGGAATATCAGTCGTCCTTTGTAGCCATGCCATCGAGTTATCCCCTACTATGACACAAAGCTGGGTGGCAGGGAGGTGGCCTGTCACCAGTGGCTAGGTCAGCATTTTGCACAACGCACTGCGTGTGCGTGCATGTCGTCGTAAGGAGGGGCTACACGCAGAGGGCGGATGGCAGTAGAAGGAATATATGGCAGTAACAGGTACGTCAACGCAAACAAGCCCAATACTGAAATATCAGTAATTGCATCTAAGGAACCCCATGAACGTAGACTATTGCCTTAAACCATTGATAGGGGCATGACACATTCATATGACATTTTTTTTTGCTAAGGCATTCATGGAAAGGATGTCAACTGGGGTTAGTTAGTCAGATTATGAAGTGGGAAGAGCATCTGAGGTGACAGCGGAACAGAGAAACACTCAGTGAAGCAGGGAGGTAAGAGTATGGGAGCAGCAGGGAGGGGGGTTCGGGTCATAAACCAGGAGCAAGGTACAGCAGGCAAGATTCTGAACACTGAGCAATGGGGCCCTAAAGCGTGTAGACAGTCTTGCACACACATAGACACTGCCATGATGGGGAGCAGCTGTGAAGAGAGCAGCTGCTGTAATGCATGTACACATGGATGAAAGAATGAATGAATGAATAAATTCAGGCAACACACACTGACACACACAGTAGCTTGAATAATCAGGTGCTTCAAACTAATCATGAGGTCATGTGAGGCTACATGAGAGAGGCAGTGGGTAGAGAGGGGACACCAAGGTTGTGTTGGCATCACCTCTACCTCACTTTGCGACAAACACACTCAAGGGGGTAAAGGAGGTAAAACTAACACACAATTATCAAATGTTCTTTGCAGCGACCATACCTATGTAATACACACTACTGAGGATAACATATTGCTCTTATCTCTCAGGTGAAGTTTGACAAAATATCTCCTTTTCAACTTGATGTTGAAGCAAGGTAAATATTCCACTTAAGAACGGCTTTCACCTCAATTTGCACCAGTATATTATCTCAGCATTAGATAGTTAGTTCTTCACTTATAAACTGTGGAGCAAGCTGAAGATGCTGTGAAATGGGCGAGCTAAATGCATAGTAGGTGAGCTCTTTGGGGATTTTCAAGCAGTACATTTGTGACAGAAAAATCATAACAGGTACCGTTAAAACGACTGGCTGGTAGCTGGCGCGTTAGCCGCATTGGTTTAGCAATAACTTGCCATTTAGCAAAAGTTAGCCAGACTGGCTAACGTTGTTGCTAAGCTAGCAGCGTTAGCCAGGTACACAATCTCCAAACGCCGCCGCCAAGCGCTAACAATAACACAACAGGTTTGAAACATGCCCATGAAATTGTATGTTGCTACGCCAGGTTTAATGTTTAATAATGGCCCGTAATGCAGTGGGTCAAAATCATCTGCTCGTTAGCCAGGCTAAGCTAACAGAAGCAGTCAGTTAAAAAAAATCAAAACAAACGTCTCTCCGCGTAGGAAGGATACATAAATCTGACACTCTCATCTTCCACTGCAGCAAACAAATTGGTAGCCCTCACATATGCTCTTGCTCAAATAAACATACATGCCAAGCTGCTCAATGGGGCACATTAACGATGAGCAGCTATTAGCCAGCGATATTTCCCGTTGTGAAAACACGCCTATTTTTCACTGTTTATTTTGGGCCTAAGCGACGCTTGGAAGCTCCGGCCGTTTTCCTGCTCTGCGGACCCGCTGACAGTGGCAGCAGCGTCGGCCCTCTTGTCCCACCATGTCGCCCTCCCGACGTATTGTTCCAGTATAGTGGTCTATTTTGATTTATTTTCATCCTCCCTACCTGGCGCACTGCAGTCGGCGCAGACTTCTGTCCTCTGTAGCTTTCTTGACATCTCGAAAGTCGCTGAAATCGAGAGGTGGATGTCGGCGATGATGTGGTTCGCCCTTTTTCCCCCGAGTTACCGACCGACGTCTGCCGTCAACCGATGCGGCCCCTGAATCCCCGGAAGCCGGGTGGTGTGATCGGCTTTCCCGGCCAGCTGACAGTTGAATTTCCCGTTTGTTCCTGCGGTCCCTTCGCCCACGTTCGCCACTGAACTCAAGCCAAGAGCCAAGTTATGTGAACATGGTTAATCTGACTCGTTTGGATGGAGCTCGTATGGTAATATTTACTAAATCTGTTCGCTGCATTGCCTACAACCCACCGAGAGACGGCAGCTCTCTACCTGTCAGTTTCCGCACACACACCCAACATCCCTGCAGCCTACCTATGGAGGGGCAGGGAGGGGTGACGGGGCAGAAATAACCCCGTCAGTATGTAAAGGTTAGGTGGATATTACAGATAGAATGGACAAAAGAGAGTAAGACATAAGATAATCTACTAAATCATATTGTTTAAATCCTCCAGCCAAAAATGTAGCTAGACGTAAGAGATCCTACTGAACTTGACCTACTTTATGTCCTTAATATTATTTATAGCAGATATTAGCTTCTGTGACATTTTAAAATTATATGTATTTAATAAAAGTTGAATTTATTTATTTATCACAATAAATGGAAATGTAAATTTGGTGCATTTAGTGGTCATTAAACCATGACATATCTAGAGTTACCCAAAGAGTCATACTAGAGTAAAAGTTAAGACATTGTGTTAATTTGATACTTTGGTCAAGGTAGCAGTCACTCACAGGAATAATACTTGAGAAAAAAGTCTCTGATATTAGATATACGTCATCAAGTAAAAGTGCACTATACATTTACATGTGTCCAACGATCGTGGGCCTCCGCGATTATTTGATCCGATATCCGGTATTTTTCTGATTGCCAATATCAGTGTTAAATTTTGATCGCTGAGGAAATACTTTTGTTTGAAATTCTAGAAGTACCTCAAAAGTACAATACTTTGGTAAATGTACTTTGTTACATTCCGTCACTATTATTATTTTTACTGTTATTAATAGGCCTAATATTATTATTATTATTATTATTATTATTATTATTATTATTATTGTATTACTATTATCATTATTATACCAAAAACATGAGTATTAAAGGTTTAGCTCTGAATTAAAGTTTACATTGATGGATTTTATTTATTTATTTATTTTTTCTACTTCCACCACTATACGATACCTGTAGGGGGCTACGCTATGTAGTTTCCTTTTTCAGCATTTGTGCGTGATTTGTGCGGTTCTTTTTTTTTTTTGTTTAATTCCGCGAAGCATATGTCGTCCCTCCCGACAGCGGATTGGCTGAGTGTGCGCACATTTCATTGCAGCTTGTCAACGCATCTTTCCCAGTCACCACCGGATGGGAGGAGAGGAGGAGGATAGATGTGTTAGAGTAGGCAGGAGAGAAAGAGAGAGGGAGGCAAGAGGTGGAGGCGCGGGTGGTTAAGAAACAAAGGTGTAGCCTAATCTACCGATACAATCCAAAACGAGGGTGGGGGGGCGGGGGGTTTCTTTTCTATTAACGATTGGATGATCACGGGGCTTTGCTGTTCAGTCTGAGCGGGCGAGCGGGGGGGAAATCATTCACTGTTTCTTGACGCGTAAGGCTGCCCCTGTACGCCTTTGGGCATCACCGCCGATAAAGGATGATAGGCTTGATTGTATAGCGCAAATTAACAGCAAACTATCCTCGCAATCCACAGTGTTGAAAGAGGAGGAGGCAAACTATGATCCGAGGATGATTTCTGCAAAGAAAACTCCGGAGAAGAGTCGTTATCCTGTCCACTATCTGGTGTGGCACAACAAGCACCGACAGCTGGAGAAAGAGCTGGCAACGAACGAGCAGGTGAGACGGAGGAGAGCCATCAAACACATCTCTCCTTACAGACACAGGCCCGCGTCTTCTTTATTAGCGTTCATAATGGGCGTGCAGGTTGCCTAGATTTAATAGGTGGTGATAGAGATGTCATCCATGGAGCACCTCGTTCAAGAACCATAATTGGCAATAGCGCAGTTAATTGTCATCCACGGGGTGGAGGGGAACACTTGTAGACCATATCCTCACACTTGAATTTGCACTATACTCTTATGATCATTCATTTCTGAAAGCACAGAATGACAGAACAGACTTTGTATGTCAAGAAGCTGCTGCTGCATCGTTGCTTGAAATATTTATCCTCCCTGTCATTTTAATATGTATGGGAAGTTGTGGCCAGAGTTTATTCCTGGGGAAATTCCAAGTGCACACGACTGTAATCGCTGACCCTGATGGTGTTGCAGTGTTTATGTACGTGTGGTGCTTTATGGATGTGTGTAAGCAGCAATAATGCGTGATCAACTCCAAAACTGTAGGCTCTCTACCTTCCCACCAGCACCTAAATCATTTGTGAGTGGGTGAGACAATGCAGATGAGCATGTGGGCGAACACTTGCTAACCACCACAGTAAATACAGCGATGGAATCATTAAGGTTTTTTGTGCGTGTGTGGTTTCCAGGGACAATGTTCCTCATAATCAAAAGCATGGAAATTATTTTCACCCACTGGTTAAATTGGAGTACTTCAGCGTATGAGGGACTCGATAATCTGATAAGAGCCACACTATTGTGTGAGTGTGACTGTGCAAGAGCGTGCATGTGTGTGATTTCAGTCTCTTTTTTTTTGTGCAAATGTACCGAAGGCTTGCCATTATATAAGAGATGCTCTGCAGGTTAGCAGCTAAATAGATTTTTGAGTGCATGCATCATGCAGCAGTCTCAAGACATCATATTTCCACACACACACACACACACACACACACGTACGCACACTTGCCCACACACATTTACGCACACTTGCCTACACATGGACACTCTTACCTTCTTGCGGTTATAAAATCACAACCCTGGAAGCCTTTATTTTACGCCTAAAGGCAGCCATCAGTTGGTTAACCACAATCCATACAGTTACGCTAAAAGAGTGTGGTAGTGACATTTACCATTTAACAAACAACCATAATTATTACCCTTGGGAAATAAATGGCATAACTGATCATACCTTACAGGGTAAATGCTGTAAGAACAGACTAAGACCACTGGTATTTAAGTTAATGTCAGAGGCAGCATATTGTATTTCATAGAAAGGGGAGCTTTCCACGTATGCTCTTAAGGCAGAGGAGACAGTGAATCCTTTTCAAAGTGATATAGCTTTGCAGGTGTTGAATATTCATTTATATACCCTGCTGGCTCAACCTTAAATTAGAGCAAAAAGATGATCACTGGATGTCGTGGGTTGTTTGGTTTAGATTTCATTATTATTTTCATAGATTCAATGCACAAGGATCCATCGTTAGCCAGAAGTTACACTATTACTGTGGCTCGTCTAGGACCACCAACACGTCATAACCTAAAACTGTACCAGTGACCGAGCAACTGGCACTTTGCCATTTTCATTGGAATCCAGCCACATGAAGCTACAAACTGACGCTGCCACCTGTCGCTGTGCGATAGGCTACATGGGTTGTGTAAGTTTGACGCTTATGACGCTTGTGAACCAGAGCCGGAACGATATGCAAATTTTTGGGCAGATGCCAATACTAATATCATGATGTCAAAAGTTCAGATGTGAGAATATCTGCTGTTATGCACTGTTTTCAAACTCTTATCGCACAATATTTAATGATTACCGTATAAATCACCCCAAGCACACAGTCTGTTTCTGCATTGTGTTTTTTAAACCAAAAAAGTTTTCATATCAGCCAATACTGACAACATATACTAGTATATCAGTGATAGGTCAATATCGCACAATAATATCAGCCAACTGATACATCGCTCAGCGTTTAGTGTGAACATAACACTTTTGTTGATGCATGATGCCTCTAAAACAAGTGACCAAATGACCAAAAGCCTTGAGATTTCTGCAGTTTGGACATCTTCTGTTTTACCAGACACACAGCAAATTTTCTGAAACATAAAATTTGTCTCTTGGCAAGCAGTTCTAATGGCCACAATCTGTGAAGAACGATGGTTTTTGCGTGTTGTTGCCCACGTTTAAGTATCCCTTTTTGTGGCACCACCAAGTTCTCTAACAATGAACCTCCAGGATGAAAAAGATTATTAATGTGAAAAGAAACTTTCATAATCCAATAGTCCAAATGGTCTTTACTGTTTAGCTTTATGTGCTTTATGGAAAACTTGCATTTAATACACTATAGAATATGTTTCATTTACATAAATAGACACAACAAGTCAGTCCACAAAACCCCATAATCATTCATTTTTCAGGGACCTGTGTCCCTATAAATATTTTACGATGCAAATGTTATCGCTCCTCTGCTGTGTTTTGAACCCAGGACCCTCCATATTCTATCTTTGATCTTTGTATAAACTAAGCCAAACAGACTGTCATGTACTTCTATTTAGTGTACGAGAACAAACACAAATCTGTTCAACATCTCCGGCACCAAAGTGTTCAGAATCAAAAAAGATGTGATGCTGATCCACAGTAAATCTGCATGATTAGTCACCCTCCTGTTGTGCTCGCGTAAGATAAGGACTTATTTTTAATGTAATTCACAATGTCGTTCTGTAGGGACATCTATCATCACAAACAGATGTCGATATATTATGTGCTCTTGTTCATTACATTGGAAACTCTATAAAACATGAAACTCTGTGTGACATGAAATCTATGCAAAAAAAACAACAGTACGCCACACCCAATTCCTCTATTTTAATGAATCTCCTGGCTTCTTGAATGTATTGAATTTCATAGGTTCCATATTTTCGTGGCAATGAAGCACCAACAAAATTCTGAAGAGGCAGAAAATACGACTCTTTCCATTTTTCACAACAACCATTATTCCACGCTCTTTTCATGCCAGCTCCTGAGGCACTCTCCCAGACCCTAAACCTCCGTTATCAGCTATCTGTGTTGGATGGCACATCAGAGAGGAGACAGGTAGCAAACAACTGCTGAAAAGAAGAGCTTCACTTCTTTCTGCTCCAGTTTCCTCTCATTGTTGACGAACTTCTGTTTAACAGTTAAACCACCTCTGTGTCTATTGCTCTGTTGCTTATTGTGTGTGTATTTGTTTGTGTGGGTGTATGCACATTGGATTACACATCATGATTTGTATGATTTGTATGTTTTATAACCCAGTGCTTTTTTTGCATAGTCAACTATTTTAATGCCCTGAATTTTTTATCAGCAGCTAAACTGAAACCTGATTCCAAAAAAGATGGGATGGTGCGTAAAACATAAATAAAACAGGATGTGATCATTTGATATTCTTTGCTGGCATGTACTGAGTTGTAAACAGTACAAAGACAATACACATCCAATTTAAAAACAAGAAAAACTGTAAATGTATGCTTATTGTGAATTTGATCTCAGTAACATCTTTTAAAGGTGCAATTTGTAAGAGCTGGCCATCTGTCAGATTCATTTTCCGAACACACAGAGGAAAGCATATCACCAGAGTAACTGCTAACTGCTGCTAACTGGAACTGCCATTAGCTAATAAGCTCAATTAACCATGCAGCTAGCGGTCATATTAGCTGACTCATTTCACGGACTGGGCACTTGGCACCGGGGGAAATGTGGTGTTGTTTACTGTCAGGCTATCACCTTTTGAGGTACAAAGTGGTAGGGGACTAGCTGATTAGCATGCTAACTTCAGTAGATATCTCGGGAACACAATATCTTTGACATAGCGTTAAAACTGTCATTTCTTTATATCCTGTTGATCATTTTAGGTCATTTTAAATTGTTTCTTCAACTAAAATTCTTCTATATTGTACCTTAAAACAAGTTGGGACAGGGGTAACAAAAGCCTGTGAAAGTTTTGCAGTGCTCAAAAGACACCTGTTTGGAACATTCAACAGGTAAACAGGTTAATTGGTAACAAGTGATGTATCGTGCTTGGTTATGAAAGGAGCATCCACAAAAGGCTCAGTCATTCGATGGCAAGGATGGGGTAAGGTTCCCTACTTTGTGAAATACATGATTGTATTAATGGCATTACCACGAGGGCTAAGGACCACTTCTTAAAAACCATTGATGGGTCATTCCATTTTTATTTACGTTTCACACAGGGGGCCAACATTATTGAAATTCGGGTTGTAATGAGATTAGGTCACATTTGACATCCCTTTTATGCCATGTTTTACATGTTAAACTGAGCTTCCAAACTAGGACAACACACACACACACGCACACACACACACACACACACACACACACACACCGTCATGCTCATGAAACACACATGCATACACATGTGTGATGCTGATGACACGCGTCAAGAAGTATTCAGAGCAACTGTGGGACTCCATTGGCTCTGGTCTGTTTAGCACATTTTGACAGCAAAGGGATTTTTGGTATAGCTGCAGGCAAGTGATTGATGGTAAATGCTGCAGGAATAATGGACAATGTTAGCTTTGATTAAAATGTAAAATGTTAATTTCACTGCAGCTTCTAAAATGTCCACGCTAGTAAATCAGGACTCCAATTTTACTTGCCAAGTATGTCCAAGCTCTAGTTGGCCTGCTTGCTGTGCATAACCAGGACAGAATTAAAACATGAATATCAAGGCCACCAACCTACTTTTTCCACTGACCTACTGTGACAATACACAGCTAGATCAACAAATTCAGGGAAAAACATGGAGGAGCAGGCCAGACACAACTGAAAACAGTTTGGGAATGAGGCAAAGCAAAGTTTTATTGACCATAATGTGTTTGCATTGTGTGTGTACATTTGACTTGGAGACATCAAGCTGCAAATGTTTGAAACAGGGATTATGTCCTGTTTGTTATGAACAGTGTAAGTAGGAGTTTTGTAGTAACAGTTGAAACATTACGTTTTTGAAACAATGGATAGTATTCAGTTATTTTCTGTTCATAATGTGGAACAAACCATGGAGGATTTGGTTGCAGTAAGCCAAAAGGAGGGGACAGATCTGGCTAGATAAATACATTCCTGGAGTGTCTTGTGTTGTTGATTATAACTATGTGGATTTTGATAGATATGGTAGCCTATAGAGAGGTCCTACATGTACTTGACATATACACATATACACTTACAGATAATGAGGTGATCCACTTTTAGAGAGAGGGTTCCATTGTGAGCATCAGTTATGACGGAAAAAGACGAGAGGCATAGAAGCATAGAAGAAGAATATTAGAAAGGCATATGCATGATCCCTGTTGCAACAATTTATTATTACAATACAGTGCATTGTGATAGTTCCTGTGATACCACAAGACAGGCATTAAGATATCATATTATGGCCGAATAACAAAGGCAGCACTGTGTAGATATTGCATGATAATGGTTGGTCTCTGATGAATTCAGTTCCAGCTCAGTTGTGGAAGAACACTATAATATCATTGACCTCTGCGTTACGCCACAGTAGAATAAAGGTAATCTACAGCCGTCTCCATATCGGGGCTTTTTAAAGCCTGCCCAGCCTTCGGTGAAATGATGAGACTCATTTCATTTCACCATGAGCATGCATCAAATATCCGGCACTGTGTCTGATCACACTCTTATTTCCTCTCCAGCACAACAATTTAATGAACGCCTGGTTGATGCATGGCTGTGTTGGAAGTTTTTAAAAACTGGCAGTTTTCCAACACTTTTGGTTTGAGACTGTTAAAGTATATACAGAATATGCGAGTGAGTGAATGAGTGAGTGAGCGAGCGAGCGAGCGAGCGAGTGAGCTAGTGAGTGAGTGAGTAAGTGAGGGGAGTAGAAATGCTGCCACAGCAGACTACAGTGGAATAATTGGTACATTGGATGTCAATGTTACGACGCAAAGCCAGAGAGAGGAAACTGAACATAGTAACAGCAGGAGTGGTTGCATAAAAGCCAGAGACACAGCTGACCACATAGATAAGTACAGAGGGAAAGAAAGAGATCGGAGGAGGAGTAAAATCAGAATAATATCAAGTAGTGGTTGATAAAAGGGGGGATGAAAGATGCGTTTTTACATGTTTTCACAAGACTCATAAAATGAGACATATGATAAAGTAAAGACCTGGCAGCCTGGAAGGTACTGGGGGGGAAAATAGTGAAAAAAGGTGGCAACCCTGAGACTGAACCAAGGAGAAGAGGCACACACAAAGGAGTGAAGACAGAGAGTGGAGACGAGGAGGTGGAGAGGGAATAATGACAGACTTGGACCATGAACAGAGTCTGTCTGGTTTGCGCACAGACATAAAAGCACAGTGTGATTGAAAAAGAACAGGGCCATGAAGAAGGTGATGGTCTTTCTCAAGACAAATGCTGGAAATGACACGAAGATCTCTGCTCTTTTTCACCGCTGCTGTTTCCTGTCTTCCGTGTGTCCGACCCCAGCTCCCTCTTTCTCAGAGCATAGTTTGATTATGATGCCCTCGGCAAGGTGCTAATGTTAAATCAGCATTATAAAGTCTGGTGCTCGGTCTCTGGCATGAGGGAACAGAGGCATAAATTAGGGCTCATGGGTTCATTGCGTTCACTCTAGGCCGGAATCTTTTCACTGGCCATCTGCTATCCGCTTGCACCTGTCTGCTACAAGCGTTACCGCTTCTCTCCTCAGCCGGCTTCTCCCAGTTTCCTTAAATCACATCCACCCACTGTATAAAGTTTTCCTTATCCTCTTCCCCTGGTGCCTTCTGTTCATCTTTACCTCCAACCATCCATCTATCAACCCCGCCCTCACCCCTCTTAATTTCCTCAGTGTAATAAAACCCAAGTCCTAATTGCAGCACAGCAAAGCCACAAAGAGAGGCCATGAGGGCTGGGTTAGGATTGGATTAAGTTAAGTTGCTGAAAGCTTTTAACATAGAGAAAGAGAGAAAAACACACACATTGTTAGTACCATGTAAAAGGAAAGGGAGATTGTGATGAAATAAAGGAAAGATTGGGGAGAAAGACATTAATTCCCCTTCCTGGGACATCAGGTATGTCTGTTGATGTCCAAGGAAGGAAAAGCCATAGTTTTATTCAATGTTTGGGGTCACTGAGTTCTTTCCACCAGATCTTGATTCCAGTCGGGATGATATATCTCTGATATTTCTCTTTGATCCCTCTGTTGCTGATCCTGTGAAAACCACCACCTCCAGAATAGGCAAAACATACCCGCATCTAAATATTTCAACCACCGTGTTTGTCTAAAGGTTCAATATTATATTAATCTTTCATGTGGTTTTGTTGGCCAGCCAGAATCTAGTAAGAGGTCATCATCCTCTTGGCTGTGCTCAGCACGGGCGCAAATATCCTGACCTCAACTGGGAACTCTTTTAAAAGCTGCTTCTGAAGCCCTAAATGCAAAGGCTGCGTTCCGGGTAATGTACTGCAAAAGTAATATGTTCAGTAATAATTTCCTTTAGCTGTAGCTGAGTAGAATGTGTTTCTCATAACTATAATATATGCAATTATTATGTGCATTAATGTGTGACCATCCAAAATCAAGTGTTTATTGTTATTATTTACTATATTATTATTTTTATTATTGTATTATTAAGTATTCATCCATGAGGTGCCACTTCTGCCTGTGAACCAAAAGAGAAAATATCCCAAAAAGAAGAATTGCGTTGCCAAAATGGCTGAAGAGTCAGACTGTAGCCTAATATTGTAATAAGTAACTTCTCATTTTTAACATTTTGGAAGTGATTTGCCCGACACTGTGCTGAAGGCAGTCCTGGGAGAGTCTGGAAGGTCTGATCTCATTGCTCAGATAGAAGTTAATGTGAAAGTTAAGGTCCCAGTCACGTTCAATAGTTACATGATAGCACGGCACCGATGATGAACTATCCTGAAAAGATATCCACTGGATGTTTAGCAGCTGTTGTGGTTGATGTATATTATTTTATGAACACTGGGAAGTCCGACTCCGGTGTCTGATAGGGTTGATTGTCCAGACTTTCAGAAAAGGATGCCTGTGTTTGAGTCAGATTTAATTATCAGGAAATGATACTGCTATAAGCCACTCTGTAAACAGTGTATGCAGGATACTGAGAGGGATACTGGAGGGTTGGCAACCCTGAAGCAGAAACGATACTTTCCGTGTCTGTGAGTGTGTGAGTCCAGCTGGGCCCCTGTAAGTAAAATTTCGTCATCAGAGAGTGTACGCAAGGAAAGATGTACAATATGTCCGTTTGAAAGTATAAACCAGGCCTGGATTCCCAAGACACAATGCAGTGTTTTAGCCCAGAGAGTGTGGCTCACATTTACAACTTCAAGGCGGGTACTACACTATGGAATTTATCCCATCTTCTGTTCATGATTCGAAAATGGGTAAGCAAGGCAGACAAGGTAGAAAGGATTTTCAGGGCAGAGCGTATATTTGATATTCACAGTTGATGCCACTGTATGTCTCTAGCATCATTTGTCCGCAACCTCCAGTGTGCAGCAATCCGCTGTATGCATGTCATTGTGTCTAAGGGGTTGTTCTTCCAAGTCTGAGGCCATGCTTCTCTCTTGGAGAGAAGACTTGCTTGTCCTGTTAAGGTGGGTGGGTCACCAGCTGTTTCGGGTGGAAGAGTTCAGGTAACATCTGAGAGCAGCTGGTTGCATCAGCAAGTATGCTTTTCTGGACCATGGTGAGGGAGTTGAGCCTGACGGTGAGGCTTGTTATTAGCCAGTCAGTTCTTGTTACAGTCCACACCTGTGATCATTGGCCTACCTACTCTCTTAGAACAATTATGGAGCCGTGCAATTTTGGAAGACCTCTGAACTACTTCTCAAATGTGAGGAGGTGTATGGTGGTTTGGGTATTTGGTGTGAATACCTGTCATGCGCATTGCATGGAGGGTTCTCAGAGTCATTTGCCTGGAGAAAAATGCACACTTCTGCCGTGTTCGTGCCATCACAACCCTGAACAGCACCAGTGGCTAGCAAATGGATGAAGGGACGCATGCATGTCTTATTTTAAAGGTCTTAAAGGATTAAAAAGGGGTATAAAAGGATTTTGAAGTTGTTAGTTTTCAATTAAAGCTACAGTTTCCTTCAGGCTGTTGGTATGAGGCCTGTCAATGTGTGTCAATCACCCCCTTCTTCCACTATCTGCAACAACAACAACCTCCAAACAAGCAAGGCAGGTTGAACTAATGTAACCTGGTCAATAACGACATAAACGTCTTTTGCAGGGATTTAGAAATTTAAATGCTAGGACTAGCCTCACCTCACACGAATCAAGTTTGATTTGAAGAGCCACCATTGCTTCATCCTGGGTTTAGCAATTGATAAGACAATTGTTATCGGTCTGAAGACATACAAGGAAGCCAGAGCGATGTTCTTTTCCAGTATACCAGAATGCAGCGGGGTGCTGCCAGACCTTTCTCCAGCACAGACAGAGTGCTGTGGAGACAGGTTTGGCAATGTGAGACTACCTTTCAGTAACTTGAACGTGGCACCATGTGGTTTAAATTACCTCCTGTCTCATATTAGATAATGTTGTACTGCCTCCTCAAACAGGTCAGTGTTATAGGTGATCAGAAAAGGATCCAAATGCAAGACACTAAGACAGGCAGTAAGATGTAACAAATCCAAATCCATAATATCTATCAGAGTAATGCAAAACAGTATAAACTAAGATGAAGCCTGGGCAATACAGGTGGGATTGCAAAAATCACAAGGATCAAACACAGTGACACCAGGAATGAAATTGACAGAGAAATGGAAAAAACACACAAGGACTAATAAACATATGAAACACAGGTGTAAAACTGAAAAGATGTGGGAAAAAGACAAAGACGGGAAGTGGAAAGTCACAACACAACACATGTGGATGAATTCTACAAATAAAACAGGAGACATCTAAACTGAAAACCAAAACCATGACAATTAAATCTATAACTTACGTTACAGTTGTAATGTCACTTCAGGGTTGGTAAATCATAATTTGGATAAGAAAACTTGGTGTATGTCATGCTGTTTTTTTTTTTTACAACTTACAGTTTAGCTGCAGACAATCAAGATCTACTGGTACCTTTTTTCAGATTTGTGTGCACGTTATATTTCAGATTTTCAATTCCATACAATTGTTCAGAAGTGATTTGTTTGAAAACTTGTAACAAGTTCTGGCAGTAGACTCCACTGTTTAGCACTGTCTAAGTTTAAGCAAGTCTGTATATTTTTAATGTGATGTAGAAAATCACCGTGAAACAATGCACTGACTTTCTAAATGTATTGATTGGTTCTGCTGCCTTACGCCGTAGTTCAAGGAAAAATACTAACTTAATTGTTACAGCCCTTTTTAGCAGTTTGAGTCACTTGAACTTGTCTAATTGACAAGAACCATTGCATAAATAAATGTAGACAAACACATTTTAAGCCCTAAATACATTCCTTTCATTTGACCAGCACCTTTTCAGCTGGTGAAAAGCCAAATGTCCCAGAGAAAATGACACTCTGATTTCATTATCAGCCCAGGCTAACCGCAACCATCTCTTGCCAGACCACTGGGTTTACCTGAAATAGCTACATAATTCACATACACACACACACACACACACACAAGAAAGAAAGTGGCAGCTGTGGTGTTTCACTCCAACAGGCCACAGCGGCTACATTATGTGATTATGCTCTTTTATAGCGTATGCACTGTCTGCCTCATTCCAACAAAAGATTTGCTCGCTCCATCTGTGAGTGTGCCTGCATCTCTGTGAGTGTGAGGAATGAGAATAAGTGCTCTCTTATTCTGTTAGCCCTCATGCGTGTCTTTGCCCGCGTTTTGGTGAGCTCTGTTAGCTCGCCGCAGCAAACAGGTGTCAGCACCTCTAGATAAACATCTGAGAAACTCTCTCTTTGCTCCGGTTGCCGTTCTGACAGGTCCATCAGCATCCCACCCGTTTGCGCTTTCTCTGTCTGCTTATCTGTCTGTCGATATTGGGGATGACAGTAAACAGAGCGAAGTGCAGTGAAACAGAAACATTACGTATGCTTGAATGTAGGTCAGCGTTTTCGCTCGGCGTTTTGGTACATTTTGTCTTATTTTCGGCGTCTCGAACTCACAGCGTTTTAATGCTCCGGCAGAAGTGCCTCAGCTTTGTTAAGATGAGCGCGAGACGTCGGTGTTGCTACTCTTCCGCGGGGTTATCGTCAAAGGATTGTTCTGCTCACTCTGTCATCTGTGACGCAGGTTTTGTGCTTTCCTTTATTTTCTGAAGCAGTGTCACATTGAAAATGGATCAAGGGTTTCATGGTGGTGTAGCGTTTGTCAAAGTCTTGCCTGCATGTAGAATCACAGAAGCGAGAAGGGAGGCAGGGGGGAGAAAAAGTTATTTTTATTCTCCTCCCTCCCATTGCCACCCTCCGCTCCTGTGCGCCCCATGCACAAACATTTTGGGAAAGCTGCTCCCTCTGTGTGTGTGTGTGTGTATGCACAATTTTGTGTGTGTGTTTGTGTCTGTGTGTGTGTGTGTGTGTGTGTGTGGCGTTTGTATGAAAGATTGATGTTGGCCTAAGTACCTGCCAAGCTGCATCAGGCCAGGCACACACTGAGGGAGGGAGAGAGGGGGAGAGAAAGAGGGAGGGAGGATGGAGTGAGAAGGAGCAGATGCCACAGATAGAGATGCCTATCAATAATGCAACCTCCACTGAGCTCACTATGGAGGGAGGGCAAGATGGGAAAGAACGACAGAAACTGAGGGAGGGAGAGGGTAACTGGAAAACTGTTTGATTGTAAGACATAGATGTGGGTTCAGAGAGGCCGGAACAGAGAAAAGAGGAAGGGAACAAAGAGATGGAGTGAATTGCGCAGAGGAACAGAATGTGACGCGACAAGGATGAGCGAGATAGAGCGAGGGCAGAGATATAGACATGTGAGAGAAAGTTTTTTCAAGTTTGAGAGAAAAAGAGGGAGAAATAAAGGAGGAATAAGGACGGAAACAAATAAATGGAGGCGAGAAAAAAGAAGACATAAACAGCCGCCTTCCATCAAGTCAAAGTTAAATGTAACACACGCAGAGTTGTCGCGGCGAGAAAAAAAGAAATCCTGCCTCCCTCCCTCATTTGAAATGCAAAGTTTTCTTCTCATAACGTCATAATGGGAACGATTTATCCTCATAATGGAACAGTTTGACATGATGATGATGGGGAGACTCTATCCATTTTTGGAGGGAGAACAGAAGGAATAATGCAACATTATGACACCTTCCTTGAAAAGCAAAAAGGTGAGACTAGCTCTAAAGAGATTAAAGATTGGTTCATTCAAACGTTCACCTTGAGACATTTTCCGCAGTAGCAGCAGTAACACAGCTTTTCTCTTCATAACTGATTACTCTTTCTGATGTGGATTATGGATATTCACTTTTGGAAATACACACCCTTTTGAAGGGAAAATATGAAGATGGATAACACTCTGGCAGGCTCATGCTGATGACAAGACTCCAATAAGTCACTGCACTCTGCCAAGAAATAAACTGGCTCTTAGCTACCTGCAAAACCACAAAATGTCCGATGGATTTTTGTATGGATAAACAAACAAGATATAACATATGAATAAGTGAGATTTAGAGGTGCTGGTAGGCATATTTTGTTGTTGTGGCAGATTCCCCATTTCCAGACTTTGCGCTAAGCTAAACTAACCTTATGTAGATCCATACTTGCTGTACAGACACGAGAGTGACAACAGTCTTCTTTCTTCAATCTCCTTATTTGTCTCTCATCAAGAACGAGGCTAAACAAAGAATGGGGGAAAAAGTTTAACCTGTCAGGGAATAATGTTCAGTCATTTTTACTTGACAAGGCAGTTGGAAGTGGATTTTTCAAGCTAAGTGTTGAAAACCAAGAAGTGCACTGTTCCAGTGTATGGCTGTCCAAGATCAGTGATACCGTGCAGTATCTGCTTCGGAGAAATATTAGATTCAATTGTTGTTATTGCTTCCTTGTCATAATGATGAAACACTCAGTGAGGAGATTTTAACCTGCCACAAAAGGAAAAAGTGTAAATAATGAGACTGATAAAGGCTGAATCCCATTTAGCTGATTCATCCACCTAACTCCCCTCTGATGGCTTATTGGGAAACTTCAACAAAACCGCATCATCTTTAGTGTTGAAAGCAACAACTGTGCTTTTCCGACTGTTTTAAAATGGCTGCTGTGAAAAGGGCCCATGAGATCCACTGATGTGACTTGGTGTACTCTCTGTGTAGTTAACTTTAGCAGCACCATCTATTATCTAGCTGTTATCAGTCTTTGGCACATGCAGGCTCGGGCTGGGGAATATATTGATATCGTAATGTTACCGTGATGTGAGATCAAATATACAAATCATCTCAGATTTTAGATAGAATTATATCCTGATCTAGCATATGTGTTGTCTTTTCCTGGTTTTAAAGGCTGCGTTACAGTAAAGTGACATCATTTTCTGATCTTACCGGGCCTGTTCCAATACTTGCTTTTACCCAATTAGTCATTCATTGTGGATCATTATGAGAGCGTTATTGCAATATCATTCTCAGCGTATTTGATCAAAAACATTATGATATTCGACTTCGTTCCCTAGCCCTAGCCATATGTCTTAAGTCAGTAAACCGGTCTTCGACTTAACTCATGAAACCACAGACCACACAATTACTGTAAAAAAAAAAATAACAACAAAACTCGCCAGAAATACTCTATGTGTGTCAAATGCCCCGCCCTTCATCACAGGCTTTATGTACCCCCCATAGTGATCTCATTGTCAAGTGAAGAACGGGTGCTAAGAGACATGCAGGGATGACATAATGTCCCCACTGTTAATACCGAGCCACACAAGTTAAACAAGGCCGTGTGTGTGTGTGTGTGTGTGTGTGTGTGTGTGTGTGTGTGTGTGTGTGTGTGTGTGTGTGTGTGTGTGTGTGTGTGTTTGTACATGCATTTGAGAGGGTGAGTGCATGGTCCGTTAGTTGTAAACAAATATTTCCTCCAGAGAGTTCCTATTTTGTTAATGGGGAGGGACATTTTTCAGTTTTCAGTGTGTGTGTGTGTGTGTGTGTGTGTGTGTGTGTGTGTGGGTGTGTGCGCGTGTGTGTGTCGTTTTTCATCTGATCATTGTTCACATGTGAATAAGTAAGTATGTCAGTATGTCTGCAGGTCAGTGTGTGGTGTTTGGAGGACATTAGCTCTGAGTGCTGCTCCTGTGTATGTGCCTCATGAAGAACTTAACATGTGCATGTTTGTCACCATTGCTCCGCTTCTTTTTCCCATCAATACTGCCTTCGTGAATTGAACCTTGAATTAAATGAAAAATACAGTTGTGTGTGTGTGCGCGCGCGCGCTTCAAGCGCCGACCGCCGTCTGTCACCGTATTCATTTTCGGTCTGTAACAGCCACTTTTGATGCAAATTGGACCAAATGAGCTGCAGCGCATCACTTCAGTCTGACTGTTTTCTGATCGGGCTCGAAGGTGTCATCACAACAAATTTCTCACACACTGACTCGTGCTGATTAGGAAATTTGACAAGGGGGTAGGTGTTGCACTGTGCTGTTGGTAGCGATAATAAAGAAGAGGATAATGAAGGAAAGGATGGCGAGGTTGCCAGATCAGTGGAGATCATGATCCAGGTTGTAGGGGCTTGGTCAAACTCCAGACCTGTCAGTGAAAGGTGTTGAGAATGTGAATGATGCTCTCAGTCAAGACCTTCTGACTTTATATAAGGTCAAAAAATAGGAATGAGGCCTCGTCAAACTGACATGTACTCGATAACATTACAGACTTTAATTTAATGCTAGAGTGGCTTGCAATGACCGCCATAAATAAATCATATGCGTGCCTAGTAATGCATCACAAAGAGGCGCTGGAGAAAAAATATAAGCCAAGATGTCAGGTGAAATATACTTTCCTCGCTTTTTAAAAATATTTTACCACGACGGGAGCTTCATCAGGTGCAGTTGAAGGAAAGGAGAAGCATCTGCAGACTCTACACGTCGGCGGGTTGTTCTGTTGTTTTCCCTGTCGCCCTGTGTTATACACGTACAGACTGCTTTCTGCCAGCAT
>CAEMYA010000019.1:214795-247738 GCA_903131615.1 Diplodus sargus
TTTTTTTTTAACTTTTTTTTTTTTTTTTACCATCAGCTTTGTTCCAGACTCTCTTTTTTCTCCCTTTCATGTTCCTACAACAATGTGTGAAGGGTTTCATTCCAAAATACCGTTTCCATTCGGAGGGAAAATGTATTCCAAGACTCTTTATTACCACTCGGTCGCTGGTTCTGCTGGCACAGTCTTTTTCTCTCATGTTGTTTCAGTGATGGACACCCTGCAGTGGCCTTTTCTCTTCCTGTGACACTGACAGCACTTCATGTTTGTGCTGCCTAAGCGCATGTTGTCTGTCCTTCGAGACGCTTCTCGTGCTCAACATGCACACACCAGTCACGTACGCCAGCAAAAGTGGCCGTATTTGCATGTTACACTCCGACTCGTAATCCAGCACACACAAACAGAGCTGACTGCTCTCTTTCTTCTCCTATGTTGCTATGACGCTCCCTCCCTCTGTTCCCTGGGCTCCGCGGCTCCTGAGGGACTCCCACATGTTGTTGACTCCTTCAGCTCCTAACTGTCTTTCTCCTTCTGTTCCCTCTCCTCACTCCTCCCCGTTCCTTTGTTTCTCCACTTGCAACAGCAGTATGTCGCTCTTTCCTCCCTCTCCATCTTCGCCCCTCTTGCATGTTACAGTTGCTGACAGGCAGTTTCTTTCAATAGAAATCTTCTCCAGCCACATTATTTATGTGTCTCCCTTTGTGTCTCAGTCTGTCTCCTCGGGGTTGCTTTTGAAAGCGCTGTGGAAAACAGTGAGCCTTTTAACTAAAGAGTGGATAGTTGGAGATTGTACAGAGATAACACACCCATTAACACTCTGAAACATGAGATCATGTTCCTATTATTGAGTTATGCTTCACTAAATTCTGTCCAGTATTCCCTTTGAGTGTGTATATGTGAGCACTCGGAGGCCCATCCATGTTTGTGTGTTTCTCATTTCACTTGCAAATAAAAGACGGCTGCAGTAACTGATTGACAACGTAACTGCTGAGTCCTCCTTGTGCCCCTGACACAGTGTGTTTCCAGGAGCGTAACAGTTGTGTGGTGGACAGTCGCTGCCTCTCATTTTTATGAGTGCCATAAACCGAGCATCCTCCTCATATTGAGTTTTTTTGGTCTGGTCTATTCTCAGTTGCTTTAACTCGGCTTTAATTCATTGCACCATCCATTGCTTTGATTAAGAAATGTATGTGGACCAATAAGGACTTGAGAGTCTTCCTCGAATTCACCTACTCAGCCATATTTCTGACATATTGGAGGTATTAATATTATAAAAAGCACTACAAAAATTGCCTAACTATGTTCTCCAGATGGGTTCATTTTTTATTCCTAGAAATAATTCTCCCCAGCTTCCTTCAGGTCTTTCTAAAGTGCTGATTCTGACTCACACTCATCTCCAAGAGTGATCCCCAATTAGAATTCAAGCCGACTGACAGAACTGACCTTGGATCAGCCTGAGCCTTGTATAATGGTCCGCGGATCTCTTTAATTTGCTGGCAGATCTGAGATCGGTTTTGTGAACGTTGCCGGTTTTGGAGGAGCACACTGCAGAGAGAGGCAGCATGAACGCTGTGGTGCATTGGAGAGGGGCGGGCAGTTCATGCAGCGGCTGATTAAATCAAGTGATCTGTGATGAGACATGATATCTCATCAGATGTACACGCAACCACAGCTCGTGGAGTAATAACCTACGAAGTAACTGCTGCTGTTTTACACAGCAGCTCTTGGAGGATTCTCAGCCGTCCTGATCCATAACGACATGTCAGTCTGTCTGTGTGACACTGTATAACCTGTGGCAGAGGGTGCCAACAACTATTGACTCATCCAGTTATCTACTCAACGCGCCTGGACTGACACCTGTAAAGACACATGAAGCACAACAGGACCTGCAGTACACCAACACTCGCTCAGCATTTATTCACATTTCGGAAATGTATCACATGTAAGATTATATCCTATGATATGGAATTGTCTTTTTTCATACATAAAAACATACATATATACCTCTGTACCCATCTCACAGTGTTAAAGAAAGTGAGAAAAAAAAAATCCTGGATCCGTTTCTTTATGTGGATCTTTTCTGGGACCCACACTCCATCCAAGTTTTGTGGGAGCCCATTCAGTACTTTCTGTGAACGTAATCCTGCTGACAAACCAACCAACACACAAATGTATTGGGTCGAAAACCTTAACCTCCTTGGTGGAGGCAATAAATCAGAGCTTCAGAGGTCCTGGTAGGTGGATTTTATATTGGATAGCTGTTTCTGCTTCCAGTCATTATGCTCAGCTAACGGCCTAATGTCTGTTGCTGCTACCACTCAAGGAAGGAATCAAAAAAGAGGTTTTTCCAAAATGTCAAACTAATGAAGCTCGAGCGGAGGTCCAGAGATGAAGACGACTCTTTCTCATGTTCAGTCCTTACTTTATTTGTCATGCCATCCTTTCATTCACGCCTCTCACTCATGCTCACTCATAATTGCCCGTCATTAACCGGAGCTGGCAGCTGATATCAGCTGCTAACAACAGCCGGGCACATCTCTCCAATCGCACAGCAACACACCTTCACTGTTAGCCTTTCACCCTGCTGCTGTCTTTTTAAATAGGATTGTCTACTGCCTTTAGTTTGTTCATGCTGCTGTTTTGCACGCTCCCTCCACCACCTCCCCATCAGCGCCCAGTCTTCGCAGATTCACCACCTTCATCAGCTTCATCAGCTTCAACAACTTCATCATTTCATCTGTCTCAGAAGTGACATCAACCACCACCACCACCACTAGTGTCTGGACTTCATGGGGGCATTCATTTTGCCGCTGCTCAGGGCAGACACCCTTCAATCACAAAATCTCCCTGTAGAGTCTAAGTGCGAAAGGCTTTTAGACTTGTTATCGCATTTCATCTGCTGTGATAAACATTTTCTTTACTTCATTCACTAGTCTCTCCCGATTGAGCTTTACTCCAAACAAGATATTAAGTAACTTTTAAAAAGGGTATTTTGTGGTTGATTTGCAGCCTAAGGGAGGAGCTAAAAAAACATCCACAATGTATGTATATATATATATATATATATTTTTAAACTTATCCTGGCTTGGCCCTATAACCGTTTTGATTCATTTGTTTGGTTGAAAGATGCACCAAAAACCAGAAACATCAATAAGTTGATATCCTGGGCATCTAAAATTATCCTTAGCTGTCTGCCAAATGTCTTTTGATATGCGTGAGACAGTTTTAAAAAATCCCCCTTCATTAATTTCTTTTTAATTTTAGCATATCGGAGCTCTGGTGTGATTGATTTGACAGATTAACACTAATGTAATATGGCTGACAAATGAGGTCTTGTTGACATGCTTCTAAATACAGCGCGGTGGAGCCGAGAGCTGAAGTGAAGCCTCGAGCATTAATTATGCTTTTTGTTCATCAATGTTGTTGTCACACTTACACAGCTACGCATGTTCAGAAGATGAAAAATAAAAGGTGCGTGCGCTTTGCTCGATGGCACAGCGGGTTGAGAACTGTGCTCCTTGTTTACATAACCTGCTCACATTTTCCTTTCAGGGCTCAAACTGGAAACTGTCTGTGAACCGTAATGTTCCATGTCTTAATGTTTTGAAGAATAGCAGACGGGAGGCTGCTTTAACAGCTCTGGTGTGTGGAGGCCCTGTTTAAAAGAACTGTCCGTGTTTAGATAAACCCAATCCATCCAGCCCAGAAAATAAGAGAGATACAGGAGTGCAGTGCTCAACCATGTTGGGGTGGTGACAGATCAATTAGCACCTGTCACTGTCTCTCTTTCCATCTCTCAGTCGTCATTTCCACACTTGCTTCTCTGTTATATTTTTCTGTTTCTCCCTACCCCTCTGTCTGTGCCCGAAGAGCACTACAATGATACGCAATTAACCCCAATTTCCTCTCCTGCTACCTCATTTCTCTCTGTCTGCTCTTCTTCCCTTTTTGCCCATGCTGCTCCCTTCCACTCTATATGACTGCTTGTTTAATAATCGTTTCCTTCTTTTTCCTTTTTGTTTTCCATTCTTTCTCCTCTTCCTCCACCCAGGCTGATTTGGAGTCTCTGGACCCTCGTGGGCGGACTCCTCTCCACCTGGCTGTCACGCTGGGCCACCTGGACTGTGCCAGGGTCCTGCTGCAGCAAGGAGCTGACGTTAGCAAGGAGAACCGCAACGGATGGACCGGTGCGTTAGTGTGTGTTTGTGCATGTGTGTGTCTGCGGAGGAAACCGAGTCTAGTTGTCTGGTAGACCGTGCAATCTGCAGTATACATAATGCATTATCAGATGGTGAGTTGGGGGTTGGGGTGTTTCAAAATGAAAAAAATTCCTCCATGCAGCATTTTATACAATAATATGTCAAAGTAATTATGACTTTGCAGTGTAATTAACGGAAACAGGGAGACCACAGTGGAGACAATTGGCAGTTTGTCTTTCATTGGTGGTTTAAACGTATCACCCACATTTCCCATGAACACTTTTTCCTCCTTTGGAGGATAAAAGATATTATGTATTTATACTCCAAACGATATCATTGTAAATAAACATAGAAGATTGGCTCTAATTAGTAGTAAAACTGTGCCACCCTCCCTTAATGTGCCAAACAGAAATGCAAGAGAGTTCACACAGTCTGCTTACTGTTGTATTTTTAATATATAATAAACACCATTATGTCTTAAAATACATGTGGGATTTATTTATTGGCAACACTAATTATTTTGTATGAATTATACAATTACAGAAAATAGTTACCAAGGAATAAATCAAAAAACGGACTGCTGATTGATAAATAAGTGGCAACAAGCGGCCGGTAACTACAGGCATCTGGGTTATGTGCACCTTTATTATGCAGTGTTGCCATTTATTGAAGGTGTGATTTGTAAGAAATGGCCAGAATTTTAGAGCTGTTTAAAACTGCTGCTCATTATACTCTTTGCTGTAGTTGTCTGGCTGTAGTGACCAGCTGCTCAGTTAGTGGAGGAGCAAAGTGACCCTAACAATCGACTGGAGGTTGAACTTTTTTTTACATTTCGGGTAGAAATATATGTGTGAAAATATTTCCTTTCTTCTGATTTTTTTTGTCTACTTGTAGCAAACTATTAGGAGACAGGACAGGCTGGGGCTGGCTGGTTAGCATGCTAACACACATACATAGATTCAGAGGTCTTTGACATAACACTGCTGTTTCTTCACACACTGTTGTTGATATTACATATACTTTTTAAAGTTTTAAACTAAAATTCTGGCCATATCTTACATATTGCCTTTTTAAACTGCTACTTTGAGCTCCTTGGCTATCAAGTTGCCAAGGGGTTTCAGTCTGATCATGAAGACGGTAATAGAAAATAATCTTCTTGTCCCACTCTGTGATGTGCTTTATTCTATTGTTAAAAAAATGTCCAGAAAATGCTTTGACCCCATTAGATAGCCAGTCACAAATGGTCTGAAAATGTTACGTTTCTGGTTGTGGCCCCCTTGGTCACAATTAGAGGACGACAGTAATATTTAATGTACAATATATTATGCGCTGTATTTGCAAAATGGCCCACCACAACATGTCCCACTGGCTCTATTTTACACAGGCTCTGATAAGTTTAGCACAGTTTTGTCCTCTTGATTGTACTCTTGATGGTGTTTTTTCACTACCTCTTTCGCAGAAAAACTGTGGCTTCTGTCAGACGTCTCTTGGCTGCTGCCACTGTGCAAATGCTCTGTGGAGATCAGCCTGGCAATTGGAGACTAATGGAGCATGAAATTAATTCATTTTTTAACCTTGAAATTATACAATACCCTTTTTCGGGGTTCTGTATCCCACCCCCACCCTCAAGTTTTGTTTTTTGCTGTGACTCCGTCTTAATTTGTGTTAACCCTGCGTGTTAATTGATGCTTTATTTATCTTGATGGTGAGGGATTAAGAGCAAAGTTGAACCGTTGTTATTGTCAGGAATATTACCAAGACTCTGTGGTTGCAGAGCCTCATGAAGTAATCCTGTTCTGTTTCTCCTAATCTGATTACTGCCATGAGGTGCAGTAGATTACACACGTGATTTGTATCCTGCCACATTTTGATTGTTTCGACTGTGCGCGTATGTGTGTGAGTATAAACCTGCACTCACAGGTGTGCTGATAAAGGAAAGGAAAGGAAATTGTTATGTAATTGTTCAAGTGTAGAACAGCTTGTAAGATTAACAGCAAAGTGGCAGCCTGATGAATGACGGGCGAGCTGCAGTAATTGGTCGTACCAGCTTTTCCTTTGGCCTACTTCAGTTTCGGCAATTCTTGCTGCCCCCCTTAAATTGCTCATGTGCATAAATTTTAGATGAGGCCTGAGTGATTGACTCTGTTTTACTCTCCATCTCTCTCTCTCTCTCTCTCTCTCTCTCCCTCTCTCTCTCTCTTTCTCCTGCAGTTCTTCAGGAGGCGGTGAGCACCAGAGATCCAGAGCTGGTGCGTCTCGTGCTTCGTTACCGTGACTACCAGAGGACTGCCAAGAGACTGGCGGGCATCCCCGTCCTTCTGGAGCGGCTGCGCCAAGTGGGATTTCGCACAAGAACTCAACACACAAACAGTTCCATGTACACATGGAAAAAAGATAGTCCCATGATCACACATACACATGCGTAGACACAAACAAGTGTATATCAAGGGCGTTTTCTGATCAGAGATGCATCCATTTGAAATGTAGATTTTGATCATTTTTTTCAAGGCTCAAACATTTTTGATTTGGTTTAAAGGTATTAATAACTTTGTTTAATATTCGACAAGGGAAGTACCCCCAAAGGATACAACTCCGTGTTACAAAACCCCTCTGTGTCTGGGTAATCTGAGTCATCACTCTCCCCCGAAAGGAGCACTGAGTGCAGCACGATCTGATAGCGCCGTGTTGGTGTTGTTCCCATAACATCATAATTAATGCTGCTCCAGGACCGTCATTTACCTTGTGTGACAGCTGTGCTCTTGTGGCCGAACACACACGTGTTGAGCCAATCAGCATCCTCAGAGAAACAACAGGCAGCTGGCGACGCCAGCTACATGTGTGGTTACGGTGGTTGGTAGGTGTGAGAAGCGACTGTTTGTTTTAAAATGGCTATAATATAAGTTATATTAGAACTGGAGTGTTTGTTTCACTGAAAGAAGAGCAGAGAGTGTAAAAGATGTTTTCGCTCCTCTCTGGAATGTCTTCGGTAAGCATTTGATTTACCAACTGGCTTTGGTGATGGTCGCCCCCCTCCTACTGTTGATCTGATTGGTTGAAGTTAGCCCATGATAGACGGTGATAGACAGATGGTCCATCCAACCACCTGCCAAGCGCTTTTTGAACGTTCCTGCCCTTTTCCAACCAGTTTCCAACAGTGACTTCCCAGATGGTTCTATGGAACAAACCATCTAGTTAGACCGTCATTGTAACTGAGCAATAACTTTTTGTCATGGCTTTGCAGATCAGGAAAAAAAATAGCAGGACAACGTGGCTAACGTCGTCAAAAAAGGTCTACCCAACCCATGATCCATCCCTAAATATAACTAAGTATTGTTTGCTTGTTTCCTAAACTTAACCAAAAATACTGTGTGTATATATAAAAATAATAAGTTCCACATAGAACACAAACCTGTCCTATCGACTTGTCCTCTATGCAGACTCGCTTTCATCAGCTCCAGTGACGGTCCTGGAGCAGCATTAATTACAGTGTTGTGGGAACAACACCAACACTTTCATGTCAGATAAGCCAGAATGCCATGCTTCAAGGCGCAATAGCAGTGATGGACAAGCTGAGGCTGGAGAGCCTGAAGGTCGATGGTTTTAATCCTGACAGAAAAAGTGTTGATCGTGTTGAAGCTGCTGCGGCAGTCGAGCTGCAGAGAACAGTGGCAGAGATGCAGGGAACTGCCTTCACACAGTCTGTCTTCCTATGTATCTGCTCCAGCTGGCTCCCTGATATAATCACACACACACACACACACACACACACGCACAGGCACACATACACGCACACACACACACACACACAGAAGCAAACCCACATGGTAGACACAACACCCTCGCAGTTTGAAAACGACAATGAGTACTCACACACATGCACGCGCAAACATTGCACGCATCACTTTGTTGTTTGTCTGCTGCTGCTCCCATCCACATCATCCTCCTCTTCATCCATCAGTTCTATTATTAACCCTCACACACACACACAACCACTTCTCTGTGCCTGTACCCCATCTCGGGAACAGACAATGAAGCAGCACTACTGTTGTTCTATCTTCCCTTTTTCTTTTCCTCCGCTTTGCTGTTCTTCTCTCCTCTCTTTGTCGATCCATCTTTAACTTCATCACTCTCTCTCTCTCTCTCTCTCTCTCTCTATCTCTCGCTCCATCCCCGTCATTAATGCCCCATGCTTTCTCATATATCTTCCTTTACACTGCTGTCTTTCTCCTCTCTCTGCCTCTTTCTGTACAGGCCCAGGACTTCTATGTGGAGATGAAATGGGAGTTCACCAGCTGGGGTGAGTCCAGTCATTGCATCACTCCAGTCGGTAAAGCAGTCCAGCACCAACCAGTCAGAACTAATCATTTTATCGTCTCCCTCTGGGGCTGAAGAAGGATGTTTGTTCCTGTTCTACTGGACACTGATGCTCATACACTTCCCACCCTGCAGTCTGGCTTTGTTTTTTAGACTTAATCAGCGTGCGCTTTTTATCTGGAGTGCTTTACAAAACCACAAGTGGATGTGTTTTCGGTGTTAGTCTCTGAAAAAACGAAGAAAATGAAAATAACAGACAGGAAACTGAGAAGTGCTGCACTGCATTCTGAACATGTCCTATAAAAATGGCATATTTTCATTTAAAGTGTGTCTGTGTTTGTCCTCAGTGCCCCTGGTGTCTCGTATCTGCCCCAGCGACACCTACAGAGTTTGGAAGAGCGGTCAGTGTCTCCGTGTCGACACCACCCTGACTGGCTTTGAGCAGATGACCTGGCAGAGAGGAAACCGGAGCTTCATTTTCAGGGGAACAGGTCAGAGGTCAAATTCAAATGTCGAGCACTTTTACTAGGGCATTTTAGTGTATTTAATACAGTAGAACAGAGACAATAACACTGGACTGTAAAAGCAAATGCAAATAAAGTATTGTTAAGGAATTGTAAGTCATTTTGGGACTATGCTTTCATTTTCTTGCCAACATGTAGATAGAAAGACGAGACATCAGGAAGTCACCGAGCCCGCCCCATAGATAAACATCTTTTATACCGACTAAACAAATGAGATGCATGTTAATAAGAGCGCTCTTACGAATTCTCACGTCAGGTTGATTTTATTGCCTTTGGCCAGAGCCAGGCTAGCTGTGTCTCCCTGCTCTAGTCTTTGTGCTGTGCTAAGCTGAGTGACTGCTAGCAGAAGGATTGATATTCTCATAACTCTCGTCAAGAAGGTGAAAATGCCTTTTTATTAAAAAAAACTCCTTCGCAATAATATTATGCATGAGGCCAAATTGTGCATTGCCTTGAAGATGTACCATAGTAAGCGTGTTTTAGCCCCTCTGTGTCTCCACCACTCCCCTGCCGGTTGTCCTTTGGTTTTCAGTTGATATGTGCTTTACGTTCTGTGAAATGACCTTACTTTACTGAACAATAACCTTTGTCGGTGGTTCCCAAATGGTGTGCCATAACTATACAATGTGAAACGCATGTTTTCGAGTTTTTAATTTAGTATGTCATTGCCTTGTATACTTTAATTTCCTATTACAGAGTTAAATTCGGCATTAGTAGATGAAAATAAACATGTACAGAGTGAGTAGATAACGGATCAGGGGTAGAGCCAGCATCTTGTTATCTGAAGGTCATCGGTTCGATTCCCCTCGCCTGCATGTTGAAGTGTCCTTGGTTAAGATACTGAACCCCAACCTGCTCCTGATGTGCTGGTCGGCGCCTTGCATTGCAGCCACCGCCATCAATGTATGTATGTATGAATTCCTGTAAGTTTCTTTGGACAAAAGTGTCTGCTAAGTGCTATAGAGGCCAATTTACACATATATGAACACAGGTGTGCCTTGAGATTTTGGGTTGCCCTTTGGTTTGTGCAAAAAGTTTGAAAACTACTGACTTATGTGATATATTTTGACTGATATAGCTATTGAAGAAATATTGAGAAAATAAATTATCATCAATTATTATTATCTTAGTGGGTAACTGTAGAAAACAACTTTGTGCGAAATGCATCAAGACGTCACCAAGTTGGACAAAGCTGAATTTTAACGCTCCTGCATTCATCAGTCTCACAGGTTTAATTTAAATGTGAGACGGGGCAAATATTCACAGAGACTGGTGCAGGTGTGACCGCACCATCCCAGGATGATCCTCCCTCTCCTCCTGCCTCTTTGTAGCTCACTCAGTCAATTCTCAACAGGCTCCTCTTTGTATCATTTCACCCAGTTCTTCTTTTATTTTTATCTGTCTTCCTCTCGCGCCTTTAAATTATTCCTCTTCTTCTGACCTTTCTCTGCATAATGTTCTCCCTCCCTGTGCTACTTTCCTCTCGACCTACCTGCCTGGCTCTCTCCCCTTCTCTGTCCGTCTGCAGCATCTACAGTTTCAAGACATCAATCATCATCTTTCTTGACATTTTTGTCTTTTTGTGCTCTGCAGCCTCACTGGCACTTTGGTGTCGTAGCACTTTCCTACCCTCAGTTTCTGATCTGCCTCGCTCAGGCTCACTGTCATTGGCCTTGTTTTTCCTCTCCCTCTTGCCTCTCAGACTCCAGCGCAGAGGTGATGGAGGTCGACCATGACAGGCAGCTGGTGTTCTGCGAGACCTTGTGCGTCTCATCTCTCACAGCGCTCTCCCCTGGCCGGGTGAACGGCGGCGCCTGCAGCAGCACCGCCGCCGGTTTGGGCCTTCTGGGCGCGGTGCAGCCCAGCGACGAGCAGGTAGCAGCCAGGCTGTCGGCCGCCGTGGTCACCACTCAGCTGGACACCCGGAACATCGCCTTCGAGAGGTCAGACACAATACTGATATGTGCAGAATATTAATCTAGGAATGTCAAGTTGTTGTCTCTTATAAAAAACAATCAGAAAGCCGTACCATGTTGGGCACAAAAGGAACCAGTGGTGTGCTGAAATCCTCCAGTGATGCGTGCACCCAAACACACTTGAAATTCAAAAAAACTTCCCTGCTGAACTGACATGCAATTGTGTTAATGTGCTCTGTATTTCCACTCCATTTTTTAATATAGATTTTTCTCATATTTGCCAGTCGCTAAGCAAAACAGTCTCAATTTCTGGTGGAGCTGTAACAGAAAATCCAACAGAAAAGTCAAAATGTCAAGGGTAAACACCAGGATTTCGTATAACATCCCTAAAGACCCGCGAGCAAGGGCTTCTTTCTAGTCTCACAATTTTGCAGCCGTGTTTAGCAATCGCAGAGAAAGAAGTAATCCTCCGTAGAACAAGCGCGATAATCATTTTCTGCGCCAACAGTAGCCTCGGTACAGGACGATGCAGTTCAGCCATAGGACGTGTTCTGCTCTGAGTGCTGGCTCTTTTCTTTTTTTTTTCCCAGAGTGGAGAAAATCACTCTTTTGTTGTTACTGTTGGATTTCTGTCACTCTTTTCACTGTTGCTGTCTCCTACACTACAACCCACAGCTGAGCAGAACAAGTTCAGGCATGTTCTCTGGTGGCTGTCAAAATGCATTTCACACAGTGTAGGAAAACACTAACAGAAGCGGCAGCAGCGGAGGAGGACAACACAACTCATGTGGCACTGTATTGTACAGTACTGTAATTGCATTGAGCCACATATATTAGTGATGTATCTATGACCAAGCCTAAAGGTAAATAATCCTGCAACGAAAGGGTATTGAACTATTAAGTTAAATCTAAAATCATGTTCTTGTCATTGACTGTATAAAATATAAAGAGCTGCCGAGTCTGAAAAGTGAAGCAAAGTGACATAAACCTGAATTCTTTCCTTTTCCGACTTCACTGGTTTCAAAAAGAAAGCTTACGAGAAAATAACACTACGTCTCACTTTATTTATTATCTCGCTAAGCAGTTTTCTAATGAGTTTATGGTCTCAGATGCTAGTTTAAAGACTTCTTCAGTACAGCCTGATGTTCATCTTGTAAATTATAGCCCCATTTAGAGTAAAATAAACAATAAAGCACAGTTTGCTTTCGAGTGTTGCCACACTGTGATTGACAAGTTGCTACCATGGGGACAATCAATCAGCACAGAAGTGTACCAGTCTGTATGCTCCCCAGCTCTACTATCTCATCCAAATACGCTTACTTCTGGCTAAAAAAAGCAACTATGATGGTTACGGACAGTGGCAGTTTTCCTCACATCAGGCCATTTTTCAAGTCAACAGCATATTTAATCACCCATTATCTTCTGTTAGACAACAGCTAACGATAGCGTTCAACTACTTCCTGGCTAGCATTTCTGTTCGGTAGTGTTACATAATACGATAGGAAAAATTTAAAAATCAGCTCCACGTTTCTTTAATCCTGGAATTGAAACACGCTGGACGTTATCAAACACTAATGTTAGCTAGGTAGACATCCAATGCTTACATTAGCTAATGGGTTATCAAATATAGTTCTACCTCGTCACCGTGTGAATATGATCAATGGGTGACCTCATGGAAGGTTTACAATGGTTCTGTTTAAAGTGACATTATGTAGTTATTGAAAGAAAAGATCTCTCTTTCTAAATTGAGTTTCTTAAGTAAGTCCTCCAAGATTTTGCAGACTTTTTTGGCATTGCTGTGGCCTAAAATGCCGGATTTTTATGGCAGCTTTTGAAAGTAATTGGGGTAACTATTGTGAGACGCTCTCCATCCCCGATTTCATCCAACTTGATATTTTGAATGCAGCTCGTAACCCACGTTAACACATTTTAAATGAGAGGTTTAATTTCAAAACTATTTTCTTAATCCCACATAGCCTACAGTTCTTCTCCCAAACAGGCAAGCATCTCTCTCTCACTTTGTGATCAGTTTTCTGTCTGTATAGCCCTTCCTATACACAGTGATTTAGTATTCATTATGTTTATTCTGTCACCACATGGCCAGGACTGCTGATAAAAATGACCCCTCTAAGCTGACTCTTGCTCGTTTACAGTTTTTCTCCTGTCTGCTGAGCACAGCCACCGACAAATAGACAGATCGAACCCAAGCAAATCATTATCTTATTATTCCTGTGGCCACATTAGCCACAATTCTTGCCTTTATTCGCACCCAAATAAAGGCAAAAAAGGAGGGAGGGACGTGGCACAGAGGACAAAACTCATCTCATTCCAGTCAGGCGGTGAGATAAGACTGATGTGACAGAGAGAAAGAGAGAGGGATGACGGAACAAGGAAAGTTTTGGACAGAGAGGGATGGAGGGGAGACAATGGAAAGAAAGGGGATGGAGGGAGAGATTTAGAGCGAGGTAGAGAGAGGGGATGGGACGGGGAGGGGGGAAGTGGAAGACAAGCAGAGAGAAACAGGGAGAGAAAGATGAATGGAGTGCAAGACTATAGGGGACAAAGCAAAATATGTGAGCCAAAAACAGGGGGAGTCGGTGGTTTCAGAGGCAGAAAAGGGAGGAAAATAGACTGCGGAGAGGCACAGTGATAGATAGGTAAATTATGGAAAGAGATCTGGAGACAGGAAGTGAATGTTAGCAAATAAAAAAAAGCAAGGTGAACGGCAGAGAGAAGTGAGCAGGCAGGCAGAGGTGGGTGTTTGGGGGGGTAATCATCTCCCTGTCAGACTTGTACCTCAGTGTCACCTCTGTGCATTTCCCGTGGTCAGCACTCCTGTCTACATGCCAATAATCTATTTATGATGCTTTCGAGCAAACCACTTTGTCAAGCACCACCGACAGGACACCCACCTCCGCAGTTAATACGTCTTCACGCAGCCATGCAAAAAAAAAAAAAAACTACAGCGCTGCAGTTTTGCCGTTCTTAAGGCAGAGATACCGAGCATGAAAGCATTTACTGACCAACCCGGTAATTGAGCTGTGATGCAAGAATCCACACAGAGATATGATTTTTGTCTGACATTAGATGAGTTACACCCTCAGTTCCAGATGAAGGTTAGGACGCTTTAATAAAATTATCCAAGAGTCAGACATTTCACACCAACTGTGTTTGCCGCCAACAGTTTAACAAAGTGTTCCTGAGCCTCATGTGGTAATATCCTTTTTACAATCGTGTGTTTCACAAAGTGGTTTTGGATATTTTTGGTATATCCATAATTCACGCAATTGCATAACAGTATAAAAACAAATGTGCTATGGACTCTTTACCGAAGTAAATAACTGTAAAGAAAGATGATGAAGGAAACATTGCAAGTATCATAGAAACCTTTTGTTGGCATCAATTTAAGAATAAGCATACTGTATTTTTGAGGTAAAACACTGGATATACTGTACTGTCTCTGTACTGTTTTCAACTGAGTATACAGTATGCTAACATTTGCTCATTAACACAAAATACACATACAGCTAATACCTACTTTTGCAGGTATTTGGCTAGGCCATCCCTACGCAGGGGATTAGGGTGCAATGGTGGCATAACATCATGGTGCTGTTATCATGTAATATACCATGTTACGAGGTTCCAAAGTTTTGATCAAGGTGATAGATTTTCCGACCAAAGGCCTGAACCTCCAAACCTGCATGTTCTAAACTGTCGATCTACTTCGACGACAAACAAGGTCAATGGCTGCAACGTTTTCAGCCTGAGTCTTACAGAGAAAAAAACAGGGCCTGTGACTTGCAATCTAAAGTGAGGCGGTTGATTTAACCCTCCAGCGTACTGTATCTCTCAGATGTATATCAGCGGACTGCCTGGGACGGGACAAGTAATCCGAACCAACTGTGATGCGACTGTATGTCGGCTGGAAGATGAGTCCACCGAGAGCTCATGTGGGATGTGTTGAATCTTTTATTGCAGGAACAAGACGGGCATACTGGGCTGGAGGAGCGAGAAGACGGAGACGGTGAACGGATATGAAGCCAAGGTAGAGTACGGGGCTGCTCAGACAGCTCGCTGATCTCTCACAGTGTGCAAAGTAAACCACTAGTCTCGGAGCGCGGTTTGATATTTCCAGAAAGTCCACTTCACTCAGAGGGCTTAATTTCCAGAATGAATCACTCCCAAAGTTATTTTAAAACCTCTGCTTTGGACGTCTGAGGACATTACCCTCTACCTTTTTAAATAAAGAGACGTGCTATTTTAAGGTGATATTTAAGTACAACAACTGCTTGCTTGAATTAGCCCCCAGGTGAGGACAATTCATCAGCACATAAAAAGACCAGATGGCCTATTGAAATTAAGTGAAATTAAAAAAGCAGTCTGTGCGCCGCGCAGACGCATTACCTTGACCCTATTTGTTTTCTTGACCTCTTGGAGGGATCAGTGGGAGAAGAGTGTCAGACACCCAGGACCAGCTGTCACTAGTGGTTTAAAAGCACTTCAGACAGGCTCTACAGTAAAATACTGCTGCCTGAAAAGCATCTATTTTCTGCATCATTGATTTAGAGTTACAACATACACAGACAACTCCTGTTGAGCGTCTCTCCTCCCAGACGCTTTTTAGCTCTGCCTTTCGCTCGTCCGCCGTCCAGCCTAAACTTAGAATCAGCAGCCTGCTCAATTTTTTATCACTGTTTTTCCTTTTTCGTGGTCACCAGTGAGGGATTCCAGTATTCTGCTGCGAACAGTAGCTCGAAGATCTCGGCCTGTGTGCTGCAGAGTGGGGCCGAGGGTTGCAATGATACGCACAACTCTTGGTTTGATAGGGTCACACAGCCGTGCACATTTTTGCTGTCGTGAGAAAAACAAAAGATAAATTGTAGTTTTGTTTCCTTCTAAAAAGGGGAAACACTTGCTGGATATTTATGCTGTGAAAATGAAGGCACTCTAACTTTTATTTATGCTCATTAAGTAGAAGAATAGCAATAAGTCAGTTTTTAGCTCAGTCGCCAGAATATAATGTTGACATTGCAACTTTCTGCAAAACACATGTACATTTTATATGTATTATATCAAGATTTCTACAATATTGTAGATGACATGTATATGAACTGTGACACGGCTGCCAAGCGAGAGACTACTGACAAATTTTAGGGAGACATCCAGACTGTGTTTGTGGTGACAAAACCAGGTATTTTAACACCTGAACCTAACCATGAGGTCGCCACCAAAGAGGTTAGCACCAAAGTTAAAAACGTAAAGTTTCAACATATCCATGGTTTGAAGGGACATATGTTGCCAGCATTAATTCTGGCGATTTTTTGTTTTTACTTTATCACCTGTTTGTCATCATAAAGGTTAACTTCTTTAGCAGCTGATGGTGATATATCGATGATATATTGCTTCTGTTTGGGTTCCCAGAGATGAAAATCCTTGAATCTCAATCTGCTCCATCACTGCCATTGGTGTCCAAAGTTATGCAACACTACCTCTCCCAAATCTCAATTAAATCTGTTTGGATTTATTTTATTGAAGTTTATTAACAGTTCAATGAAACAGAAGGATCATAGTTGTTCATGCACATTTCATACAAGATAGAAAATGGGAAATATTTCCTTAAATGTTGCAATAACAACACTTGATGCTCATTCTCTTCCTGGTTCATGGCAGAGAGAACAGTTACTACTGTGATACTTTTCTGCACACCAGGTAGGAAACTGAAAAGTCGATTTTTTCGGTTCATTGGTCCCAAACAATGAGGAAGTGAAGCCAAAGCAAACAGAACATAAGAGATGTGTCTCCTCCTTTTTTCAGGTGTACGCAGCATCCAACGTAGAGCTGATCACCAGGACCAGAACTGACCATCTGTCAGACCAGAACAAAAACAAGACAAAAGGTAAGTCGGTGTATACTGTCAAATACACTTCGCTGCCAAATGAGCATCAGATATCATCGGGGTGTTCATTACGTGCAGGTGCAGTACAGCCTCAGCAGCTGATTTCTTCCGTTATCCCCCCTGTACTGCTGGAAACCCCGGCCTGAGTGCTACGACATGTCTGATTAAAAGAGTCAGTGATGAGTAATCCCCCTCACCTGAGCTCGATGAGATCACCCCGAGGCTTCGGCTCCCAGCCCGGAACGTTCACTCGGTGGCTCCGTCTCGTTTTCTGGTTCAGATCATAAATCAAACAGGATTAGCAGGCTTCCCTCCCCGGACTGTCGCTGTCAGCCAGGATCAACCATCACACTCTCCTCTGAGGGCTCCTCTCTCCCAGGTCACAATCCCCACCTGCACTCTGCTAATATGCAGGAGGGAAGTGTTCTTAGTAGCGCTACACTGACTCATGAATGAGTGACTCACTCCGTTTGCCCTTCCCTTGCGCTACTTTTCATCATTTTGTTAACACGGTGAAAAAGAAACTTTGAGTGCTATATATATCCTCAGAGAGACACATGCACGCTGCATCTTGCAGACGGACCAGCTGGCTGAAGGTCAAAATGCGCACACTTGTCTCACAAACTGCACTGTCATTAACCCGACTTCACATTGCTTTAACACTAATTCAGTGTCTGGTTAGTGAGGACAGCCACAGCAGCAGTCGTGTCTGAGAGTACGAAGCCACACACTGAGAAGCTGCTCATGTTTTCTTCACTGCTCTTCTGTCTCTCTCATGTCTAAATAGGCTGCAGTTGTTTTCCCAATGCACTCTGACCATAAAGGGTGTGATCTCTGTGGGGTTTTTCCACTGTGCGATGGGATCCTGCATGAACTCACGGTCTGTTTTAGTGACAGGAAACCGTTTAGATTTATGGATATGTGATGTGCTGACTGGTTTGAAGTGGGCAGGGCTCGGGTGGAAAAAGGTGATGTCACGCACCGCGAACCAATCAGGACTCAGCAGTGTATAAATCAAAATGTGACGATGACTGGTGAGTTTGTTTTGTCACGGTCAATCAAATCATCCCACACAGTCCCAAGGAAGTCAATCGTGAAAATGTGTACTATGACCTAAAGATGTTTCTGATCTTTGATTGTCACCGTTTTAGTTATGAATTCTTAATGTTGTAGAGAGACACTTAAGATCTGACACAACTCTTGAGGGACTTAAATGTCCTCCTCCATTTAAAAATGTGTCTAATCGATTGTTATGCGCGATATGATTTGTTGCAGCCAGTACAGATATAAGCTGTAGGTTATTCACACCTGAGGGTGAGGAAGGCTCAGATGTAGTCGGGAAAAATGGATGATTTAATATTGTTTGGCTCTCTAGCCTACATGGCGTTTATCCAGGTGCAGGAGTTTGAGCGTGTCAGCAGTGTGCTGCCCTTCTTTTTCTTCTTCTCTGTGCTTATCAACAAAATGCAAACCAATGTTAGATAGGCATGCTGCCACCTACTGTGCTGGAGTGCCTAGATGCTGCACTTTTTAAGTCGTTGAGGGCCAATAATTTATTGGGCAGATGTTTGTTGTGACTATTGTTCTTTCACCTAGATGTTGGACCTTTACTCTGCAGAATAATTTGCCAATAATTTGTTTGACAGCAGGAGACTGTTTTCAAAGCCATCTGTTATCTGCACATACCCTGAAAATCGACTTTTTAGTGAAGAAGTGCCGAACAATTAAGCCTCTGGACAATATTTGCATATTCATAGCGTCTGGGTGTTTCAGTGAAGGAGAGAGGGGGTAGATGTGTTTTAAAGAGTTTTAAACACATTTTGTAACTGTGTTGTACAAGAAACATTTCAGATACAAGTTATTGTTCCAAATAGAGTAGTTCATCTGCATCTTTAAAGGGTAACTCCACCAATTTTACACAATCGAGTGTGTTTCCAGGTCTTGGAGGGTACCACTGCATTTGTGAATAAGTAATAATATGGATGAACAGTGATGTCACTCACTGACTCATTTGCCTTTTGGGAAATGTAGGCACCAGAGTTTGAAGAGGAATAAGAAATCAAATCAAAACTGTACAGTTTAAGTCTGACAGTCTTCTGGGAGCGCAAGATGAAACCAGTGGACTGCTTTACAAAACCTGGCACCTACATTACCCACAATGTAGACTGTAGTGTAGTTTCATCTGAAGAAAGACAATGTTTCGGGGCCAGACACAGTATAAATATCTTTAGTACTGCCTTTCAACTGTTGCTATTTTCAATTTCTGTTTAAATTCATATTGCCTCTAGTTTCACACATCTCTTCTGATATTTAGAGGGTATTCAAGCATAAATTCTCTTCAGTTTAATTCATTTCAGAACAGTTGGGTTCTGTTCATTTCCTGTTGGCTCTTAGAGGATGATAAGACCACAAACATACAACACTGATATAATGCAATAAGTTGTCCTGAGGAAAACACTGTGGAGCGAAATGACACGGCAGGCAGTTGCCGTGGAGATGAATGAGACCATCCGTCATCATCTCTTGATAAACAAGCACCAACTCAAGCCAGCTCTGGGTGCGCTGCCAGGTACTCAAACTGAAGAGAGTTTCCAAAAAACTCAGACTCGCAGCACAGTTTGAGTTCGTACATTGTGATTGTGTAACTTCATACTTCCGGTGTAACTCATCGCCGTGTGTCTCCGAGCAGGTGGGAAGACTCCACTGCAGAACTTCCTTGGGATTGCTGAGCAACACATGGGGCCTAACAACGGGGTGAGTGGACACTTTATTTAGAGGATTATCTATAAATGGAGGATTACATTGACTTTTTTCAATGGGTTGAGAAAATGTCCTCAAATCCTTAAAAAAAAACTCAATCTAATGAATGAAAAAGAACATGGTGGTCATGGTAACGGCCGTGATTAATGGGTTCTGGTGCTGATGTTGTGATTGGACTTGATGAGAAGTTTTATATTCCTCTCCGTGTAAGACATATAGCTAGAAGCAAGGACTGGAAAAACTGAACAGATTAGGAATTATAGAATAATTACCATTGTCAAATGGTACTAAGATATGTAAAAATACAGTGTGTAAACAGTTTATTAAAGGAAGGGTTGACCCAATTATACAAATGTTGTCCTTGTCTATTAAACCCCATACTGTTGGGAAGAAAAACAAAAAAAAACAAAACAACTGAACCCCACCCCACAAGAAATATCAGAAGGCTCCACACAGCTCGTCCACCAGAATCCAAGCATCCAGAAGTCCTGAGATCCCAAATTGATTTGAATCGATGTTATTTATGTGCTATACAAATATACTTCCCTTATTTACACCCTTTTTAAAGGCCTAATCTTTGCTAAGCTGAAAGTGATACATACCCCGTCTGAAGCGTGTGCAGAAGCTCGACCTAGTTATGATGGTGTAAATAATGGCTTGTATTATGCCAGTGGAGCTGAAGAGAGTCATTTCTTTTCCCCTCTTTTTTTGGGGAACGCTTTTTTTAAAACAAGTCCCCATCTACCTCAGGTGTTCAGGAGAATGCTGCAGCGCTATTTTGTCCTAACACTCCAGAAATGTTTCGTGGACCATGAAACTTCACCTGACCTCCCATCGGCATGGGGGTGAGGAGATAATGACCGAATCACCATTTTTACTTGAACTTTACTTTAAGAGCACCATGGCCAACGCCATTAAATATTTATGCAAGTCAGCCTTTCTATAGTGTAAACAAGCGATAGTGCTGCAGAGAAATAGATGTAAATTGATGTACACGGATGGGGTGGATTGATTTTGTACATTATATGCATGTATACATGTATGTATATACACATTATATACAGCATGCAGGATTTATGTAGACTGATTATGTACAGCGAGCAGAGTATTTATTGACAGTGACAGTGCTAGACTGTAAAACAAAGTGTTGTGTAATAGTTTCCCTTGTCAGTGAATTATCATCTTCAGTATTAACATCATCGCCGTGGCCTCACCTCTCTGTGTGCGTGTGTGAGAGTCTGCTGTGTCAACAGCAGAGCATGCCTGCGGAGTTAAACAGTAACTCAGAGGCTCCAACCTGCTTTCAAATATTGATTATGTTTTTTTAATTTGTTTCTGCCGGAGAGCCTCTATGACTCATACCTCCCCCCTTCTCCTCATTCTGTATTCTGTCTTTTCACTTATTCCCCCTCACTGTCGTCTCTGCGCTTCCCAACGTCAGACGCACACCCCACCTTTCATTCTACGCAGCAGTAAAACCCGAAATACATTGGTTGTGATGAACTGAGTGGATCTGTATGGAAATGCAACTACATCAGTGTATTTCATCTTCTGTTTCGCAAGTCTTTGGCATCTTCAACTATCCTCCAGTAATGGCGGCTTGCCTTTGACAGGTTCACTTAAGTCATACTTAACAGTTGACAGTGAGCTACTAATTAGAGCAGTGAACTAACAGACGCATCAGCTGTAATGATGCAAAATGCCCGAATAAGAAAACTGCCTTGTCATTTGCTCTCACATTTTTCTCTCACTGAGCTGTTGAAAATGTCAGCAGGTGAGAGGAAAGCCTTGAAATCGCAGTAGGTGTTTTTTTTTTTTGACTTAACGTCACTAACAGCAAAGAGTTTTAAAAGCCAGACATTTTCGGTGAAGAACTGATTGAGTCACTTCTACTGATGAACAATCCCTTCGACCCTCGAAAGTCGTTGTTTAACGTGGATCAGTAAAATCTTAAGGATATCTAAAATGGCGACATACGCTCACATCAGGAGTTTTTATAATTTAGTGTTCGCTGTCCGCAGGCCCTGGTGACCCAGATGTCGTGTCCCGCCGTGACCAACCCCGCTGCGCTAACCGCCGAGGAATATTTCAACCCCGGCTCGTCACCAACTCAGAGGGACATCGGCCACCCGTGCCAGCTCACCACCAAGACCCAGAGGTGAAACAGACAGACAGGAGAACAGACAGGCAGCCATGCATCCAGTGAAGTCGCCCTCCAAACTCACCGCCAAGTGACAGAGCTGACAAGCTGATGGGCAGAGAATAGACAGGCACACACACACAGACACACACACACACACACACACACGCTGGCAGAGTCAAAATCAGCCATCCATGACAGCTGACCACCAAGATCCTGAGGTGGAACATGGACAAGTAATAGTGGTGGAAACACACACACACACACACACACACAAACACACACATATATTCACACTCTTGAGGAGGAGATTCCTGCAGAGCTGGTGGAGAGTTATTATACCGACTGCTGACGGATCATCTGTACTTGACTATAGCACCAAATGAAGCGTAACAGAAAATGAAATGTGGGAGCCCTGTAGTGTCTCTCACGATAACCTGAGGCTTTGGCTGTTTATGTTATTGTTTTTTCAATGTAGCTAATGATACTGGTTTTCAGTAGACTGCTGCAGGCTTTTATAGGCTGTCCTGGAAGTTAGCATCGCCATTGGTTCTTTAACAAAAAGCCTATTGGATTTTAAAGATAGTTTTGAATTTGAATCGAATTGTAGAAAATAAGGTCCGCTGCAAACACAAGTTTATGATACTTTGAGGTGCAATATGTAAGAATTGGCAACCAGGCTGGGCACTCAAAGTACTGAGAAAATGTTAGCGATGTTTAATATTGAGCAATCCCTTCTTGAAGTGGCAAACCAATACATAGACATCTTCAATAAATAATCTAAACTGCTTTTTCTTCACATTCTTTTAAACGTAAACAAAAATTCTTCCATACTGCAGCTTTAAGTATTTTGTTCAGCAAGATAATCTTCACCGATAAACACAGCTTGACATGATTTTTGAAGCATAAATGAAAACACCAGACGTCAAAAGCAAAAAAGATTGTAAACAAATTACATCACAGTCACGCGACTTCAGTGTCACCACCGCTAAGTGTCCAACTGCACCCTACGATACACACTTTGCAACTGACCAACCTACCAGTAAAGCTTGAGTTAGAATAGCTCTCAAGCAGCGCTGGCCCTGTAAAGACAGAGCAGATGAGTCTCAGTGTTCGGCCTGACGGCTTCTAGTGTCCCCGACATCCTCTGTAGTCTCATTAGCCACTTGGTCACAACCACCTTTTTTAAGAACCGCAAACGCTTTATAATTCACGTGTGGGTTATTTACTGCCGCATTTTATGTCGGAGAAGAAATCATGAAAATATCTGAAGCTTGTGTTAACCACAGACCTCACTCCAGGCACCTAACCATTCTTAAAACCACTTGATATCAAGATGAGGGAATCGGATGTGCAAAAATACTAACTGCCGTCTTCTGTCCTGTGTCCCTCTAACAGGCTCGTTTCATTGTCCTGCGGCACTTAATAAAAACTGACAGGACATCACGAGGGTGAAGCATTTTCAGCGAAGTTTCAGTGCCGCCTCTTAATGCTGTGTTCATTATCGGACAATTTAGAATTTCAGCATCGACTGGCCTCAAATTGAACACGACTCAGCAGCTTGCGGTCGGTCAGCGTTAGCTGATGTAATCGATGTCTTTGTGTACTGCTGGCGACACAATAAGTTCATTCAACAAAAGACCTTAATGGCTTCGATTATACTTCAGCAAGACTTGTATTTGCTAATATTCATTAAACAACTGTTGTTGTCTGCTTTTCCGTTTCCAGGTTTAAAGCCAAGCTGTGGTTGTGTGAGTCCCACCCCCTGTCCCTGGCAGAACAAGTGGTGCCTATCATCGATCTCATGGCGATCTCCAACGCTCTGTTCGCTAAACTGCGCGACTTCATCACTCTGCGCTTGCCGCCTGGCTTCCCCATCAAGATCGGTGAGAGCTGGGAGAGTGAGATTGATGGCGGGGGGGAGGTTAAGGTGACGGCTGGTTAAATAAAGGGGATGATTGGAGAATGAAAAGTGAGTAAACAGATGCGGAGACGGGTTGGGAAGAAATGAAGACCCGGGGACGAAGAAGAAAAAAAGGGATTGATGTGAGGTCACACATGGTTAACTGGATGATGAGACTGATGCAGGGCCAGGAGAAGTTAACGGATGGCTTAATAATAACAACACAAAATGGCATTTTCCCTTCCCTGCCTGCAGAGATCCCTCTCTACCACATCCTGAACGCCAGGATCACCTTCAGCAACCTGAACGGCTGCGAGGAGGGGACGGGCGCCCGCACCGACAACGAAGTGGCGGTGGAGGGGGAGGGACAGAGGGACGCCCCGAGGACGGACACCCCATCTCCGGGCAGTGACTCCTCCAGTGTCTCCAGCTCCAGCTCCACCAGTGAGAACACATTGTTTTTTCTACCTTATTACAGCGTCTTCTTTTCTTACACCCCGAGAATGGCTTCATGAACATTTTACTGCAGAACCTGACCCGCACTTCACTCCACAGGCAGCGTTTACAGTTGCCTGATAGAGTTATGAGCAGTGTTTATCACCGATGTCGGATGGAAGGTTGTGTTCCCCGTGTCGTGCGTGAGATTATGTCTCACTTTCATCATCCTATCACTTGATCAGAATCCCAACAGGCCCGCTTTAAATCTGCAGCCGTGCGGAGGGGGGAGATATGATTTATTGTGTGACCGCTCAGAAGGAACCACTGTGGAAATCCTTGATTCTATCTCGCAGAAGTCCACTGAGTTACAGCCCTGTGAAAATACGCACAGCTGAGTAGTTTGAAATATTTGGCAGCCAGAAAAATGCCGGGGAAATCGACGGACGCAGCTTGTTTTTATCCGGATTTCACTTCTTCTCACTCAGTAGTCGCTCTTCTGTTTTCCCTCTCCTGTTCTTCTCCTTTAGTCCGGTACGATTAGGTAACACTCCTCCCCGTCTCTTGCCCTTTACCTTTCTTCCCCCCCCTCCCCGTGTGCTGCAGTGTCGTGCCGAGCCGGCGAGATTCCCCCGTGTGTGTTTGAGGCCCCGCCTGGATACACCATGCTAGGAAGCAAGCAGAGAGACAGCATGAGGGAGGAGGAGGAGGACCTGCTGCAGTTCGCCATACAGCAGAGCCTGCTGGAGGCCGGCTCCGAATATGATCAGGTGGGCGGACCGTGACGCTCCTGACAGATGATCTTCTGTTCTGACACGAAGGAAACACCAGTCACACACCTTTAAATAAGACCTCGTTTAAGTGGCTGTTAGTCCCCGAGGTTATTGCCACATCTGTCAGGCTTTCAGTCCTCACATGGCACCTGCCCAGTTCACAGTGATAATAATAACTTTTGCAATAATGATTTCAGACAGAGGACTGGAGCTGCTGTTCATTAACGTGTCCAGCTGAAGCCACGACTTTCAGTTGAAGCTCAGTCGGATATGGCTAGGAGGCTGATTAGCCTGACGAGTGACTTGGAAAATCTCCCTCCGGCTGCTTCGACACGACTCCTTTAAAAATGTGTTAAAAAAGGGTTCTTAAATAGTCAGAATCCTCACTAGTAGAAGACCTGTGGATAAAAACTGAAATGTTTATGTCTTACAATGTCAAGCTACATTAATTAGCCTATAGTACCTCAAGATCGGAGAACCTAATCATTTTATCACCATTTCACATTGCGGAAGTTGGCTAAAATTAAAATTCGACGTCAGTGTCCTAGTCTCGACATACGATTGGCTGGCTCTCAGTCCTCCTCACCACTCTGATAACTAAACAGCGAACAACACAGCGACTGGTCTGTGAGAACGAACTAACGAACGAGAGAGAAGTGAAACGGGTAATCATGTCAGTTTGTTCGCGTAAAAGAGTCGTTCCTCCGAACTGATTGGCTCGTGACCGACACATCACTAATGCCTAGTTAATTTAAGCAATGGTTGGACAATCACTGCTCAGGGGAGGGGCTTAACTAATGGCCAATCATCTCGTCACTTTTGATGCAAATAAATTGGCTCCCACACTTCACATGAACATGAACTTACAGTGTCTCCATGTAGGTAGTCCACGACAGGGACACCGATTGAAATAAAAAGCTTTGCCTGAAGTTTTTTAGGATTCACACGTTGCTGTATAAACTGAGGTGCACCATATTCTCCCTATGAAACACCCCGAGCAAATTACAGCAGTATATTCACCAATAAGTCAGGCAAGACCAGACCAATAGACAAATAGACAGGAAAAAAAAGGCAACCAGATTTGAAATAAAAAAAAAAAACAATCAATACTGAAGTAAAATCAATGAGTAGAATAAATTGCCTGTAATGTGTGCCGCCCAGGCCCATTACATTCAGCACCGCCTCGGGATAGGTGCTGTTTTGAAATCCTTCAGATCCAGGTCCTGATAGTCCTTGGCCCTCTTCCAGAGCTACAGAGAGAGTGGTATAAATAGGCTCGGTCAGGAAGGTCAGAGAACATCCTCAGAGTTTTCTCAGCTTGGATACAGGAAGGTAAATGCAGAGGAGACGGAGGCGAGGCTGCAGCTGAGGATCTGTGCCGTAGTTTGTACAACCATCCTCAGCTGCCTGCTGTCCTCAGCCGGTGCACCGCCGCTTCAAACGGCGATGAAAAAGGTGATGACACTTTTAATTACGCCTCTAACTCGGACGCGGGGGCAGGTGCTGGGGGAGCGTAGTGCTGACACCGCGTGTTGTACAGCAGCAACCACTGTACGACTCGGGCTTACAGTACAGCCCGCCGCCTTCTAAAACGCTGCATGGTTGTAATATCCAACTGTTCATTCACAGTTTCTTTTAATTTCACAATGTGAAACGTGCAGTGTCATGCGACTTTATTGAAGTTGAATCGTGGGAGATGTTTGGTTTTTCTCTGTCCTTGCTGTGAGGACAACGTGGGCAGGGACTGTCACACCGGATTACTCGCGCGCGCGCTACGTAGTTTGTCACGAAATCAGACCTGCCGGCTTCTAATAAGGAGAGATTCTTGATGGCGTGAACGTCCGACCTCAGTTTGGCGCAGTACAAAATTAGCATACAAAGGAAACAGTGAGGTAGTCAGCACAGTGAGTATTTCCAGCTCCCCAAAATGTAATGACGCCACATTTTGTCCTGGAAGGTCTGTTTTATTATAGATGTGAGACTCAAAAATGTTCACTTTCATGTGACTGATCTCAACTAAACGGCAAGCCTCTCTCACTCAATTTTATAGTATACTGGAATGAAGCGAGGGACCGGATAGCAGGTAGGAACAGATTACCCTGCAATGGTAAAAGAATATTTAATATTTAAGTAGGTTACTGTGCAGTAAGTTATAGTGAAACATTTTTTTTACATTCCCTTATAGTGTGTGTTTTTGCTGGTCCTTTAACTGCCTTTCTTTGCCTTTTTTTCACATGAATTCCGGTGACCTTTACTGTCCTGCACCTGTGCAAATGGCAATGAATCAACCATTCTAAATCCAAATGTGTTAAAACTAGATTATAAAACAGTGCCTCAGGAATTAATTAAGAAAAAGCAGGAGCCAACTGAAAGACCTTCACCACCGTTTTTTAATTGTTTACCAAACAAATTTATTATGAATTAAATTACCAAGTAAAACCACAAAACAACCTGCCTGCAATGCGGCCTTGGGTAGAAAATACATCGAGAAACAACGATGGAAAGTACCGAAAACCATGGACCCAATGACGACTTTAAATGTGCTGTGTGAAAGTAAGTTTTCATTACAAATCACTGGCTGCATGAAATATGGACGGAGCTGCAGGGTCTGCAAAGTGAAGCCAATTCAGAAGAGACATAAATCTACATCTTTCCAAGGGCCTGCGGGGGGGCAACTCTGTTGACTGTGTGTAAGCTTATGAGAAAAATCACTTGATTTATTACCTCACTTAACAGCTTCTAAAGTTTACAGTCTCGGACTCTAGTTGCGAGTCTTCTTTAACGATGATAAAGCATGGTATGCTTTTGGGGCGGGGCTACCTTCTCAGTCAGATCCAATCAGGATAATCCTCCTCAGCTCCGCCCTCTCGTCCCAATATGGTCACTTCCGCCTCCAAAAATCCAAGACGGTGGCATCTGTAATGCCAAACTTAAGGCCTCAAAAGTCCACAAACTAGTGGGTGACGCCACGATGGTCTGACACTCGGGACAGAAGTTATGATTTTTCTTTTAATCGTGCTGCGACGGAGCACTATTCTTAATTTGTACCACGAGCTTATCAATATTAATGGCAGTATCAGCTGTTGGTATTAATATTAGGTGGGTGTACTACAGAAGCAAGGCGAGGATCAATCTAGTTTACATTCAGTCAGTTCATAATTCACAATCAGGCCAGCTGGCTGTCTCCGTGCTGCCTGAGAGGTACTTAAACATACATTAACAGGAAAAGGCCCTGCAGGGAGGACGGTGTTGTTTTACACGCTCCACCATCTGTTTATCTGCGATGCTTCTGTCTTCCCACTTCCTGCCGCCGGCTCTCTGACTTCCCGTGCGGCCTCCTCTTTGTGTCCAGGTGACCATCTGGGAGGCGCTGACCAATAGCAAGCCAGGAACACACCCCCTGTCCTGTGACCCCAGTCGCCTGGAGAGGTCAGTCTCCTTCTCTTTCATCCCATTCAGCCAGGAGCCGCAGATAAAGTTGGACAAAGGCCTTCAGTTGTTCAAATTGAATGGGACTTTTATCTTCAAAAGTGCTGAAATCCTCAAGAAACCATAAATCTCCATGGCTGTCGAGACAGAGGCGATATTTCCAGCCGGTCCTTCACCCTTATTGTCTCAGACTTCCTCTCTCCTCTGTTATATATTGTTATTCTTCAGTGTCTTCCACTTTTCCATTGTGTTTTTTTTTTCCACCCTGCAGATCTCTCCCTCTATCCCTGACTCACATCCTGTATTCCTGTCCTCCCCTACTTATCCATCCTGCTATTCTCTTCTCATCGCTTGTCTACTGTGCACCGCTATCTGTGTGTGTGTGTGTGTGTGTGTGTGTGTGTGTGTGTGTCTACAGAGAGCGTGCAGGGACTGGAGGATAAGAGAGTTTCCTGCTTTCACAGTCGACAGTACCGCTGTTGACTTTAGCCTGTTATCTTTAGACAATATTTTCTCTTTGAGTCTTCCCTATTTGTAGATGAGTGGATGGATCGGCAGACAGACCGACCTGCCTGTCTTCCCCTCGTCTGAAACAATCTTTCTGTAGCAGTATTTACTTACACCGATGTCACAGAGTCAGAGGAAACTGGGTGTCGACAACGTTTTTGAAGGCCATGAAAAACAGAACCTGAAAGTTTTTGTGGTGACCTGTTTTTGTAGAAACTTTTTCAAAATGCATAAATTTTTTTTAAAGGTTATGAAGGTTTGTTGAGGTGACGGTTAAGTTTTTTTTAACGTGTCCACGCTGTGACAAGAACTAAATAATCCCAGGAGAACTAAAAAATGAACTTGACAAGAAAGCACAAATGGGCTGCGTTCTAAAAGTTGTACGCTGCTTGAACATTTATGTCAGTTTTTCCCCGTAATTAAACAGTTAAGCGTTCTCATTTTCGTGTAAATGATCGACTTGTGCCAGTTCTCCTGCTGAAATATTTCCCTTCACTCTTTTAACCGGCAGTGGAACAGTTTTGATTTCACTCATCATTTTGAACTAAATGTTGATTGCACAATGTAATGGCCATGAAGTAATGAGACCATCTGCTTTTAGATCGGTTCCCTATGAACTTCGCTTTCACTATGCAATTCTGTCCGCCTGAAATCTCTCTGGAAAATGAAGATTGAATGATGGTCCGGCCCAGCTGGTAGCCTGAATGTACAATCTCACGTTCTGCTCTGCGTTGTTGGTAGATACTACTCTGAAGGAAAATGGAAAGTGTTCCAGGTGTCTTTTCCACAGCAGAGTCGAGAATAATACCACTCGTAAACAATGCCACATATCTGTTTCTCTCTCATATAGTTCAAATAATGTACTTTATGACTGCAATTGGGGTCTAATTTTGTAATAACAGACAGGGAGCTCAGTCGCAAGGGAAGTGTTGGTGCTTGTACTGCTAGCACAGCAGTTTTGGACCGGGTCAGTTGGGGAAAGCTGGTTGCAGACAACAGTCCATCGGAGGAGTCTTCTAGACTAACTTAAAGAGGCTTTATGTAAGACTTCCTGTTGAAAACATTCAAAGCGGAATGTGAAGGAATGACAATTTTAAAATTGTGACAGCTACATATTATCTTACAAAGCATGTCTAGCGTGCTCATGAGCTAGCTGAGCTGGTCTGTGCCGTTCTAACACTTCCCCGGTGCTCGTAGCTCCCAGTCCAGACCGCTAGCTGCACAGCTAACTGAGCTAACTAGCTAACAGCTTGTTTGGCAGAAGTGAGCAGTTACTCTGGTAACATGCTGCCAACTATTCGTTTTTGAGTATGAATTCAACAGGTGGCGAATTCTCAAAACAGGATTTTTCACAACTTGGCAACCCAAGCGTAGTTCTTAAAGCCCTTTTAAGCATCAGCAAATTATTTAGAACCATTATTTCGAAGCAAAAGGAAAATAAATACAATAGGAACTAATTAGCGAACTGAATTGCCAACCCCCTGTAATCTTACACCTGTGTAAGTATGGAACATACTTAATCTAACCTGTGTTCTTCCTCCTCCTCCCTCACTCTTCCTCACCCCAGGACCCCCCAGCACAAGCCCCGCCCGCCCTCCAGCCTCCACTCCACCCCCTCCAAGAAGAAGCCCACCAACTGCAGTTACAACGAGCAGCTGCGCATCGCCATGGAGATCTCAGCCCGGGAGCAGGAGGAGGCGGAGCTTCGGCGGCGGCAGGAGGAGGAGGAGCTCCAGCGCATCATCCAGCTGTCACTCATGGAGAAATGAGCAGCGAGTGGCCCAGCGGGGGCGCCCGAAAAAGGGAGGGGTCTGCACCGAGGACACGTGGGAGACAAGGGGCAGCACAGGGCGACTTTTCAAAACTAAAAGCACACTCTGAAAATCATAAGTGTATCCCAGTGGTGTCACATGATCAAATCGCCCCACTCCTTTCTCTCCCATCACCTCAGTCAGACCTCTCCCACGAAGCCATACGGTGATGCGGCTGAGGAGGGACGTCAGATTCCTCCTTCTGGTGCCACACTTTCTTGACCAGTGCCAGTTTACAACCAACAATACATCCAATACAACAAGTTCAGAGAAATGCCTCCTTGGATGTGAGATTTTCGAATGTGTGTGTGCGTGTGTGTGTGTGCGCGTTCGTGTGCGTTTCAAAACCAGCTCTCCACACAGGGGCCAACAGATCAGCTTCTGTCCTGAAAACGTAGTGTGTTAGGCCATCTCTCTCTGCTCCAGCACTAACACACACTCTCACTGGGTCCTTTTGCCTCCGAGTCGTGTGGCTTTCAGTCTTAACTGTGATTTAAACAAAAAAAACAAACAACATCTTGTGGCGAAAGGAGCAGTGACAGACCAGGACCAGCAGCGCGGGACAACACCCTCTTGGTCAAGTTGAGTTGAATGTCGACAAAACCATCAGACTTCCTCAGTTTTTAATGAAAACAACTTAAAAAAAATAACCAAAAAAAAAAGCAAAAAAAAAAAAGAAAGCGGACTGGTACTTTTGATTTGATTTGCACAAAATCCAGACGTACTGTACTTAGCTTGTGGGTGGATCACATATATGACTGTTAATGGATGTAGGTGACGCGTTTGAGCACAAACTACACTGCTAGACGGCAGGAGCACAGATGTGGTGAAGACGTGATGAAGATGTAGTGTGTACCGACTAACCTGTATGTGACTGTGAGCGAATCTGAGCGCGACACAAAGATTAAAGGGACATGATAGTGGTTCTGTAAGTGGATCGTGGAATAGAAAACGTTACTAAAAGAGATTTCTTGTATATTTGCATCCCCTCAACCTTACATGAGCGGATGATTTCTGTATTTCTATGTAGTCACGGTACAGTATGTGTACAATATTTCAGCATGGCCTGCACCCGTGTGAGGTTCATTTTGTCCGACTCGAGTCCAGCCAGGAGACCTGCAATATCGGATGGCGCTCTCTGAGGGAAGATGTTCCCTGGAAGAATCACAGCAGAGGCTGTTGACAGCAATTTTAGGCTTTATTGCACCCCGAATAGCAACTCGGCCGTACGACACGACGTGCTGAACATAAAAGCAAATCTAAAGCGGCGGAGCGTTCAGTTATTGGATTGGAAAAGATGGTTCAATCGCTGACCCTCATAATTGTATGTAACTTCATATTGCAGGGCTCAAGGCAAGCCAAACACTGAGAAACATGTTTTGTTGCAGGAGGCAAAGACGGTCTGGGACAGCTTGTTTTTTTTTTTCCCTTTTCTTTGTTTTTAGTATTCCTTTGAAAGAAATGTAAAACTTTCACACTCTGACATTAGCACAAACCAAGGAGAGCCAACTCCTCCAGTTCATAGTTTCGAAGCTTTGCCTGGTTGATAAGAAAAATATTCATTTTTTTACTTTTTAAAAAATGTTGCAGAAAAAGAGATGCAGCAGGATGTTTTCATGGTGTATGCTGGGTTGACGATTCAAATAAAGGAACATCTTTTTGGAGCAGCAATGCATGAGTGGGTTTCATTTCTCAAGTCTGCGTTTTGGAAATTACAGCTTTCACATGCTTTAATAAATCCCTTGACCCCCCACGCAGAGCCACACCTGCAGCTCTCCCCCGCTGTAAAGTCGAGTTCTCTGGCCGTCTCCGGTGAACGACGGTGACAAAAGCAATTAATTTCTCACGAGATAGGCAGAGCTGCGGCGTCGCCAGCGAGAGCCGATCTGTTTTTAGCAGCTTCCACCTCCATCATCCTCCCTGTGACACGGATTCCCAGCGCCTCAGCCGGATCCAAGGGGCTTTTTGCCTGTAGTTATTTTAGGCTTGACAGGGAGGAGAGGGACAGCTTAAAGACTCTAAACCCTTCAAGAAATACCACCCGGGGGCTGCTCTCTGCGCTTTGGTGATGGGTTTGGAGAGAAAGGGAACAGAGAAAAATGAAAAGAATTTCCAAGTGAATCAGCACCCACAACTTCTCCACGGCCCTGACTCAGCCTGACATCAGGACGACGTGTGTGTGAAGTGAATTTCTAAAGAGCCCCCCCCCCCAGACACAAAACAAGGTGTGTGCGTGTCTGTCAGAGACGCTGAGCATCAGTATGCAAAGGGGGATGATGCCAATCACGGCCGCGGCACACGAGAAGACAAGCACTCGCTGTAACCCTCCCTCCTCCTCC